>JAKSZT010054226.1:4591168-4784270 GCA_026826555.1 Tolypeutes matacus
ATTTTATTTATTTATTCATTTATTCCCCCCTTGCTGCTTGTGCTCGCTGGGTCAGCTAACCACGCCGTGCGGGCGGGCTTGCCTTCACCAGGAGGCCCCGGGAACCGAACCCGGGGCCTCCCATATGGTAAACGGGAGCCCTACTGATTGAGCCACAGCCGCTTCCCTAAAATGGGTTGGCATTTTTTTTTTTTACCGGGAGGTCCCGGGGATCGAACCCAGGTCCCTCCATATGGGAGACGGACGCCCAACCAGTTGAGCTACATCTGACCCCTGTTGAGCTTTTTAAATGAACTTCTAACAGCATTCAAAATAATGTCATATATTTCCCCTTCAAAAGAATGAACTTCCAAAAGCTTTATTTGATTCAACGAATGAGTGAAAAACTAAACAATTTTTGGTATTATCTTAATGGACTTTCAAAGTTGAAACACCTGTTTCAGCCTTTTTCAGCCAGGTTTCTTCAACAGAATTACACTCTAATGCTCTAAGGCATCTGTTGTATGAAACGAATGAACTTCTCTCCTGTACATCTAGAATAGTACCATTTTTGGCAGAATTGAGAAAAATCATCTCTCAAATCATTTTTTCTGTGTTCTGGGGTTCAGATGAGAAACTGGTTGGTTCACTAATGTAAAACTGGAATCATTTAACTGCTAGTGAATATGTTCTTCTATAAATTGAGCCAACACATTAACAGCTATAATTTCATATTTTGTATTATGTTTACAAGAAATTTTGGATAAAAATGGAAGAAATTAACTTAGAAGAACAATCATTTTTAAAATCTACATGAAAAGTTAAGCTTCAAAGCATGATATATAAATGTACCTTCTAGCTCTGCAGCTATTAAACTGTTGCTTTTACACATGATCTTCTTAAAATAACTAATTTCTGAGTAGATACTGATGCTTCCTCAGCAGATTTGTGTTTTCTCATTTTTGTGTGATCAGTGATAGTGCCACAGCCTCCACGATAGATGGTAAATGTGGACATTTAGTGCAAGTTATACATTCATCAGCAACTTTCTTGAGAAATGAAAATTCACCACTTACATTTTTAATAAAAAGGCACTTTTCTTCCTTTTGAGCTTATTCCTGTCAAAAAGATTTATTGGGGAAAAAATTATCACCAAAATATAAAATAGTGGCTATGGATCTACACCACACCGTGAGTAACAAAACCATGGTAGCAAAAGCATTCAGACCACACGCTAGGTGTGCCAAGCAAGGACCGCTCAGCCTCCATTCTGTGCACACATTTCATCTATGCCTAGCAGAAGTTTCCCCATCTGCCACTGCTTCTCCCAACTGGCCACTCAGCAGCTCTGTGCATCCCTCACGCTGGAAAGGCCACATCATATCAAGCCAAGAGGCCACGAGGGCAGCAATTTCTAATGTCTCTCCCAACACCACTGAAGACCAGCAAGGATCAGCTATCCTGTGCTGCCTGTGTCCAAGCACATTTCATTGGCTCCTCCCTGGAAAAGGAAGCACCAATGAGCTGCATCTGGAAAGAATGATTGAACTGCATATTGGGTGAGACCTCTGTTCACTACAAGTGTGTCTTCTGCACGGCTAGGAGAGATGACAGCAAAAACTTGAAAGGCAAAATGAAGGTCTACCAAATCCAACCTAACAAAGTATTATTATTATTCTAATGCAACCATTAATATTAATGTTTTGTTAGAGAGTAGGAAAAAAGAGAGCAAATTCTGAACTGGGTGCAAAGCGGGGCATCAGGCATATCTTGGAAAGTGTCATGGGAAAATCAAGCCAAATGGCTACTCAAGCTATCAACAAAGAAAACCACTTAAGCACTTTTTCTTTAAAAATATTTGAATTTCTACACTGTGACATTCCATAAAGAGCATGGTTTTATTGCATGGTTTCTCTACTTTAAGAAAAAAAATCTATGCTAAAATGAGACGTTTCATAGTCCAAATTGCTTTACAATGTAGTAGGTCAAGCCAAACAAATAAAATTGCCATTTTCGTAACTCAACAGTGGTGGAAATTTGGCAATTTTGTATTTATGATTATAACACTTTGAGACTTTCCATATTTCAGAAGACAACTCATTGACACTGAAGAGGGAAAAAGAATTTCAGAGGAATCTTTAAAATAAAGCACTAAGAAAATGGCACATTCCAGAACAGAATTAAAACATGGAAGATGAAGGTCTATAAAAGGTAGCTATGAATGTCTTTGCTTCAATTATGTTCCTAAAATTTTATTAAATGGGTTGTATTAGTCAGCCAAAGGGGTGCTCATGCAAAATACCAGAAATCTGCTGGCTTTTATAAAGGGTATTTGTGGTAGAAGTTTACAGTTACCAGGCCACAAAGCATAAGTTACTTCCCTCACCAAAGTCTGTTGCCATGTGTTGGAGCAAAATGGCTGCCAATGTTCAGTCTTCCTCGTCCTTTTAAGGCTCCAAGGTCAGTCTTTAGGCTTTGTCTCTCTCCCCGGGGCTTGATACTCTCTGGGCTCAGTTGCTTGTTCTCGCCACAAGGCCAGCTGTAGACTATCAGGCGAACGGCTCATCTCTTTTCCTGGGGCCTTCTCTCCTTCCTCACAACCAAGCTCCTCTGTGTGCTTACTTCCCAGTGCTCCTCTTCAAAAACTCCAACCTCCCTTCTCTGTGGTGTGGTTTCTCTGTGAGTCCCCACCCTCCAAGGGGGCAGAGATGCAACATCCCACCCACATGGCTCAATCAAAGCCCTAATCATTATTTAATCAAGTAAAAGTGAAACCTCTGAATCTAATATAATCTAATATGCCCAGAGGAAAAGACCCATTCACAAACATAATCCAACATCTATTTTTTGAATTCATAAATAATGCCAAACTGTTACATTGATCTTGGGCAAGGTTTATCTTGAAATATTCTCAAGAGAGTATCTAGCTCAGAAACCAAAGAGAAACCAAAAGGTCATACAGGATATCTATCATTCATTTGTCTGGCACTTTGCAAAGTGAGAAAGAATTGATAATTGGATGGGACTGATTAGACGAGAAAGGAAAGAAAAGCAAGAACAGATTCTCAGGGAAGATTGGGCCTTGCCCCAAGGTGTACTAGTCACGCACTTAAAACCCTTTAGTATCAAAACTCTTTTTAACACATGCTAACACCCAGCTGGATATGATTTTCAATTCCCCTCTTAATTTTTCTCAGGTGCTGAACTTGTAAGGCCCCCAAGTACAGGGAGCTCATATGGTGGTTGCGTTAACTCTATGCCATTCCACAGGGAGGGATTTACTCTAACAGTGAGGTATGGAGGATATTATCTTATTTTAATTGGAACAGCAGGCAGAATGGAATATTGGGGAGTGGGGGGGAAGTACTGGTCTTGGACCAATGATCTGTCATAAACTAGCTGTGTGTCATGGGCAGGTCACTTCACTTCTCCAGGCTTCATTGATAAAAGGAGGAGTTTGGGCCAGGTCACCTCCAAGGAGACTGTTCTGAACTATTTTCCTGAACAGAAGATCATGTGAAAAGTACAGACAACTTCTGTTCCAATATTTATGTTCATAGGTGGTTCCCAGGGAAAAAGAAAAAAAAGAGCAAAGTTCCAGGAACCTTTAATTAATATGGCAGGAGTTACAAGATCAGCAGAGCCAGGGATAAGAGTGGTGGTGGGGTGAATCTGTTTTCTAACTACTTTTTACACAACCTAGCTCCGAGGGCTGGGGAAAAGGGGCATCGTTTAAAGAGTTTATTTTTGCTTCTTGCTGATTTCTGTGTAACTGAAATTCATCCTTGTTTTTTTGGGTTTTTTTTTTTTTTTTTTTTTATCCTCTTGCTGTTTCTCTGTTTGTTCAGAACTGAGCATTTGAGAGAGGTTTCAACTCTGAAGGAAAAAAAAAAACATAAATAAAGTGCAGGATAGCGTTCCATGTCTGGACATTTTTCTTATGAATTCTTCTCTCCTTTTTTGGGTGCGTATTTGAGGAACTTCAAAGCATGTGTTGTTAATCACTCTATTGGCATTTCATTAAGTTTGCAATTCTGAATTATTAAAGTGAAATGAAATCCTTATTGAAGACATTTAATATACAGTGCAATATGGTATGATCAGAGTTAAATGTCCTCAAGGATGGAAGAAATTACAGTCCACGTGTGTCTTTCTGGGTAGCATTTTTTCTCAAAGTCTTCCTCCAGGTGCTGGAAGAGGCTATTTTTAGTTGTTGGGTAAGATATTTCACCTGTAGTTAACCTGTTAGTGAATAAGGTTGTTTTTTAAAGGTTTTGTTTGTGTGTGTGTGTATTAGAGAAGTTGTGAGTTTACAAAACAATCTTGCATTAAATACAGGACTACCATACAACACCTCATCACCAACATCCTGGATTGGTGTGAAAACTTTGTTACAACTGATAATACTTTTTTATACTTGTACTATTTTTAACAGTAGTTATCTTTGTTATAATTGATGAAACATTGTTAAAATAGTCACAACTATCATCCATGCTTTACATTAGGTGTATTTTTCCCATATACCACCCTACTATTGCCACCTTGTATTAGTATTTGTTATAATTCATGAAAGAACACTCTTATACTTGTACTATTATCAATAGTCCATCATCTACAATAAGTTTGCTTTCATGAGAGATAAACAAAATGAACTATAAAATTATTGTTCAATCCAAAGCTCTCATTTTATAGATGGGGAAACTGAAATCTCAAGAGTTATGGGATTTGCCAAGGGTCACAAAAGTAGTTAGTAACTGTGGCAGTTTGATGTAATTATGAATTCCAAAAAATATAATTGAATCATGATTGTAAACTGATCTGTTAATCTGGGCATGATTAGGTTAGGATTAGGGTGTTGAGCCCCACCCCTTGGTGGGTGGGGAACCGAATATAAAAGGCAAGGCAAAGGACAGTTGAAGCAGTCTTTTGAGAAGCAGTTTTGATGTTGGAAAGAAGGCCCCAGGAGAAGAGAAGCAAGCCGTTCACCTGATTGTCTGCAGCTGACCTTGTGGAGGAAACAGGAGCTAAGCCCGGAGAGAAACGCAGCCCTGGGAAGAGAGGAACCCCAGAAGCCTGAACCCTGGCAAACACCTGCAGCTGTCTTGCTCTAACACGTGGCAATGGACTGTGGTGAGAGAAGAAACTTAACGCTTTATGGCCTGGTATCTGTGGACTTCTACCCCAAATAAATACCCTTTATAAAGACCAACCCATTTTTGGTATTTTACATTAGCACCCCTTTGGCTGACTAATACAGTAACTTAGTCACATTGTCTAACTTCTGGCCCATGGTTTATTCTACTACATAAATTAAACAATGCTCACTTTTGAGAGTTTTATGATCGATCTACCATCCTAGATTTGCCCTAGGTCCTACAACAACTTGTTTCTCCTTGCTTTATTGTTTGTTTTTGCTGTGTTCTTTTACTATCAGTTGGAGGTTTTTAGCCTCTTCAATTGAAGGTGGCAAGGTAGAATAAATGAACTAAATCTTTTCAAGAATATATTGGAAGGAGTCGAGCAGGAGGGAGCAAGAAGGGTAGATTTAAGAGCAATTAACCCTTCCAATCCTTCCATTAATGATTTTCTCTACAGGGATCTCTCCACTGTTCTCCAAGCATTAGACTATTAAGGAATATGAGAATATGAGCCTTATTATATCAGGTCTTGGTGTTAGCAAAAGTCTGTAGCATTAACACAACCTTGAATTCATGAATGTACTTACGCTCCCTTACCCACCATTCCAAAATCCAAAAAAAAATCTGAAACTGATAGTTTTCAGTAAGTGAGTCACTAACTCATTTGGCAACAATACCTGATGTAGATCATTAGGTTTATTTATCCTATTTATTAATCCCACGGTGTATGAATATTCCACAAATATTGAGGCATTTGTGTAGTGGATGCAATGTATGGTAGAGTCATGATATTACATTTCTAAAATTCACGAAATCCCAAATTGAAAGACACATCTGGCAATTTGAGTTTTTGAATAAGGAATTATGTACCTCTATATGAAAGCTGCTTGCTTTCAGAACTTTAGATAAATTCAAAGCATGATTTGTTGTACTTGAGAGAGACGATCTAACTCAAGTTTGTGTCTTGTAGGTAGGCATGGTCTATTTTGTGTGGCCCCATATTTTATATATGTATAGCATATTTTTATCTACCATGTCAAAAGAAATCACACTGATTTTGTCCAAGGACGTCTCAGGGAAATTCTTTCCAAGAACTAAATTCAGAAATAATTCTTGTGCTTGGCATACACACTTATAAAAACTCATAAACTGATGGACCTTGACAAACGCAACAGAGTTAACTAATCTAGTGACAAATTCCCCAAATGATGTTCCACCAAATACTGTGTTCTGTGAGATGGAAAGAGGGCAGTGGGCAAAAATTCTCAAAAATCGCTTATACTCTATCCTGCCCTTGGAAACTGGCTCTGCACAGTTTCCAAGGGCAGGAATAGTCTATTAAATGCTCTGGAAAATCTTGCAGCAATGACGCCCACAAAAAATAACTGTTTAACTCACTTTGGCCACAGAACCTACCATTTCCAAAAATATCTCATAATGTCTCAAAGTACATTAACATTTCCATGAAACAAAAACTGAGAAACTTGCTTGCTTTCCATTGAACACTCTTAGCAGTTTTGGATCCTCTGACATCCCCAAACTGGATGACAGACAGAAATGGGCAACTAGGAAATGAAGTCATGTAGGGAAAACGATAGATCATGGAGGAAAGGTTACAGGTTATGGAGAAAAGATTATAGAAACTTGGGTGATGGAGGGGTTAGTCTGGAAAACAGAACTTGGAAGATCACTAATTACTGTCTTCAAATGTTTCAACTAATATCATGAGAAAGCTGTTCCTCCTGTAGCTAGAGTAGGACAAAGACCATTATGTAAAATTTTCTGGTTGGTAGATTTTAACTGAACACAATTTTTAAAAATTACTAGCTCTTTCTAAAGATGGAATTCACTACCTCTTAGATGGTGAATTCTCATGACTTGAGATGTTCAACAGAAGCTGAAATTATAGCTCTTTATTAATTTAATTGATTTCCAATTTTAAACGTGCTTAAGGTCCAGTTAAAGATGATTGTTTGAATGCATGCATTTATTGACACTTCTGCTTGAAAACCCACTAAACTGGAGTTTAAGTCACCCATTTAATAAATTTTTTTTGAGGACCTCTTGTGTGTCAGGACTATTCCGGGCACTGAGGATATATCAATGAATAAAACAGTCTTTGCAAATGAGGAACTTACATTTTGATATGTGAGGGGAATAAAAGGGAAAAAGAATGCAATTTCAATATCATAAATATGTGTAGGAAAAAAATTCCAGGTAGTAGACCCAGCATGCAGAAAGGCTCTAAGTCAAGAGAATGTGCAGTATCTTCAAGAATGGAGAGAAGGCTGGTCTGCCTGAAAACTATAAGTAGAGGGGGTCATGGGGGGAGATAAAATCTGTGTAGGCAGAGTATTTAATGCCAATGAAGGTATTTTGAATTTTTTTAAAAAGATGGTGGGAATATTGCAAGCAGTGGAAATTTTGAGCAGTGGAATTACAAGATCAGATTTAAATTTTTAAAAGATCTCCATTTGCTCTGTAGAGAATATTCTTAAGCAGGGCAAAAATGGAATTAACAGCTGGTAGGGATCCAAGTGAGAGACAATGGTGACTTGGTTTAGTCAATCGTTTCCGAAAAGAGAATCCAAACAGGTTTTAGTGCCTCGTTTTAAAATATGAACAGAAAGCCAAGGTGTATAAGATATTTGAAGGTATTCTGTAATCAAAAGATATCAATACAAACCAAAACAATGCTGAATAAAAGAAAAGTATATATTTAAAATTGAGATTCTCAAGCAAGAAAAGTTATATTGCCTCCATGGACAAAAAAATCAGACAGCTAAAAAAAAGAAGAATCAAAGGGGGAAAAAAAGAGCTTTTGACTATCAAAAATCTATACTATGTTTTTAAAACATCAAAGGAAATACTGAATGATAATGTTGAGGAACTCTCTCCCAAAGTAAAACATACAAACTAACAACAGAAATTTAAAATAACAAAGGGTTGAAAATAACTGCAAAACAATTCAGAAGGTCCTAGATCCAACTTACAGGGGACCCAGAAAGAGAAAATGGAGGGGAGGAAATTACCAAACAAATCAAATAAGAATTTTTCCTTGAACCAAAGAACATGAGTTCATGAATTTAAAGGGCCGGTCAAGTACCTAGACCAGACACAGACACAGACACATCATTATGGAATCTGAGAATGATGGGGGTGAAGAATAGATCCTGTTAACCATGAGAGAAAGAAGAAGATACAAAAGCGGTCACCCATACCACACAAAGATTAGAGTCGGTCTGGCAGTGAGATTCTAACACTGGTTGCTAGAAAACAATGGAGGCGATGGCTTCAAAATGTGGGGGGATATGATTTCTCAACCTTGGAATATATATATATATATATATATATATATAATGATTTATATCATTCAAATCATAGGTTAAATGTAAATGAAGGAAGAAGAAAGATTTATTCAGTATGTAAGTTAGGAAAAAAAAAATGTATTCCCAAAGAATATATTTTTCCAGGAGCCTTTTGGAAGATTTGTCCCACCAAAAAGAAAAAAAAAAGACCAAAATGGAGGAAGACATAAGATAAAGGAAACAACCAAACCAACAAAGGATGGAGGAAAAGGAAAACCCAGATGACGTATGTACACCAGGCAAAGATGACAACCAGTTCCGACTGGAACTGGGAAGGGATTGAGGGTCACAGAAAATATATCTTCAAGCAGAAGGTCAAAGTGATAGAGTACCTGATATGTTTGAATTTACTGTGGGAAAATTGACACTTCTGACAGAGTTTGAGGTTTATTTTGTCCTAGTTACATAGAAAACTAAGCAAACAAAAGAAAATCATTAATTCTAGAAAAAACAAAAATCTACAAAAATGTAATCATAAGGCTTTACATGACCCAGCTGTAAATGATATTGCCATTTCACAAAAATGTAGGGATCAAATATTGTACTGAGAAAAAAAATGTGATTTTGGGAGGAAGAGGGAAGGGATATGTGTATACATGAGAGAATATAGGAGCCAAAGCCTCACCTTCCATTGTAGTAAGTTAATAGAAAATAGTTTGTCACCATGGAGTCTCTTAAACACATTATTTTTTGTATTGTCTTCACACACTGCATCTAGTTTTCACTCCCCTTTAATACCTGAACACTAAAATCTGACTTCCTTGTTTGTCAATAGCAAAAGTCACCAATGGTGCAAATATTCTCGATGACCTGATTTTGTGATAATCAGGATAGGCTAACCATTCGCTATATTAGAAACCATGCATGTGTCCCCAGACCTAGTTTTTCTCCCTAGGTCTGGTTTTTAGAATGCCGGTGATAAACTAAGCCTGATTTATTATATGACCATCCTGTATAGGAAAAAGACTATAACTTTGGGTATCTTTGGTCAACCTTAAGAGATATAGCAGGGGGATGGATTGGCTCGGGTGGTTGGGAATCCGTCTCCCATACGGAGGGACCTGGGTTCGATCCCCGGGACCTCTTGGTAAAAATTTAAAAAAAGAAAAATATAGAAGGCGCATGGGCCACCAGGCCCCACAAGTGGGTGAGCCACCAGGCCTTGTCCATGGGTGTGCTGCCAGACCCCACGTGTAGGTGTGCCATCAGTCCCCGCGAGCCATGCAGCAAGATTATGACATAACAGGAGAGTGACACAAGGGAGAGCCAAGATGAGACGCACCAAAAAACCAGGAACTAAGGTGGCACAGACAGTAGGATGACTCTCTCCCACAT
The DNA here is from genome assembly GCA_026826555.1 of Tolypeutes matacus. NCBI lineage: Eukaryota > Metazoa > Chordata > Mammalia > Cingulata > Chlamyphoridae > Tolypeutes > Tolypeutes matacus. Next base: position 4,600,989 of record JAKSZT010054226.1, read on the forward strand.
TGGAGATTCCTAGGATCGAATTCCAATGAAGACACGAGAAGAAGGATGAGAAGAAAGGGCAGGAAATGGACACAGAGGCCCAGCGAATGGACACAGAAACAGCAAAAATGGGGGGGGGGTAAAAATGCATAAAAGTAAATAAATAAATGAATAAATCCTTTAAAAAATATATAGGGTAGGAAGATACGGACTGTAGTTCGTAGTAATACTTTGATGATGCTCTTTCATGATTTGTTAACAAATGTCTCACAACAATACAGGGTGCTTGTTGCACAAGTTCAGGTTCCGCAGGCAGGCTGCAAACCAGGGGCTGCAATGAAAGTCCAATGAAGGTCCTTGATGAGTTTCCAGGAGATGTTGGCTGTCCAAAGATGAGCTGGGAAATTTTCCTTCAACCACTTCCCCTTTTAAGGCATTCAACTGATTGGATAAAGCGTCATTGCTGATGGCAATCTCCCTGATTGATGTAGATGTAATCAGCCATGGGCGCCAGTTGTCCCGGCCCGCGGGACAGTCAACTGGGGCTCCAGCTCCTATGAGGGAAGAATGAATGGTATGGGACAAGAGACACGAAGAACGACAGCAAGACAGGATTCTGATCAAGCTGCAAAATTTTATTGAAGAGGCAGGGTATATATACTCTAAAGGAAGAGGGGGTGGCTAATAAGGACGGGTGGCGGTTTAGGATTGGTGGATGCTGTTGCTAGGGTAGGTGGCGGCTGCGGAGGTTAGTGCTTTTGGCGCGAACTTTGGACGCGAACTATTCTTTTGGCACGAACTATTCTTTTGGCGCAAACTACCGAAGAAGAAGGCTAATTATAGCTTAAGCTGTTGTTTCAACCCTGGCGGCCATGTTGCATGTTACCGGCATCGCTGAAGGTGCATAGACATGCCACCTTCGTTGTCCCCAACAGATGTAATCAGCCATCAATGCAGAAAACTCACTGGTGACTAATGTCCGTAAATGTCCTTGTATTACAATTAGCTCAGTGCTTGCTTAACCAAATTGCTGGGCACAATTACCTGACCGAGTTGACACATTAGCCTAACCATCACAGACATGGACACTTTTGAGGTTTTGTGTGCCTTCTCTGCAGACTTTGACTCGATTGACCTGAGCTCCAGATGTAACTATCCAACTATCCTCTTGACATGTCATGGATATCCCAGAGGCTCCTTAAACCTGACAGGTAAAAAACTGAACTCCCTAACTCCCCCATCCCCAGGCCCCCTGGATTGGCTCCTCTTCCCATAGTCCTATTTTAATGAATAACACCATCATTCAAAGCAGATCATGTAGCAGACTAGACAGAGAAGCTGCCCAGGGAAAAATCTATTGGGATGGCTAAAAGATGACTGCAAACAAATGGAGAAAATCCACGTCTCCCAGATCTCCTCCCAGGGAGCAATGTTTAACAAAGTTCTTCCAGTAGGAGGTATGCTGAGTCCTCCAAGGAGTATGCTCTGGCAAATATAGAGGTTCATTAAACTTCCTTTCAAAAAAGGGCAGGCTGGTTAATTGCTGTGTGTTGTTTTGTTTGGTGAGATTAGCAAATTTGAAACCAGAGCTGAAGAGCTTAGGACAATAGAGGAGAGGCTGGGAGCTTGCACAAGGCACCCTCCGTCTTGGCACCAATGCAGAGTTCTCCAAATAAGTCTCAAACAAATAGGTGAAACAGATCTGTTGGATGGGGTGCTGTTTTATTAACCTACTGGAGGCACCCAAAGATCATAATCTGGTTTGCCATCACCCAACCAGTTGCCTAAATCATAAACCATTATCCTTTCCACACAGCCCCATCTAGTCAGTTACTATTGAGCTCACCCTTCAATACCTTTTAATCTGCCCTTAACAGAATTTCAGGTACTGAATTTCCTCCGCATCTTTCACACTGATTCTTTCAATAGCTTCCTAATCAATTTCCTGTGTCACCAGTTTTTCTTTCCTGTCTCAGCTCTCTCCACCATCTTGTACATTGCTTCCAGTGATTTTTCTAAACTGTAAATTTGGTTATGTCCCTACATTACTTAGAACCCTTTCTAAAATGTCTAAAATAAGGTTCAAATGTCATTACATAGAGAATTTTTTTTTTAACCTTACCCTGCTGGTTTCACCAGAACCACTTATGCCAATCCCTACACAGGTGTACATTTCTTAAGCATGTACACACCTGTACATAAATGCACACTCCCACGCAAAGTTTTTTTTCCTATTTTTTTTTTCGTTTTATTTTTCTTTTCTTTTTTTTTGGTTAGTTTTTTTCTTTTATTTTTTCTTTTTATCTTTTTTTTTTTTTTTTCCACGCAAACTTTTGATGTCTGTCCTCGGGATCTGGGCATTCACAGCTACTCTCTGCCTAGAAGGTAAGACTCTCCTCACTTCTCCCAGATAATTCATAGGGGACTCAACTCAACTATGACTTCTTCCAGGAAGTCTTTCCTGCACCCCAAGTCTTTGTTACTTATTGCCTTTCTGTGCTTTCAGAGTATTCTATGTATGCCACTATCCTAACAGCTATCACATTGACTCACCATTCTTTTTTTTGTTTTTTCCTGTCTAACCCATTAAACTCTTATGTTTCTTGAGAACTAAATCCTCTTATTATTCTCACAGCCTAATATGGACTAATTAAATAAATTAAAATACACTGAGTGGATAGTTGATCTTCACAACTTTGTGGGGTAAGTGAAATATATTTTCTTATCGTCATTATAAAGATGAGAAAACTAACTTAGTTATAACTGATGATGTACCCCAAGTCAATGATCAATAAGAGTCCAAGTCAAGACAGGAAATCGGGTCTTTTCACTCCATTCTAGGAGCCAGATGTTCCTGGATTTTGTGGGAGGATAGACTTTCACTCATTTATTTATTCATCAACCATTATTTATTGGGCTCTTACTAAGCACCAGGCATTATGCTCGACTGTGAGGAATTTGCAGTGAAAAAAAGCAACAAAAAAAATCCCACTTTCACAGAACTGGCATTCTGGGTGACCTCAAGGTCCCTACGATTCTAAGATTTTATAATGTGATACTTTCTCCAATTTCAGGGAGGCACTTCCCCAATTTGCGGAAAGAAGAAAAGCAACATTTATCCCAGAGTTCAGGAAGCAGAAGAATAAGGAAAAAGTTGCTTTGCTTTCTAGAAGGACCTACAACTGATAATCATTTTAATGATCTCTCATTCTACTCTGTGCAAGAATGTTAAAGCTTCCTAAGGAAGAAGTCATATCTTATACCTCATTAGAATCCACCTCCACCTGGTGGCATGTGGGGCACATGAGAGGTAAGGAAACAGCACTGAATGAATGAATGAATGATTGGCATTTCTCTAGCATTTCCCCATCTGATGCTCTTCTAGAAAGGACATAAATGCCTCCCTATGAAAAGAGGCTCTCCAACACAATGGCAGGACTAGCATGCCGCCCAGGAGCCCTTGGCCAGGGTGCTGCTCTTCAGAGGGAAACATCAAAGAGGAAGGCAGGACAACCTGGCCCACAGAAGCCAGCCTCTCACTTGCTCCTGATACCTCAGACAGCAAAACGCCAGAATGAATCTCTCTTTTGAGCTGTGAGGTTAACATGGCCATTTATAGATAGAAGGAGATTAGGTCTGTTGAAATGAGAAGGTTTTTATGCTTTCCTTTTGATCCCCGTCTGGCACTCCCCAGAGCCGCCATGTGCCCCGCACCTGATAAATGCTGTTTTATAAGCAGCAAAGAAGAGAATTTAAAGCCATAAATCTATCCCCACCCCCTTCCCTTGTTTTTTTTTTTTTTATGGATCTAAAGGATAATTAAAACCATGCCCTTGCTTTGCAAATGAAACTTCATTTTTTCTGGCAGCCATCATTTCAAATGAACTCGAGGGCAGTGTTAGTGCAAAGGGCATCCTTGGGTTGATGCTCTCCAAGCTGGGATGGGACAGCCTTTGGCCTTGTAGGTCTCAGGGTCTGTGTACACCACCCAGGGGCTGCTGCAGCAAGCAAGGACCTCTGTACAGATATGCCTGCAGCTTTGAACTTGGCTAATGCATGGTGCTAATGAGGCCCAGGTCGAGATTAGTTCTTTGCAGAGAGAAACAAAACTTTGTTCTTTGGCCATAAGCTCCTCCCCTAGCTTCAACCACTTCTTTCGGTTCTTCCTAGACAACAGGGAGACTGAGAGAAAGACTTTGAATGCATCAGGACTGCCCTGCCAGATAAATGATTCAAAATATTTTGCAGCCTTTTAAAATGAATCATTAAAAAGCCTATGTGAGATCAAGGAAAATGTTTATGATGCAGTTGTTTCTACACTATGATGACAGAAAATAAAAATAAATATTTTGCAACATATTTTCAATTATGAAATGGTATGTGTGTACATGCTGGAAATAATAAAAAAGGTCTGTCTACTCATTAAGGGCCTTGACTCCATCCATCCTAGTCCCCAGTCCACTCTCCAGAACAAACACTTTTTAACTCTTTGGGCTGTTTATTCTGGAGTTAGTGCCATATCTCTAGATAATATATGTTTTGACTTTCTTTCTTAATGTATTCATTTTAATACATTATCTATTGACTTCCTGCTATGCTAGATTAGAATTTAACTGACACAACCTCCCCCTACCCCCCCCTTCAGCAATCCCTCAGTAAATCAAAATGATGTCCTTTATTCTTTACCTTTTTATAATTACTTATTATTCTTATACCTTTATTTCCTATTCTATTGACTAAAGCATAGCTTTTGGTCACTTGTCTGACCTCTTTGTAAAATAAGGATATTAGCATCCTTGTCCTTGCCTTCAGCACTCAGCTTGACTCCCCACCATCTTCTACATCCCAACTTCTCACATGTGCACTTCATTAATAATGTCAAAAATTGATGGTGATTACCTTTTATCGCATAACTGAGTTTCACCAATGGATTCTAGAAGCTAAGAGTCAACCAACAGTGTCTCTGTCATTGTGACCATGTCAATATTGAACATAGCAGAAATAGGTAGTGTTTCATGATTACCTTTCTTCCTTGTATCTATGCCTTTTTTTATACTTTTTCTGGAACTTCTACATGTCTTTTGTGAGTTTTTTGCCTTTATAATGATTGCAATGTTTCTATCTAGTCCTATCACATACTTTGTACATAGAATTCTCCTACCTAGACCTCCCATCCTTCTGCTCCACCCTAGATTTGTGCTCTCCAGCCTTTGCACGCCTTGTTCTTCCTGGCATTTCCTTTCACTCCCTTCCTGGATTAGTTCCACCATGTCTAGAGCTCATGTATTATGTATTGGTTTAATTCCTGGCTTTCTGAAGCACTCTAGAAAACCACACCCCTTTTCTTCCTAACAAAGTCCTGACTTTTTTCTCGTACTTCAGCCTTCTCTTCATGACCCTGTACTTCACTAAGTCATTCTGTGCCTGTTTTTCACATTCTAAGGGATTGGCTTAGGAATGGTCATATATTCAATTCTATAAAATGAAACATGGAGGGAAATTTGTTGAGGGATCTCTGATGAGGTATTTTATTTAAAAAAAGAGAAAGATTCCCCAGAAGAGAATGTCCTTTCTTCCTCTGGCCATGGGCATATGTGGATGTAAAACCTATTTTAGAAGCCATCTTCCAACCAGAATAAAGCTACTCCCAAGAACTGTGAGATTTAACAAGAATGGCAAAACAGGAAAACTGGGAAAAACTAAATGGCATCATTGAGTCAATCATGTAGCCACCCACCCCTGGAATTCTTGTTATTTGATATGTGTCCTTCTGTGTAAGCCATTTGAATTGGAGCTTACTGTTCTTGCCCTAAGAGACATCCTATCCAAAGCAGGTGTTTGCTGAAGAATCTTTCTAAAAAATAAGTGTGGGAAGAAAATTGTCTGAGCCTTTAAAAGTAAAATATATTTTTACTTTACCATCACAACTTAATGATAGTTCAACTGGGTATAGAATTCTAGGTTGAAAACTCATTTTCTCTTAGATATATAATGTTATTTCTCCAATGCCTTTTATCTTGTTTCTTTGTGACTTAGCCATTTTCCTTCTCTCTTGCTCTCTCCTTTTCACTTTCTCACTTTCTCTTTCAGTGGGCTTTTAGAGTATCTTCTTTTTCCTTAGTATTCTGAGGTTTCACAATGATATGTTTAAGTATGGCTTAACTTATTTTTGTATTCATTGTGCTAGACATTCAGATGCTATTTTAATTGAAATGTACCCTTTAGATGTGGTGAGTTATATTAATTCTTTTATAATAATCCTATTTATTTATGCAGTTCTCTCTTTCTAGAACCCTGTTTATCAGATATTTGACCTTCTGGATGGATCAGCCATGTCTCTAACTTTTTGCTCTCATATTTTCTATCTCTGTGCATTTTTATTACACTGTTTCAGAGATTTCTTACACTTTACTTTTCAATTGTTTTTAAAATTTCTTGTGTAAAATAATATTTCAAATACCAAGAGTTCTTCTATGATTATTTTCCTTTTTCATAGCTCCTGTTCTTGTATGATGTGACAATTTCTTAAACATTTATCTTTGCTCATATTTAATAACAAAGTAATAAAAATGGTTTGGATATTCTGAATGCTGTTGAGTTTTACTTTTAGGTAATCAGGAAAAAGTAGGTATTACAGTCAGGATTTCCTCAATGAAAGAATGTGGAAGTCTTTCCTCTAGGACTGTGGCTTTCTATAAGGAGCAATTTGGCAATATTTAGAGACATGTCTGGTTGTCACAACTGGTGGTGGGTGTTGGGGGGATGCTACTAGTATCTAGTGGGTGAGGCCAGAGATGCTGCTAAGCATTCTACAGTGCATGGGACAACCCACCACAACAAAGAATTATTGAGCCCCCAACAACAAAAATGCCAAGGTTGAGAAGCTCTGCTCTAGGGTCATTCATTTTCTTTGGAAAATAATGCTTCAACTTTTTGTTTGTTTTCTTAGAGAAAGAAATACCTAGTTTCTGTAAGCTGCTTTCATTTAGAAAAAGGAGAGACTATTCTGTATACAAACTATAAATTGGTTTCTTTTTGTTCAGCTCCCACTCCTACTCACCATATCTCCAACACTTGAGACTGTCTCCATCCTCATTACCATCAATTCATACCCTCAGGTGGGGCTCCACCCCCTTTTACTTCATCGGTTAACCCCCTGACTTATGTTTTCCACCTTTGAGAAATTTGTTGAAATCTCTGATAGCCCCTCTCCTGTTCTCATGTTTTGAAATTATTTTATCATAATTTCAGTGTTGTCTGGATAGAAAAAGGAAATAAATCCATGCAGTAAGGCATCCATATTTAAATGGCAGCCTCTCCCATACATTATTCTTTTCCTATTATTTATCATTTATAATTTACTAGGTTTCAGCAGTATACTCACACTGGGTATAGAAAAATGCATAAATCGTAGGGCTTGCTTCAAAGATCTCTGTTTAGTGGAAAGTTAAAGAAAAGACTTAAAAGTACAGTGCACTATAAAGAGCATGGAGTCCCACAACAAAACATATATGTTTCTAGCTCCAGCTATACTATTTACTGACTGTGTAATCCTTGGCAATGCATTTTAAGCTATATGAACATCAGTTTTCTCAGATACAAAATAATGTTAATAACATGAACTACCTCAAAGGATCATTTTGAAGATTCCATGAGATAATTCACTTCAAACATAAAAGCTCTTAGAACATGGAGTGTTCCAATTTACTGTGTACTCTCCATTTAGTTTACTAAGACAGGGTAAAGGATTTTGAATCTGATCAATATTTAGTGTCTGTTGTACCAGTAACTATCTTTATCCTCAAGATTTTTTTTAATGTAAAACTTTGTGTAATCAACAGTATTAAGTAGGAATTACTGGACCCTATGCAACAATTTACTAAATTGTTAAACACAAATACACATATATACACAACATGATTTGCATGGAGGTTCTGGCATTAATTCTGACTTTTTCTCAATATGGAAGTAGCAAAAACATTAGCAAGATGTGATCAAGGGAAAGCTGTCATCATAGTTCTATCTGGATCCTTTTCATGGAGCTAGCTCTGTATTACCTACCGATACCTTTCTATTACCCACTCTAATCTCTATTTTTCAGTAAGCTGAGGGGATGAGTCTTATATACTCTGGTATTAGAGTTTTAATAATTTCCTACAAAAGTAGTGGGTTGTTCTTCTCAAATCCCCCCAAATATAGTCTGGAATATTCTTCTTAATAATTTTATCCTATTGTTGTTTGATCTGTGTTATATACATACAGACACAGTGAGACAGACAGACACATACACACATACACATTTGTTTTAAGTTCTCTTCCAGTTAATGTTTCAATGACCTAGAATAAAGTCATCTAGATTCTCTGTACCTCAGATGTGTCATGTCAGATAGAAAAAGGATAATACCTTCTTATGAGTATTCATTGAGATTAAATGAGATAATATTTATAAATATGCTTTCAAAGATATATATGTGCTACAAATAGATAAAAACCTTGATTCTCAATGTTCTGTATCATTCATATGTGTATGAAAATACAAATAATATATATAATGTTCCGCTGCCCTTTCCCCCTTATTCTTTCATTTTCCATAGGATGACTTTGTATTTGTAAGAAGAAATGGGAAAAAAAAATAATGAGAGAGAGAGAGAGTGAGAGCAAAAGAGAAAAAGAAATTCAGGTGTTGATTTCTGGAGTGGAATTTTTGATACCTCAGCAAGACAACAGCCTTGAAAACCAAGCTCTTATAATGAGGGAAGAGGTTTTTTCCCTCTAAGTTCTTTAAGCTCCTATTGATATTTCAGCAATTGAGCAATTAAGTTTAAGCAATACTGAGTTTTTCAAAAGCCAAGAATTAAAAAAAACTCAAGGTGAGATGTGAAGAGAGTTTGGGAGAGGAAGGAAAAAAAAAAAGTCACTACCCATGTCCTCATTTCCAATTTGCATCATGTATGTGGATTCTGGGGGGGTTAGGGTTGGGCATGAAGGGAAAATCTGGGTGGACAATGTGGGACCCACTTCACAGTCTGTGGGAGGCTGCATGCCTCTTGGGAGGGTGGTTTTCAACACTGGCTGGAGATCAGAATCACCTGAAAATGCCCAGACCACACTCCAAACCAACTACAGCATCTCTCCAGTGATTCCAATGTGTAGCCAAGGTTGAGCTGACTGCTCTTTGAGGAGAATGGCAATGAGTTCAGTGCCACTCCCAGACTGGATCAGGATGGAGCACACAGCTTTGGGGAGGTACTTGGCTAGAAAGATGAACTTTGAGACAGTGCTCCTGGCTTTACTCAATATGTGTTTGGAATGCAAGAAAGCCCAAAGTCTGCTACAGATCCCAGGATGTGAGAGGGGAGGAAGTTGGGGAACATGGCGTGGAGACCACAGTCAGAGGCAAATGGCTGAGGCCATGGACTTCAGCAATAGAAGCCTATGCAATTCCTCAAGAGAGAGAAAAAAAATATTTAGGAAAGCGTACTTTGGTAGACACCAGTCCAGCCTGATGAACAGCTTGACCTGGTCAGATCAGCCTTTGCACAGAAGAGAACAAGAATTGAGGCTAGCAGTTACATCAGAGGCTCTCTTTTCTCCATGCCATGAGGTCACATAAGCATTCTCGTACACCATTAGGCGAAGAACCAGGGAAAGTCAAGGACAGCTGAAAGGCCAGGCATTTACCTGAAAGAGCATCTACCCAAAAGAGAGTCTTTAAGCCAGAAGATTCTGATGCATTTTTTGGCAAGTGTAACACACACATACATACACATTGACTCTACTCAATGGACAATGACTTATGCATAAGATTAAAGTAGAAGCAATATTTTCCTGTACATCAGAATACACTGTATAACTCTGAGATTCAGCTTCACATGTATGTATTAATGTATGTATTAATGTGCATATATATGTCCATGAAATATCCTAGAAAATGACCAAGCACTTGTAGCAGAATTCTTTTAGAGATCCAAAGAGACCAGTTGACTTCATCTTCAAGGAAAAACAGCCTTCATGCTTCAGAAAGCATTTTTCCTTGGAGAAGGAATTAGAAGATTCAAACTTCTCAGCTAACCAGCAAACAGGTCTTGGCGTCTTTTGTCCCCTCCCAAGTCTCATTTTTTTAAAATGTCATTCTGAATATATGTAGGATGTTTAATAAGGTTGATTGTAAATGTTTAGAAATGGATAGTGTTGATGGTAACACATCATATGAGTATAATTAACACTACTGATTTATCATTGTGATTACAGCTGAAAGGGGCAGTCTAGGGAGGCTGATGCTAATTGAAAGACAGCTAGAGGGTAATCTAGGGACTGTATAATATAGTGATTTAGGTGGTAGATGAGGATTGTGGTTAATAATACAAATACAAGAATGTTCTTCTATTACAGTATGATGATACATAGGAAAAATACAACTAAATGTAACTTAGAGAATATAGTTAACAATATTGTAATATTTTTGTAGCAAAGGCAAAGAAGGTACTATACCAATGCTAAAGGCAGAAAAAGAATATGACATTTCATTTTATGAGATGTGAATGTGATCAAGCATTTTTTTAATTTCCTTCATTAACAAGGAGAACTTGGTTATGTCATTTAATCAATCTATGCTCATTCATTCATCTTATGGAACACTGGAGAAACTATTGAGGTTTTTTTTTTTTAGGATTCATTAAGATACTTGTGCCTGGACAGGATATTTTTAAAATAATGCTTCCATAATTTGTTGAGTTGCCTTTTGCCTGCTATTTATTTTTTGAAGTTGAAACAAAGATTTTCCTTAAAAAAAAGTCATTCTCTGTCCTGTTCTCAGTGCCCACTCTTTCTACCTCTACCCACTACCCATACTCTATATCTTAAATGGCATAGGTTGTGAGATCTTTATTTTACATATGAGAACAGTGAGGCTAAGAGATGTTCCACATATCCAAGTTCATACAGCCTGAAAGCAGGAAAGTCTAGGTGGAAGCCTGTAAATTTCTGACTGTGAAGACTGACTCCTGCCCAGACTGTCTTCCTGCAGCCGCCACTTATTTATTCCTTTGTATCTATTAATACAATAAATATTTATTTTCTGGAGCATATCCTCTCTTAATCACCCTGTGCCATTCTCTCCATAAGCACATTTATGCTGGTCCATGTGCCCTCATATTTAATTTGAAAAAAAAAATCTGCTTGATTGAGGTCCCAGCACCAGTCACAGCTTTGTCATTTTCTGTTTTTTTGTGTGTGTGTTCTTGTTATTCCTGTTGAGTTTCATCTCAGCCTTCCTTCTAATTCAAGAAAAGGCCCATTTCTACAGGGAGAGCAGGTTGTTCCACATTTTGGTGGGCTTAAACTCCTTATCCTTCATCCACCTGAATACTCCCAATAGAAGAAATAGATTTTTCCATCGTTCTGCTGATTTCTTCATTTACGAATTTATCATTTCTCTCCCCCAATAGACTGTTAGTTCCACAAGGACAGGGCCCATAGCTGTTTTAATCATCAATGTAGACACAGGCCTAGCACCTAATAAGCTCTCTATAAATTCTTATGTTATAAACAAACATGTACATGCCTAATCCAAAGGACAGCAGATACATTCTGGTATTTACATGCCATACCTTACATCCAGAGCAGAATTTTCCACTGCTTTCTTTCCACAGAGGTTGAAGGGGCAATAATATTGAAGCCCAGTCACTCTGGCCTAGCTGCATTTCTGCCCACCAGGCACATAATTCCTTTCCTACAGCCCTCCCTCCCTTTTTATGGTCTTGTTTGGGTTTGAGTTTGTGGGTGTGAAAGTCTGAACTGTTTAGCTTTGCTATGGAATGGACGCCTATCTCGGTGACCCTTCTTGCTTACCTGCAGTTACCCTACCCTTCTTATCTGCAGGACCATGTTTTGATCTCTGTGATACTGGTGGCACTTTCCCACAGTTCCTGGGATGAGAAAACTAGCTCATAAAATAAAAAGTGATCTGTGTTCAGCACGCACAGCAGCCCTGATGACCACTGCCAGGGACATCAGACGGTGGATGTTTGCCTTTTAGATGTTTGGTACACCAAATAGAAATTTAGACAACTAGCAGGGGTTTACCAGGATCTCTTTTTCCTCCCCTAACCCTACCTACTCCATCTGATTTTCACCCACTCCATTCCTCCGCTCCTACCATGTGAGTCCATTGGGTAACAAACATTCCATGTTCGAATCCCTCTTCATTTTCTCATCTGCTTCCAAAGCATCAATTTATTTAAAATGTGTATTGATCATCTATAGCATGCCAGTCATTTTATTGGGTGCTTGGTATATAATAAATACACTCATGTAATAAACACACACACACTCCACCCATAACTGTCTGATTCAAGCTCCATCTCCTGCTAGCTGCCTCCACAGGCTTTTCATTGCTAACCTTTTGTAGCACTGAGAGTCTCTCCTCCACAGTTAGGCACTTAATAATAATCTCATGCACATGCTTTGCCATGGTTTCATGAGTATTAGTTCTATCTTCATACATAGTTTATAAAGGCCTTGAGGTCAAAGACCATGTTCTCTATTTCTATGTCTTTCCTTAAAACCTACAAATGCAACTATAGTGGGCTCCCTGACCCCTCCACCTGGTACTTTTATTTGCAGTGAATGTGATTTTTATGCAAGCACTTTGGTGTGATCAACTCTGACCCAAATTTTCAGTAAGCAGGGGGAGCAGGGAGTGACCAGTCCCAGACACAATGCTACTGTCAAGAAGCCTTCCTGAGATCTGACTATTTGAAGACCTAATGTTTCTAGCAGACAGGATTCTTTTTGCCACGCATGCTTGTTGACATTTCAAGACCCAAAGATCAGGCTAAGCAAATGTGTGTGGCCCATGGGCCACCCTAGAGGGACAGTTGCAGGGAGAGAGTCAGACTATGGAGCCTGGTGAGGGAGCAGGGAGACAACTCGGGGAGGGGAAGAGAAGAGGTGGTCTCTCTGTCTTGACCTGAAGTGGGAAACAAGGTGAAAGGGGAGATGGCTGGACCAACTCGTGACTCCAAAGGCCTGGCCAGAAGTACAAACAGATGTGAAACAGAAGCCCTCAGTGTCCTGTGGGCAGTAGGGGTCTGCCCTGAAGGAGATGACCCCAAAGAAGATGCACTGTCATCAATGTGTCTTCATTGGGTAAGTGGCTCGGCAATTACGGCTGGACAACCAAGGGCTTGAAGGGCTGGCCAGCAGCACACACAGCACTTTGTCTTTCTAAATCAGCAGGGAAGGGAGCACGCCTTGATAGAGCCTGGAGGAAGAACCTTCTTTCCAATAACTCATTTGTTTGACAGATACAGACTTTAGTCATGATGGGTTCAGGATCTCAGCCTGCTGAACAGTAGAAGACACAGTCTTTGTCCTCAGGTTACTTATTAATCAGCCACATCAAGGCCCATAGGAGAACTCAAAATCACTGTCTCTTGCCTGTGAATGATAAGGAAGACTGGATCTCATCTGGGGGTGAGAGTTCTGCAAGGGGAAATGGAAGAGGCCTGACCCCAAATCTAGAAGATTCTAACATTGATATTGCATGAATAAAGATCACAGGCTCAGTCTCACCTCTGGGCTATAGTAAAACCTGGATTTACTTCTAAGAAAAGAGGGATCCTGGCACAGGCCAGCAGTCCTTCCATTTCTGATTTTCCTCCTTACACCAATCCACATGCCCATTCTTAAACCCACCCGGAAGCCAATGTTCCTTCTGTAAGAAAGGCCAGTTATTAATCTGATTCTTCTCAGGGTACATATTAACAGGACTCCCATGAGACATCCCAGCTCTCATGCCAAAATCAGCAGAGTACCCCCAACCGAGATTTAGAGGGGTCCAGACATGAAGCCGTACTATTAGTGATCATTTAGATTTGGTTAATGCTTTAGAGTTTAATATATGTGTCTCACATCCACTATCTCACTGAATTATCACAATAATTCTATATTATATTATTATCCTTATTAGACAGAAAAGGAATCTGAGGTTAAAAGAAGTTAAGTAATTTACCCCAATATCACTGAACAAGTAGAAGACAAAGTCAATTCTCAAATCTAGATTGGAATCCCCCTTATGCCTCCAAGCAAAGAATAGTCCCTCAGTCACGCTTATCTTTTTTCTCCCCACAAACATCTACTAATCCATAAATAACCAAATTAAATGTCACTTTTGTGAAGCCATTTTGGACGTCATCTTTTACTCCAGAAAGTTGTATCTTCTTTTAGGTATTCACCCATATTTGTTCAAAGTTTATTGGCTAAGGATGACTTTTACCACATTTTCTTGCCATTATATTTTGCAAAATTCTCTATATTCCTGCTATGCCATCCTTGAGAATTTTAGCTGTTATTTTTTTAATGTTTTTAATTAATAAATGTTTGAGAAATCCATGCCTTTTTAGCTCCAAGTCTCAGGTTTTTTCCACAACGATAAACTTTCTCCCTACTTCCAGAGAGAACTTAGAGAGGAAAGTTTATCCACAAAATATACTCAATTCATTCCTAATGACTTAGCTCTACTTCTCTTAGTAGAGAAGCAACGTACCTTCCCCCAGGCTTGCCCCTAGCATTGGGGGGCCTTAAGCAATAATACGACTGGAGAATGACATACAATAATTCTTTTTTTTTTTTTTAACAAATAATTATGATTTACTGAATCATTATATAGATGCCTTTTACTTCAGGACATACCATAATTCTAAATATTCAAACACAATGTGTCGAGTGAACTGACGGTCAGACAAACTATGTCTCATCCTTCTACCCTGTCAAACCTACATTCATGATGACCTAGAAAGCCTACATCAAATCTAGAATGTTCAGTCTCCTCTGAGTTCTGCAATACAACATGGGGGGGATGGAAAGAGCTATCCCCTGGGCCAGCCCCCATCCCTACCCACCCCTGGCTCCACCCTCCAGCATGAACATTCAGTCTCCATCTACACCTCCATAAATAGCCACCCCTTGACCATCCTTCAGGCTTATGGTGTGCATGTGATTTACCCTCCAGAGAATACTCTAGAGAAAGAGGTCCAGGAAAACTCTGGGAACAGGCTAAAGACCATTTGGGCAGAGAATTTCTGGGTTCTATGTACCCAGAGTGTGACCTAGATAGAGTGGTATAAGCTCCAGGCAGAGGCCAAAGCAGGGCAGCACTCTGTTGCCTGAGCTAAGGGTGAGGCTGACTCCACCATCTCCTAAATGTGCATCCAAAATGAATCCATTTTACTTGGAAAGGATCCATAGGGGATGGCTCAATTCCTGCTCAGCTTCCAATGGAGTTGTTTCTTGAAAATGCCCAGGTCCTATCCCCAAAAAGAAGGACAGCATGCTTGTCCTGAGAGTTAATTGAAGTAAAAGCTGGTTCAATTTACGTTATCTAAAATGTTCTTGTTACTGAGATAGTAGGTCTGCCCAGAGGGAGGGAATTTCAGGAGCCAACAGACTGAACATGCTATCTGTTTTTCCAGTTCTTTTTCCTGATAAAGAAGAGGTAGAAAAACATATATGTTTCATATCATTTCCAATGAGTTTCCATTTGATTTGGGAGGGGGGAAAAGGCAAAGAAAATACTACAAACTGTCAGTAAAGTGGTAAAAACCAGCAGTTCAATGCCCTGGAAGCCCTTTAGAGCTGCCTCCAAGTTAAAAAAAACAAAACAGCAAACCCTTCCTGACAAATTGCATGAAGAGCAAGAGAGCTCTTTTTGATAAAGGGCTGAAAACAAGCCTTGATAGGAACTGAAATCCCAAAGAAAGCAAGTTACGTGTGTGAATGCTGAGCTGAGAATGAGAGTGGGCTTGCCACCAACTCTTCTGCCACAATGTCAGTCTGCCCAGGCTCCCATCTAAAGCCCCTAGAGACAAACAGGTTAGACTATGGGAAGATGACTATACAAAGCCAAGTGCAGTTTCCCGAGGAAGTTTGTCTCTGAAACTTTCTCTACAAACACCAGAAGATCCAATGGCTTCCTATTGGATTTTCAGTGTCCTATTGGACCTCATTGATTTTTAGGATACTTTGAAAGACTTATCAGCCAAGCAGCTGAAGTGCTTGCCAGACTATGAGTCACTTCTGATTAAATGATCATTTTTCATATTTTAGAGAGCACTCCCATTAAAAAGATGAGTAAGTTAAGAGAAGGAATACTTATGTAACTTTGCCTAGTGTTGGCGAAGTAAGTGCACAGTATCAGAAGAAATCACTGGTCCAGAGGCATAGAGGCACCAAACTCCACATATTTAAAGGACTACAGAGTGGTGTTAAGAGGGAATGTAACTAGGCATTTATGAAATCCAAAGTCTTCTGTCTTTGGCCAAACCATGGCCCCAAAGGAATGGCAATCGTGTGGATGGCAAATTTGCTCATTGTAAAGTCCCTCACAATAGCTAAAAAAAATAAAAATAAAATAGGTTCCCTTCATTTCTCCAGCCTGAGCTAATCTCTCACCTTCCAAAACTATTTAGTATGTGCATGGTCCACACACACACACACACACACACACGCACGCACGCACATACACACACAGATTCTTTGTATTATTTACCTGCTCCATATCTAAAGTTTTGTCATTGGAGTACGAAATAAGTTTTTTGAAGAGAGAGGGCAGGAACCATCTCTTATACAACTGTATACTCTAGTCTCAAACACTTTTAAGTACAAGCACATA
Source organism: Tolypeutes matacus (assembly GCA_026826555.1). Lineage (NCBI taxonomy): Eukaryota > Metazoa > Chordata > Mammalia > Cingulata > Chlamyphoridae > Tolypeutes > Tolypeutes matacus. The sequence continues at coordinate 4,617,640 of JAKSZT010054226.1, forward strand.
GTTAATAAATATTTGATGAGTTGGAGAGAATGAGATCAGCTGGTAAGATATGATATTGTGTATGCAAAGCTTTTACTTGGTTTTCTTAGATTTGTATTCATGACTTTGCTCCCAAATAAACAGAAAACTGTACTGCGTGGGAGGAGATGGATTCCTTTGTCTTAATGCAAAAGGAAGAGAAGGAAACTAACAAATATTGAGTGTTTGCTAAAACTTTTGCTTGAGCTCATTTCATTTTAGTAACTTAAACATTTCCCCATGTTATAGTCAAGAAAATGGAGGCTCAGAAAGGCAAGGCAGCTGTCAGTTCAGCAGCAGAGCTGGGATTTGCACCCACAGCTGCAAGATTCCAAGGACCTTTGTTGCCTTAGGCTTTGCTCCTTCTTCCAGTACTCCCTGGGGATCTGGGTAGTCTTCCATTTGATTAAAAGGAAATTCCTAAAGTTCCCTTTAAAATGAAAGGTTTTATCTCCATTCACAAAAAGAAAAAAGGGAAGAAAGAAGAAAGAAAACTTCCTCTGACCAATGGAAAAAAAAATCCGTTGCTTTGCTTGCTGGCAAAAGGCCTGTTGCTGGCAAAAGGCCCGATCTTGTGGTCCAGGCTGTGAAAGAGAGGGAGAAAGATTCTCATGGAAAGCAACCCCTCCACCCACTCATATTTGTGTTTTGCTGAGGTTAACCCAGGGCCCCCCACCGCCGCCCAGCACATCACTCTGGGGACTGTTCCCACCATCAGCATCCAGATAGCATAGAAAGCTGAGGCATTAGAATCTTATCACCCCTATTAAAAGATAAAACCTAAAATTCAGCTCTTATCAATCCAAAGCTTCATGTGCTCACTCTAAGCTTACAAAGAGAGCAGGCAAAATGTTTCTGATTGCAGCTCAAGTTAGATCCAAGCAGCATTTGTCATTACCAGTGCTGCCTTGCAAAAAGTAATTAAAAACAGAATAGTCTGCCCTGTGTTGATAGGGACTAGGTTTCCTCTTTAGGAAATATGTGGTAATAAAATGGATGAAATAGGGAGTAAAAAGAATGAAATCAATGTCCTAAAAGTTAACCAAACGCTTTGGGAAAATCCATTTTTCTTCCAAGTGGGCTATTGTTCGCAGATAGTTTGTAATCCCAGTCCCATATCCTCATTCATTCATCCATTCACTTGATGAACATTTATGGAGCAACTACCATAAATGTATATTGGAACTAGTTATTGAAATAAAAACTTGAATGAAACAAGATCCTTCCACTTAAGGAATGGAGAAGACACAGGGATGTAAATAAAATAATTACTTTGTGATCAGATCTTTATCTACCTTTAACTCCCACCAGTTACCCTCTGCTCCCCTGCCATGACTTCCTACTATTTTCTCCATCCATCTTGAAGCTGCGCAGCCTTGCAAACATGCCACGCCTTCTCTTGCCATCAAGACATGCCCCCCTCCTCTTGCTATTAGCCTGCTACCCTTCCCTCTTCCCAGTTAATTCTTACCTTCCTTTGAGACTCAGCTCAGATATCAATTTACTCAGAAGATGTCTGTGATGGGGATCTTCTCCCCAAAGTTAGATGTATGTCCATCCCATCTGCTCCTAAGTATCCCCCAAATTTCCCTAAAAAAAAACATTTTCATATCTTACATGTGATTATCAATATATTTTTCTTTCTTCTCCACAATATCAAAAAAGCTAAAAGGGACATGGGTCAAATTGTTTTGGAGGTTAGCACAATAGCCAACATATAAAAAGTGCACATTACACGTAGAAAGAGGAAATTAATTGCTTTTGTACAAGGTATAGCTATAGTACAATGGAAAGAGTGGTCAACTTCATTTGGAGTTGGGAAACAGATAGGCTTAGAGAAGGTTTCACAGAGAAGACAATTTAGCTAAACCTTGAAGAGTTAACACAAATTCACCAGATAAACATGCTTGAGGATAAACTTTCCAGACAAAGAAAATGCTATATGCAATGCCATAAAGGAAGAGAACATCTTATATATTCAAAGAAATATAAAATCTTAATATGGCTGGGGTGTAGATTATTAAGTAGTAAGATAGCAAGAGATGAGGCTAAAGAAACAGGCAAGGGGTAGTACATGGAAGGCTTTGAATACAAATATAGAAAGTTTTCATTTTATCCTCAAGGTATGCAATGGAGTATATATATATACCTCACTGCCTCTCACTACTAGCCATATACATGTAAGATCATTTTATTTTATATTTATAAACTTTATTTTTAGGTAAGTTTTAGATTACAGAAAAGTTACGTCAGAAATATAGGGGATTCCCATATATACTCACCTCCTCTCCCTCCCACATTTTCCCCTATTAATAACATCTTATATTAGTGTGGTACATTTGTTACAATTGATTAGCCAATATTGATGCATTACTACTGGCCAACGTCTATAGCTTACATTATGATTTACACTTTGCCCTGTACAGTTTTATAGATTTTGACAAAACGTATAATGGCCTATATTCATAACTGCAATATCATGCAGAACAATTCCAATGCCTTATTTTCCACCTATTCCTCCTCCCTCCCTCAAAACTTCTGGTAACCACTATCTTTTTATCAATGTCACAAGTTTTCTATTATGACAATACTAATAAGACTACTTTGATCTATGGTTGCTTTTCCCCCTTATGTTTTGTTCATTCCTCAGTTTTCAGGTTTTGGGGAGGGGGCTTATATCTTATGGGGCAGATGGAAGAAATTGTTTTGCTTGCAGTTGTAGATACACTTCATTATTTGGCATATGAGTTGTCCATCAACATCATTTTGTTAGTTGTCCTTGGGTAGTCCAATGGACTGGAGAGCAGGTGTCAGCCACAACTCTGCTGAGATTCAGGGCTCAACCAGCATATGAACAGACTGAAGATTTAAGTCTCTGTGGTATATATTTAATGGGTATAGTGCTAATTATAGGTCAAAATAAAAGGGATAAAAGAGTCATGAGTAGGGAAGCTATAAATGAGTCTAACATTGTTATACTGGGGAAACAGATTATCATATATTCCAGGATAAGACCCACTGATAGGGAGCCAATTCCATGAGGCTGTGTGCCTTGCCTATAGTGTCTGGATGTTTCCAGAGCCATTAGGAGCACCTGTGTTTGAGGCTTTGTTTATTGTGGCAGTTAGTGAGATCTGCCTAAGATGTGCATAAGTGTAACATCAGAAATGACCTCCCAAGTCATTTTGAAATCTTTTAGCCATAAAAACTCTTTTGTATTTAATATTTCCCCCTTTCAGTCAAGGTTTTTCCAAATACATCACTTTAGCACTTGGCAGTAATCCCACAGTGCTAGGGAGGCTCATCCCTGGGAGTCATGTCCCAAGTCAAGGGACATAATTGAGTTTGTTTTATTTGCTGAGTTTGGCTTAAAAAGAAGCCACATTCAAATAATAGAGAGGTTTTCATGAGATAACTCTCAGGCATTAGTTATTATTAAGCTAATTTTTACTTTTACAAGAATAAGGCTCATAAGTACAAGCATTAATAGTTAAGCCTTGTCATATTGGTCTGTTTTCTTTTATTAGGCACTGCCTATATACTCTGAAGATTTTTTGCCACTCTATTTGTGAAAGTAGCAGGACTCCCCAGTATGGAAGTTTAATATTTTGTTGGTTATTGTGTGGATCTCCACCCACAGAGAAAATACCCTATGACAACATACGCATATTCATTTTCCATAATGGCATTCCCCAGGTGCACCCTTCCCCACACATCCCCCTACCACTCACTCCCTGCACCACTGATACTCTCCTGCCCTAGATCCCACAAGAACACTCCCAACATTGAATTCTCAGACACAGTCCTTGACCTCCCCATAGTTCACAAAGCCACATATTCACATGTTCAATAATCCAGCCCTCCCCCAAGTTCTATGGATTACCCAACCCACCCCCCCATTCCCACTCACATTCATACTCCAGCACTGTTGACCCCACTCATATCACTGCACTATCCTCATTCTTGCCCACTGCCAAACAGCCACCATCCACCTTATATGCCCAGTTTAAAAAATTGGCTTACCACTTTCTCCTCCCTTTTTAGCTCCTGGTAACCTGTCTTCTAGACTCTACCTCCACCAATATCCTTAGTTCATATTAGCAAGATTATGCAGTATTGGTCCTTTAGTGACTGGCTAACTTCACTCAACATAGTGTCTTTGAGGTTCTTATATGTTGTCACATGTGTCAATGCATCATTCCTTCTTAGAGCTGAGTAATATTTAATTGTATGTATATACCACATTTTGTTTATTCATTCATCCATTGATGGACACTTGGGTTGCTTCCAGCTTTTGGCAATTATGAATAATGCTGTGATAAACACTGGTATGCATAAATCTGTTCCTGTCCCTACTTTCAATTCTTCTGTGTATATTCCTGATAGTGGGATTGTCAAGTCATATGGCAATTCTATACTTAGTTTCCTGAGGAACCACCAAACAATCTTCCACAATGGCTATACCAGTCTACATTCCCACCAGCAGTAGATGAGTTTTCTTATTCTTCCACATCCTCTCCAACACTTGTAGTTTTGTTTTTTTAAAATAGCATCCAGTCTAGTAGGTATAAGATGATATCTCACTGTAGTTTTGACTTACATTTCCCTATTAGCTAGTAATGTTGATCATCTTTTCATGTGTTTTTTAACCATTTGTATTTCCTTTGGAAAAATGTCTATTCAAATCTCTTGCCAATTTTTAAATGGGTGTTGGTCTTTTTATTATTGAGATGTATGATTTCTTTATATATGCTGGATATTAGACTCTTATTGGATATGTGGTTCCCAAATATTTTCTCTCACGGAGTAGGCTGCATTTTCACTTTCTTGATGAACTCCTTTGAAGCACAAAAGTTTCTAATTTGGAGGAAGTCCCATTTATCTATTTTTTCTTTCATTGCTTGTGCTTTGGGTATAAAGCTTATGAAACCATTTCCTACTATTAGCTCTCATAAATGGTTCCCCACATTATCTTCTAGGAGCTTTATGTTCTTTGCTCTTACATTTAGGTCTTTAAAGATCATTTTAATAGTGTCATAAACCCCACAACACAATGTTTGCAAAGTAAATCTAATAAGAAAAATAATTTGTATTTTGTTCTGAAGCCAAATATGTACAATTCAGGATTATTCACTGGTTTCATTTTCCATGTGTCTACTCAATTCCAGCAGCTCAGGTAAAGAAGGATTTTAGTTTTAAAAAGAACGGTTGTTCAGTCTCTACCCTGAATCAGATCGCCAGAGGCTTGGACCTAGGCATGCACGATTCAAAAAAATCTTCACAGGTAATTCCATTGTGCATAAAAATTGAGAACTACTTAAGTCAAGCATGAGAACATATGCTTTCAGGATCCATTGTCCTATCGTTTGTCTTCACCATTTGTCTTTATTGATGGGTTGCTTACTTTAAAATAAGGGAGACCTCTAATAAAAGGGGGAAAATGTAAAGACAAATGAGTTTATGTGGCTAAGAGACTTCAAAGTGAGTCGGGAGGTTATCCCAGACTATCCAAAGGTAACGCTTATGCACATCTCAGCAGGATCTCATATACTTCCAAGGTGGATACTACCCTAAATAGTGGGGCTCCTGAGGGCTCTGGAGACACCCAGCTCCTATGGTCAGGGCAGATAGCTCTGGAGATTGGTGCCTTGCTAGTGGGCCGTACTTTGGAGTTTGTGCTCCTGAGAATGACAGAGTTGTACTCAATTATGTCATCCCTGCACATGGCTCATCTGCCCCTTCTATTTAAACCTACACTTGGTGCTGGAGTTTGTAAGTGTACGTCCAGAGACTCAGGTGCCAGCTGGGCCCAGACCTCAGCAGAGTTGCAACATCTACTCTACAGCTCATTGAACTCACCCAGGACAACTGCAGGGAGATGGTGATGGACAACAGCCATCTGAGGGAATGGAAAGAGTCTGCAGCTGCAGGTAGCATAGTCCCATCCATCTTCCTCATGGGATATAAGCTCCCTTTCAATTGGAGGTGGAGTGGACGTCACCATCCCAGAATCCTCAGGATTGGGGGAAAAGCTTTGGACTAGAATGGACTTACTGGTATTCTACTATAGACATCTTGTGATTCTAGCAATGGAAGAAATTACAATATTGATGTGAAGCCAGTGGTCACTGGAAGCTCTGGGGGCAGGGAGAGGGAAAAAACAATTGTAATACAGGGGCTTTTTTGGGACTTGGGAATCGTCCTAAGTGACATTGCATGACAGATATAGGCCATTTTATACCATCACATAACATGCAGAACTGTGTGGGAAAGAGTGTAGACTACAATGTGAACTATGGTCCATGCTTAATGACAAAGCCCCAGGATGTGTTTATCAATTGCAATGAATGTGCCACACTAATGAAGGATGGTTATGTGGGAGTGTGTGGGAGGTGTGGGAAACGGGGCATATGGGAATCCCTATATTTTTTGTGTAACATTTATGTAATCTAAGTATCTTTTACAAATTTTTTAAATTTTTTTTAAAATGAAGGGTTTTGAGCCTTACAAAAGGATATATTTTTCCCTTGCTTATTTTTTGTCCTCAAAGTAGGTTTTAAAACAGCCTGAAATACACTGCCAAGGTCAGAGCAAGCAGAGGGAATCTTAGAAACTGAAAGATGGATATATGTTCAAGGAAGACGAATTTCTTCTTCTTGGGTTGGTGAAAAGCCATTAGACAAACAAACTGTTGGGGCAAGTACAGAGGTGTTGGACCAGGAACCATCTGCTAATGTGCTGATCACTGATGGACAACTGCCAGCTAGCCCCAAAGGCTCCAGCCTAAAGGGAAATCTTACATCCAGTTCTTCCTTAACAGGGACTGTAAGTCTCTTACATAATCAGGAACTCAGCTAAGCAAGTTTTCCTTCATAAGTTAAAACTACACTTTAACATATCTTTCATTTTCAATTATCCACAAAGTCCCAAGTTTAGGAGTGTCTGATATCCTTGCAATAAATATTCCATATTTCTGAAACCCAACCAGAACAAATAGTTGTATAAATGTAAGAGTGGTTAGAGAGGCCATCAGGGAAATGCAAATGAAAACCTCAATGAGATATCAACTCACACCCACTAAGATGGTTATAGTGGAAATTTTAAAAAAGAGAATATGTGTTGACAAGGATGTGGAGAAATTGGAACTCTCAAACATTATTGATGAGTGTGTAAAATGGTACAGCTGCTTTGGAAAAGTCTTGCAGTTCCTCAAAAGGTTAAATATAGAGTTATCATATGATCCAGCAATTACACTCCCAGGTATATACCTAAGAGAAATGAAAACACATGTTCATGCAAAAACTTGGCCATGAATGTTTGTAGCAGCATTATTCATAATAGTACAAAGTGGAAACAACTCAAATGCTATCACCTGATGAAAGTAAACATATAATGTAATATATTCAGCAATAAGAAAGAATGAAATACTGATGCACGCTACAACATGGATGGGTTATAAAAGAAGTTGTTACAGAAGACCACATACTGTATGATCCCATTTATATTAAATGTCTAGAATAGGCAAATCTATAGAGCCAGAAAGTAGATGAGCCACTGCCAACGGCTGGGGGTGGTGGTGAGGGGAAATGGAGAGTGACTGCTAATGGGTAAGAGGTGATAAAATATTTTAAATTGATAGTGATGATGGTTGCACAACTCTGTGATTATACTAAGAAACATTCATTTTTCATTTAAAATACATTTGGAAAGCATTATGAATTTTAAAAAGAGTAATTACAGGGCGTAGCAGTTTGGCATTATTTATGAATTCCAAAAATAGATGTTGGATTGTGTTTGTCAACTGGTCTTTTCCTCTGGGCATATTAGATTGTATTGGATTCGGAGGTTTACTTGATTAAATAATGATTAAGACTTTGATTGGGCCACGTTAGCAGGGTGTTGAGTCCAGGGACTCACAGAGAAAGTGCACCACAGAGAAGGGAGGTTGGAGTTTTTGAGCTGCAGCCCCAGGAAGTAAGCACACAGAGAAGCTTGGTCGTGTGGAAAGAGAAAAGGCCCCGGGAAGAGAAACAAACCGTTTGCCTCATAGTCTACAGGTGGCCTTGTGGAGATAGCAGAGAAGCTAAGCCTAGAGAGAAGCAAGCCCTGGGAAGAGAGGAACCCAGGAAGCCTGAACCCTCACAGACATCGGCAGCCATTTTGCTCTAGCATGTGGCAAGAGACTTTGACGAGGGAAGTAGCTTACACTTATGGCTTGGTAACTGTAAGTTTCAACCCCAAATAAATACCCTTTATATAAAGCCAACAGATTTCTGGTATTTTTGCATCAGCACCCCTTTGGCTGATAATACACCGGGAATAGTAGAACAGAATATCTAAGTTCAACTCAGCCAATAAAACAAGGACCATGGAGTCACCATAGAAAAGCCTGATATTGCCCACATCCGCCCTCCAAAGGATCCAAAGGAACTGAAGAACCCTTGCTCTTTTTCACTTTGCTTTCCATTCTGATCAGCCTTGATGGTGCAATTTCAGGTCTCACCAGCAACTCCTCCAATCAGATATTTCTTCAACAGCAGATACAAATAGAGGAAAAACTTCTCACTTTGAGAAAAAGAAGCAGAGGTAATATTCAGTTGCCAACCAATCTACACAGATCTCAAACATTCAGAACAGATGCTCCCCCGACCCCAATAAAATTTGACTGGGATCTGTGGCTCCCAACTGAACATTAGTCCTGGAACCATTTGCAATTTTCTGTTTGCTTTCTCCTGGAAAAATGGTCACCTTTTAGATCTTTTTTTTAATTATTAAGAACACTGGGAAAATAAAAGGAATTTATGTTTTGTGATCTTTTGTTCTTAATCACCCATAGTTCTAACCATCTAACACTCTCACTATACATTTTATTGTATCTCTACCCAGTCTTTTTCTCATTAAATAATGTATTTTAACAAAATTGTCAATTTGATATATAATTTTCCACCCTGGCTTTTTTTTTTTTTTTTATTACATCAAAAATAATTTTCATGTAAATACATGTGCTTCAAAAGCACAAAGTTTATGGCTAGGAAAAATCACCATTGAGAATGTCAATGAATTATTCAACACCTGACCTACTTGGTTATTTTGATAATTTATAATTTTCATTATTATAAATTATATTATAATAAACATCTCTGGACAAAAGATTTGGGTATTGTTAAATTTTCAAATTAAGATTACTTCATTAAGGAAAAATTCTTATATCATTCTTCAAGTGAAATTAGACACATTACAATAAATCGATGGCTATCAGTTTAATTAAATACATCCTGAGAGTCTATCTAGCTCAGGATCCTCACAGCATAACTGTCAAATTCAAGGTTAAACCACAGACAATTCGAACTGGATTGGGTATTTGAACTGGGTTGTTTTATGTGTGTTCTCAGCAAAATTTGAGCTCTAGAAATCTTGAGTGACTCATTCAACATCAAGAGCAAGTTAATGGCAGATTTGAGTCAAAATACAAAATACTATTCTTTCTAGTCCTATGTCCTTTCCACTATATTATGATACCGTGTTAAACAGGTATCTTTTAGAACACGTAAAAAGCTAAATTTATGGAATATTACAAGAACACCAAATGAGCTTTCATGGAAGACCAAGAAGAGGAAATTAAAGATGCAAATAGTTTAAGAAAATCTGTACTTGTTCCAAACGTTTAAAACCAATGAGGTGGAGCCAGTGGCCACTTGACACTTTCGCGGCAGGGAGGGGATGTGCAGTTGAAATACAGGGGCTTCTTTAGGATTTGGAGGTTGTCCTGAGTATCGTTGTGGCAATGATGTAGGCCATTTTAAATCAGCACACACCACTCAGAACTGTGTGGGAGAGAGAGTGGTCTACGATGTGAACTGTGGTCTATGGTTGGTGGCAAGGCCCCAGGATGTGCAAGTCCATTGAGGGTGGTGGGCCACACCTGTGGGAGATGTTTGTGTGGGATGTGGTGGGCGGTGTGGGAGGTGGGCAACATGGGAATCCCAGTGGGTTCCGTGTAATATTTTAGGTAATCTAAGCACTCTTAAAATATATTTATATATATATATAAATAACATTTTTGTAAGCAAATGCACATATATGCATATATATTTATATACCATTTTACAAATATTGGTATGTATTGTGAAAATTTTGATTTTTACCCACAATAAAAAATAAATTAATTAAAAAAAAAAACAACTGTTGTTGACAGTGAAAGCAGCAGCCATTTTTGCCCAAAGAAAGAAATACTATGTTCTGAACATTTTTAAAATAATTTTTAGTATTCTCTATTTTACTCTCAAGAAACTCTGACTCCAGTTATGTTATCCAAAGTGACAAAAACCATTGTTTAAACACAAATGTAATTACATTGAAATTCTCTCTTTAGCATATGGTACCCACTAAATGCAACACAAACCACGTTATGATCAGTTGAGTCAAATGTTATTTCCGAGCTTGTAAATGAATAATCTTCAAAACCCAAGCTGCAAGTACCAGGATCAAGTTGAAGACCATACATTGTAGAAACTTGGCTCCCTAATATTCCAAGAACCCCAGAGAGTTCATAGAGTAGTCTACTTTAGATAGGGTGACCATATGATTTGGATTTTCCAGAACATTCCTGTGTATACATATTGCCCCAGAATATTTATTATAATGCTTCATTCCACTTGGAATGGTGGATTATAAAATAGTTACCCTAGCTATATGGAGCGTGATTACTCATTTAACATCCAACATTAAGTAAGCCATTTCACACAGGACCCTAAGCAGGGCTTCCCAGAGGTTATTAGGCAGAACTAGCTCCAGTCTACCAAAGACATTCCAATTTCAAATAACTTAAAACCTGTCTGAATGCTCAGCCTAACTCCTTAGCAGATAGGTAGGCACAAGAAACTATTTAGCCTCTGGTTTATTCATGTTAATCATGAAATGGAAATAATTGTCTCAGTCATGCCACCCAGGTAATAAATAATGGTCTAAGAAGCAGTGAGGTTGGGGACTATGACAGAAACTGAGTAAAATGCTCAAGAGCTATTTGGGAACAAAGCTTAATAGATTGTGGTTCATGGATGTCCAAATGAATATGAAGTGAATGTCACCTCAGATTTTTACCTTGTTTTGCAGCATCTTTTTTTAAAATTTCATTTATTTATTTTTTTAAAGATACTTAGATTATACAAATGTCACATAAAAAATATAGGGGATTCCCATATGCCGTGCTCCCAACACCTCCCACCTTTTCCCTACAACTGCAAGCAAGAGAGTCCCATCCATCGGCCCTACGCAGCATCTTTTAATTGTATGTATCTTCTGACAGCTTTCTCTTTAGAAAGTATCAGACCTGAATCATTTGGGATAGATCCTGTTTTTTCCCATGCTTTGCTAAGCACCTGCTGACCCTAACAGTAAAGTGGTGCTAGCATCATCCTAAACAAAGCAGATTTCGCTGAACAATGCTCTTTCCATCCCTGCATCCTGATAGTATCTCAGTTTGGGAAATGATTTGCTTCCTGTCCTATTTTTTTTTAATAAACTAGCACAAAGGGTGCCATATTTTTTCCCATTCTACATACTCTATGGCTTCAGTTGAACCATCAATGGACCTACCACCTTGGGGTCTGATACAAAGAATCTGCAAAAAAACAGCCTGGTTCTTAAACTCGTTCCTCCTATATCCCCGTAAATATTGTTTTAATGAGAACCTGATTGTGAGGGGGCTGTCTCCTGGGAATCTCAATGGACTTTCCACCCAAGGCATACATGTGTCATTGGGAAAAATAGTTCATCATCAGAGACTTATTGTTGGCTTAAAGATTTGGGCTGATTTTCTCCTTGATGTGGTGTTGAGCATCTTTAGAAACACCTTGGACCCTCATTTGTTAGATTTAGAAAGGGAACATGGTGGTAACATGGACTGGAACAAAAAAAACAAAAACAAAGCTTATGAGGAATACAACCTGGATTTTGATGACATAGATTCTGAAATGTATTTGGGATTTTACCAGGCAATTGTCACATAGACTTTGTGGCAAGAGTAGATTCTGCCTTCTGCTTCCCAGAAGAAGTATCACAACATTCAGGAGAGTAGAAAAATGAATGTCATGCCTAAGATCTGCAGGAAAATTTTATCTCCAAGTGTTTATGTTTTTTCATTGGAGTAGAAGTAAATTGCTGTTGTAGAGTTTAGTCCATTTGTGGCTTAAGCTGGGACTTGTCAGTCCAGGAAAAGCTTCACAGCAAGAACCTCCTTTTTCCACTCCTTCCACTCCTGCCATGGGTATTTTGGCTCCTTAAAATTTTACCCTGAACTTTTCTTTGTACATTTGCTTAACATCCCCACTTGTTGGAATGCTCTTCATCTTTCTCTTGTTGACGATTTCCTGGCCCACTCCACATGCCAGCTCTTTCTTGATACCTTAATCCTCTCTTCTCTCATTCTAACCTAAGTTTGTAGGTAGTCCCTATCACTCCCCTAAACTCAAATAGCCTTTGAGTTTACTTTGTTTTTACTCAGTCAGGATTCATTTTATAAGACAATCACTCCATCCATCCAGAATGCACAGCTCATACCAATCTATTTTGTAGGCTTCAAAATAGTCTAACTCATAGTTTTTTGTACCTTTCTCCCCTATTAGACCATCATGATATATATCTCCCACAGTACAAGCGCTCATAGTAACACTCAAAAAGTTTCAATTAGTGTTGGATATATCAAGACATAACTTAAAGTTAATTATCTGAGAAGTCCAGTAGTCATCAAGATTGTTCCCACCATGGCCAGAGTTAGAGTTCTTCCATATCATTGCAACACATCAGTATGAAAGACAATAATAATAATAATAATAATAATAATAATAAACATATTCTGATAGCAGATAGATATATTCGTAAATGAGCGGTTGGGGTAAAGAATAGCCATTGTGTTCTTGGGCAGTGCCAGACTTGATGCTACTGAGGTATTTCCCAACTAAGACCAGATCTTGAGTCAACCAACCTCTGTAACATGCCTGCTATATTCCAGGGCCTGGATGGACAGATGATTATGTTCTTTAATCCTCATTAAAATACAGTGTTATGGGGAAGCAGATGTGTCTCAACTGATTGGGCATCTGTCTAGCATATGGGAGGACCCAGGTTCAATCCCCAGGATCTCCTGATGAAAAGGTGAGCAGGTGAGCTGGGCCCGCATGGGGAACCATGCAGCAAGATGATGACGCAACAAAAGAGAGACGCAGGGGAGAGTCAAGGCGAGACGCACCAGAAACCAGGAACTGAGGTGGTGCAAGTGACAGGGTGCCTCTCTCCCACATCGGAGGTCCCTAGGATCAAATTCCGGTGAAGCCTGGAGGAGAAAAGTGAGAAGAGAAGGCAAGTAACAGACAACAGAAGATCACCCAGCAAATGAACACAAACAGCAAGCCAAGGCGGGGGGGCGGGAATACAGTGTTGTGGATTGTCATGCTGCAGATGAGTTAACTAAATCTTAGGCAGAAGGTAAGTAACTTACCCAAATTCACAGCAATAATAAAGGGAGAGAAGTTGCATTTAAACCCATATCCTCTAACTTTAAGGCTAGTTCTCTTTCCACTACAACTTGTGCCCAGCATTGTGGTTGCTGAGAGCAGCACCCAAAGTGAAGAGTTAGCCACCAGATGGATGAAGGATATTTTTCACACTGAAAGAGTTAACTCTCTTGCAATAAGAACGACATATAAATAATAAGAAATTTTCTCTCCACATACTGCTCTATGGAAGATCCTTAGAAGGGCCAATTCTATTTTTAAGCCTTAATATTTCTCTAGTTACTGAATTCCTGAACAATTTTTTTTAAAAAGGAAAATATTCCTTGGAATTTCTTTCATGCTTTGTTCCCAGCCTGTGTGTGTATTTCTTAGTGTGTTTTTTTTTTTAAGTTCGCATTGACTCAGCAGCAGGATTGCCAGATACGTGACAGCTCATCTCTGGTTTCTATTACCCATGATTAATGCTGGGGATTATGTTTAGACTCTCAGAGACTACACACCAGTTAGGGGCTCAGAGAATTTGGTTCCGGCTCTGATAAAAAAAAAAAAAAAAAAAGAGTGTATGGGGGGGTATGTGGATGAGAGAAGGCTCAGCAGCTAAGCCGGGGGGTGAGGGGTAATGGGCAGAGTGAGGAAAGCTGAGTGGTAGAAGAGGGATGCACCAATCCTGGATTCTGCGTGAAGACTGTATCCCTCCCTGTTCTTGATGACTGCCAGACTCCATTCAGGAACACTCTTAGGAGAAGATGATGGAAGTCAGAGCTGAGCAACGTGTCCTTGTCAGATGAGCAAAAGGTCACAAGAATCATTCAATTAATGAATGAACTCCTCTGCTAGCCAGGAGTCATTATAACCAAACATCTGAGTAGGGGAAGGGGTGTTGGGGGACAAATGAATTGTTGAGAGACTGCTTTAGACGGGCACCAAAACTTCATGTTTGTTCTTTGGGCACTGGTCTTTTTAATGGCTTATAGAATAATTCAATATCAGGACTGATTTAGACATTGAAGGTCACCTATCCCAGGCCCCTGTTTCAAGTTTGAATGTCTTCTATCACATCTCACTAAAAGCCATGCCTGAAGAATAATGAAGAACTCATTACCTCCAGAGGAAGGCCAGTCCATCTTGGGGCTTTCTGTTTGAAAATTTGTTTATTCAGCAATTATTTCTTATGCCAACTAAGTGTTCAGGTCCTGTTTTAGACACTAGAGAAAATGAGTAAACAAGCAAAAAAACAAAAAACAAAAAACAAAATTCTGCCTTCATGGAATTTACTTTGCTATATTAAGCCAAATGCTTATATTAAGCCAAAAGTTAGTCACACCTCTACTTCTTCCTCTCTGGGCAATTTATAACCTTCTGGGTCTTGTTATTTTGTTAATGACTTAATTGTTCTTCCTTGTAAATATTTGAAGACAATGATTATGTCTCCATTTGGTTTTGTCTTTCCAATTCCTTCAACTAGCCCTAGTAACATTAGATTTTAAGACTCTCTGATATATCATTCACAAAATTCTGAACCCATTCTACTTTGCCAATCTTCCTTTGAAAGTACAAAGCTCAGAAATATACTAAGATATTCTAAATGATTCTAGCAGCAGTATCATCTCCTTTGTTCTAGTTTTCAGAGAGTAATGCAATCTGAGTTTACATTGTCATTTTTAATAGCACATCTCACTGCTGACTCGTAGTAAACTCACAGCAAATTTTTTAAACCCTGTTATTATGCAAAGGACATACCTGAATTGGAAATAGGTTCTATTTTCCCTGACAACCAGCATCAACCAAAGTCTGAAACACAATTTTGAGGTCTTTCATACTGGTTTACCCTAAATTTTTAGCCAACCTGAGGGCCACCAGTATATGCCAGTGTCAGAATTCCTCTCCAGTGAGTGAGGAGTTGCAGAGCCTACTTATAAATGTCAAATCTGAAAGCTCAGCTTAAGTATCTGGACACAATGAGGAAAGCAGAGCTCTAACCTGCTATAACATTTATAATAATGAAAGCTAATACATTCTAAGTTCTGCATAATATTATTTCATTTAATCTTCACAACAATCCTTTGAGATGGGTAGTAATTTCACTAATACCTTGATTTATGGAAGGAAAAACCAAGACTTATTGAGATTAATAACTTGCCCAAGCTGAGAGAGATTTTGTGGAGGAAGTAGGACTCAAACACAAGTCCAAAGCCCATATGCCTCTCCACTACACTCACCTGCCTTCTTATCTCCATTGCTAGCTCACCAGCAACATGGCTTGAGATGGAAGGAGACAAAACTACCCTAACATATTATTATTCTTAAATTCTCTCAGAAAAACTCATCAATAATTAAGCAAAAGGAAAAAGAAATATGGTCCAACAGATCTTTTATCTTGGGAGGGACCATGCTGACTTCTTCCTCAGAGTCTGATAAGCAGGTACATTCTCTAGGACCCTTGCATGAAAATCTTTCAGATTCTGACCTGGTGAATTTTTTCTTTCTCTGCCTCTGAAACCAACTGGGGGATTGAGCTTGACAATAGATAGCACTTTCCTTTCTTCTGCACCTTCTTCCATAGGTTGTATTGTGGAGCTTGCTGCATTTTATCTAATAGTCTGACTGAGTGGAGTGGCCTCTAAGTTAGGTTGTGGACACCCGCAGGGTGTGCTAACAGAACGGTTTTGGAAATGACTTATCTAACCCATTCTCCAGTTAGGGCTGGCCCACGTGCACCCAATGCATCCAGGGACCCCAAGTTCTTGGACTACTCGGCACCATGCCACACAATCTGACCATACCCTGCCCAGTCAATAGCAAGCTATGCCCTAAACTCTCTACAGTGGCCTTAAGTAACACAGGCATCAAGAAGAGACCCTTCATTGACTGTTCCAGATACTCCATTAAACAAGGATTAAGAAAAGGGAAATTTCAGATGCTTGCAGGGTGAGTACACAATTCAATTATACACAGAATCCCTCTCATTCTCTCCTTTCCACTTATGTAAGGGAATTCCTTTTCTTTATCCTTCAATGTACATATATATAAGGGAATTTAGTTTTTTTCTTCATATTTTTCCATGTTGCTGCTATCCCATGCCCTCTTCCTCTTCTCAATATATATCCCCGACAGAAAGAACCAGATCATGTAAACAATAAAATTGGAATCATTAGTTTGCTGGAACTTTTCCATTTGACTTACCAAGCTACTTTGTGCCCAAAAGAATTGGGTAGCAATCTATGTGAGTTGTAAAGTCAATAAGGAACAATATATTTTTTAAACATTTGTATAGAGAGTTTAGATGTAATTATTTTGCCATCTACTACTTTTCTCCTTTTTACCCAGTTTAAGTTGGGATCCAAAGATCTTCCCCATGAAAGAGTTCCAGTCTGCCTGCCTAACTTGTTAAAGTCACAAAGCTGGATCACCAACAAAAGCATGGCTCTGAATTCAGTTTTAGGCCCAGAAAGATTGACACTACATACTCTGATTCATTTAACAGTTTTTCTTTTGTTTTCTATATGCAAGACACTAAAGATGCCCTAATCTTACAGATACGACCTGCCATTTTCAAGGTCATAAAATAATGGAAAGGTTTAAATTCAACTTCTACTGAGATCTGTCATCATTGGCTCAAAAACTCATTCAGAAGAGACCAAACATCTTTTCACTTGAAAATTCCTCCAATTTAGCTAGTAAAAATTCTCTGGATAGTGTTTGAAAGGGAAAATCTAAGGTCATATAAATCAGTAGAAAGAAAGCTTAAAAATGAAACATGGTACTGTATAGCATAGTAAACCCTCTTCTGAAAAATAAGTGCGGTTAATAGTGCATATATAAGAATGTTTTCCTCTGAAAGAGAATAAATATACATTAATGTTACAAGATGTTAGTATCAGGGTGATATGTGAGTGGAAATATAACCAGAGCAAATTATGGACAGCAGTATATAGTAATATATTAATAACCTTCCAGCAATGGTGAAAAAAGAAGTATGCTAAGTGAAGCTAACTGGACAAAAAGTATTACATATTGTTTGACTCCATCTATACAAAATTTAAATACAAATAAATTATAGAGATGGAAATAGATTAGCAGTTATGTATGGCAGAAGAATAGAGAGTTTGAGAGGTGACTACTAAGGGGTAGGATTTTTGTTTGTTTTGTTTTGGGTTTTTTTCTTTGTTTTTTTATTATTATTTCTTTATTTTTTGTAGTAATGAAAATACTCTAATATTGATTGAACTTATAAATGCACAACTCTGTGATTATATACCAAATGCCACTGATTGTACACTTTAGATGGATTGTATGCTTTATGAATACATTTCAATAAAATTGATTTAAAAATTATCTGGATAGCTAGAAGAGCAAATCTTTAAGTTATCTCTTAGATTATCCCAGATTAGTATTTCCCCGTGAGGAAAAGATCCCCTCAGGGGACGAAGAAGCCATAGGGAATTAATTCAGTTGCAGACTCCCAAATCCACTAGTTCCCGGAAAGACTGGTTAGTCCCAGAGGCATTGCAGCTGACCTAAGAGCTTTCCCACTTCAGGGGAGCTGAGTGAGTGGGGTGCTTCAGGAGAGTTAAGAGGTGCCACAGGGATAGGGTCACTGGTGACAGCAGTGAAGAGTGGTAAAGTCAATTGACCCACATGAGGATTTTCAAACTGAATCTATATGGCATTTGACCCTTGATCAACAGGGCTCGAGATCACTGTGGAATGAGGATGGGAAGATACACAGGTTTGTGCCATTTCCTCCACTAGACAAATTTGTCCATCCTTCCCTAGTCTGTGTGCTATTAGCCTCTGAACTTGGTTAGCCTTAGAAACACTATTAACTGTCAACTTTACAGATCCTTTGATCCATTCCAAGGGTGGATTTATGATCTCCAAGCTTTGGGTGGCTCAGCCCATGGAATGTGCTCAGAATCAAGAAGAAGGAGGAGGAAGAGGAAGGGGTGGAAAGAGGGAGAAGAAAAAGGCAAAGAAGAAGACCTGAATGTAGTTTACATGTGAGTCCCGTTTCCCTGAGCCTGCAAAGAGTTCTCCCTGACCTCAGAATGGGCTTCACCACACATCCTAAGTAGGATTCTTCCTTAGGTGTTTATCTCCTAACCCACAGCCCCATGGGCTCTTTGTGCTATTCCTTTCCCTACATCTCAGTGTTTCTGAAAGAGTAGCAGTGAATTTAATCATTTTAGGAACCCAACCATGTGCTGGGGTTGAACGAGATGACCCAGAGAACCAAACCTCCAGATCAATTCCTCCTAAGCTTCAGTCACTTCCTAGGGTATGTAAAGTGCTTTAGAAAGCCCAGAAAATTCTGGAGGCCAGAGGGCATTAGACTGACAAAGATTTCTTATCCTCAAAGTTGACGTATTCTAGTATAGTTGTCAGGAATAAGTGGTGGAAGTAAGATTGTTCCTTTAAATATTGACTTCTTACCATATGGGCTAAACACTTTTATATTAATTAACTCATTTGTTCCCCACAACAATTATATTGAATTAAACTAGTCACACTTTACTGATTAGAAAACATACTTAGCTTAAGTAACTTGCCAAGGTTGCAAAGCTGGAAAATGGCAGACTTCTGGAGCTCAGTCATTCAATCATTATGCTAATGCTGCCCTTTGGTTGGAGCACTCCATCCAAAATCTTCCTCAACCAGGAATGGCCAGTGACATGCCAACGAGGAGATGGTAGAAGACATCTGCTCTGGTGGGGAGGAGTAGTTTAGAATTGCCAGCACAAGGTGACGATAAAACAGCAGATTGACTTATAATGAATTTTATTCTTGTTTTAAAATTCACCATAGAAAATGCACTCCTTATTGCCTACCCCCAGGACAGATGTTCCCAATTCTTACCCTACCTCCCCTCAAATCCTTATATTGGTACAACTCTGAGAATGGTTTTTTTGTTTAAAGGAAATTTGTCTGTATTATATTTGAACTGTATCATCATGGAACCTCTGGCCTAGACCAGCCCCTATTTTCTAGAACAGCCCATCTTTCCAGGCCTTTCCTTCTGAACCTGTAATATAACCTGCTTTGGGGGAATAGGCTACACCTTCAGGACCCATAGGTTATGACTGTCAGAGAAGGGGTGAGGGCACTAACGGATCATTCACCACCAGTCTGGTGCACCAGATCTGACATTTTGTAAATAGAAGAAGAAAATCCATGAGCCCAAACAAAATCACTTTCCTGTCACTGAAGTTGATACTCCCTTTTGAAAAGTGAGATAACTTTGCAGTGGAGAAACCTGGCAAGCTCTACCTTTACCAAATGATCAAGGTTAACTTCACTGGTGATAAGACATATTGATAGCATGCACCCCTGACACAATATGACGAGCAGGAGACTTCACCTATATGGAATCCTTCCCCCAAACTCATGACCCAAGTCTAATCATTATTTAAATAAACCTTGTTTGTTTGTTTTTTTCTAATAGACCACAGGCAGCTAAAGAGACATGATGACTAAAGGCCATGTGGTATCCTGGATTAGATTCCGGAACAGACAAAAGACATGAATGTAAAACTGATAAAATCTGAATAGAACCTGGAGTTTAGTTCATAATAAAGTACCAATATCAGGTTTCTTAGTTTTGACAAATGTACCATGGTAAAAAACATAAGATGGTTAGCTTTAGGGACACTGGGTGAGGGCTATATGGGAATTTCTATATTATCTTTGTGACTTTTGTGTAAACCTAAAATCATTCCAAAATTTAAAAAGTGTACATATTTTCTACCGGGAGATGATTAGTCCCCTACCAGGAAGAAAGGACACAGAGAAACCTGGACGTCTTAGTGTGAGGGGGTACACATAATACTGTTTTGGCCCTGGCAACCCCAGCTCAGTGTATTATTATTAGCACCAATTGTCCTCTCAACAAAGAGTGGAGCAGAGTGGCTCAAGCGTTTGAGCTTCCACTGCCCACATGGGAGGTCCTGGGTCCAGTTCTTGGTGCTTCGGAAAGGGAATAAAACAATGAGCATACAACAAGCAGATATTGAGCAAATCAACGAGCAGACAATGAGGAAGAAACAAAATGAGCAGGGATCGGATGGGGCTCAAGCAGTGGGGTGCCCACCTCCCACATGGGAGGTCCTCGGTTCAGTTCCCAGTGCCTCCTGAAAAACAAACAGACAACGAGCAGGAAAAAAAAGTCATAAAGTCTATGGTCACCTATACTTAACTAAGTCCCATGCTTTTGGAGGTATTTGCAAGCTAAATTAAAATTTTTTTTTTAAATGCAATTAACTAAAAAACAAAAAAAGATGTTCAGCAATTCTGTAAGTAATTCAAGAAACGCTACCAAAAACAGGATAAACAGGATTACTGTTTTTTTACCTCAAAGAATGACTTAAATTTATATGAAATGGTGTTTTACTATATGAATGTTTTATATATTAGTTTGTCCTATATACATAGATATTTAGATACCTTCTGGTTCTAGGGTATTAAAAACAATGCTAAGAACAATTATGCTTTTTGGTGGGCATTGTTTTGTTTTTCACTCATAGCAACATTATTAATACTAACCCCAAACTGGAAACAGCCCAAGTATTCATCAATAAGAGAATGGATAAGCAAGTTTGTCTGTAATTTCCCAACTGCTATGATAAATACTACAATTTTTGTTTTTTACCGAGAAAAATGATTTTTAATATGAACACTATGTATTTGAGTACAAAAATGCAATACACAAGCAGAAAATAATATTTTATTAATGATGAAATTATTGTCTCAGCTAAGAAGCCAGAAATTAAGTTATTGAGGAGTGTTAAGAAAAAAAATATTCTTTAAAGTTCTATTCTGTTTACTCTGTTGGAAAATAAAACATTTATTTGGCTCTGGTCACAGTTCCATCGTGTCCCCTTTCTTTGTGAGTTAAGTTTCAATGGGATCCAGTTTTTATTTTGCTTCTTCACTTTTCACTTGAGCAAGAGATAGGTTCAGCATTAAATCTAATAGGATAGGAAACAGGGATTTGAGACTTAAAATGTACAGAGTTTCTCTTTGGGATGGTGGAAAAGTTTTGGTAATAAATGGTGGTGATGGTAGCACAACATTGTGAATCTAATTAACAACACTCAATTATATATTTGAATGTGATTAAAAAGGGAAATTTTAGGTTGTACATATGTTACTAGAATAAAATTCTTAAAAATCCAGGGAGCTACGTAATACAGACAGTGAACCCTAAGTTAAACCACAGACTACAGTTAATAGTACAATTATAAAAATGCGCTTTCATCAATTATCACAAATGTACCAAAATAATGCAAGGTGAAAGTAATAGGGTAGTATGTGGGAATCTTGCATTTTGTACATGATTGTTCTGTAAACCCACAATTTTCATGATTAAAAAAATAATAACATCCCAAATGGAAGTTCTAAGATAAAGGAAGAGATGAAAGGCAAAAAAAAAAAAAAAAAAAAGAGGTGAATATATAAGTAAATACAAACAAATCTTTAAAAAAAGAACAATTTTCTTTTGTAGCAAAATAAATCCATGATCATTGACTTAGGATGGATTCATCCAAGAATCACCAACATTGAACACGTTGATCTTCACATGTATCTTTTACTGGTAAATAATATGCCTGTGTCCAGAGCATAGAAGCAAACAAGAAAAATATATTTGATGGAGGTCAGCCACAGATGACAAATGTCAAGAGCTGTTTCAAATGACAAAACAACAACAGCTCCATTTTCTTCCTGCCCATGCTTTCATTTGATCCACACAATAAACCTGAGACAAATTATTCTTCTATCAATGAAGATATGGAGGCTCAAATTGAATAAACAACTTGCTGAAGGTCTTCTAATCCCACACCAATATATCTCCATCCTCCATTTGCATATTCAGTAAATGGACATGTAAGCAGCGAATGCGATATTGACCCTGTGTTTAGAACATGAAGGGCTGGTTGATCCTTGTGGTCATTTTCTAGTTTTCTCTGGCCTTGCACCACCCCTCCCGCACTCCAGGTTCTGCTCAGAAACTTCTTCTCAAGGAAGCATTCCGTCCCGGCCTTCCTACTACTTAGCTCTGCTCGTCACAGCAATTATCTCCAAGAAACACCAAACACTTTTATATTTGTTAACATGACCCTTTGTCATTATTATTTATTCTTTCAGTTAGTAACCATGGGTTAAGCCAATACTATTAGAAGAAGGACCTTGGGCTAGATGTAGTGGGGGATGCAAAGGCAAGAGAAAAACTCCCAACTTAAAATAATCCCTATGTAATAAAGTAAAGACATTGACTTATCCATTCCATACATGTGAGTTGAGTTGGGTGCTATTTGCAATCTTTTATGCTAGACACTATGACAGCAACCGAGGTCAGAAATTAGTAAGACAAGAGGAATGCGGGAGGAACCTGATGTATAATTCACAGTACACAATCAGCTAGTAACTAGAAAAGGCCATGTAAAAGCTGTCGTGAGAAGGAGACAGAGAGCATACTGAAGGAGCTTCAAAACCACTTTGGGATGGAAACGATCAGGAGGAAGGAGCATATGAAATGGATCTTGAAGGTTAGGTTGGCTCTCACCACAGAGTATGGGAGAGGAGGCTGCTCTGTTCAAAAAGCAACCAGGGTTGGGGAACTGCAGGGACGGTTTGGGACACCTAAAACTGCCCAGATGGACAGGAGTAAGAAGGAAGTATGACCAAGTAAGGGATCACCTTCCAAATCATCAATCTCATGCATCTGAATTTTATTTAAGAAGTAATTGTTATTTTTTAAAGTGTTTCCATAGAGGGAATAAAAGGATCAGACTCATTAGGTTGTAAGTCTCTGGAATAAGGGGGGATAAGCTTTTACAGGTTTTATATCTTCTTAAGATTCAGAAGATTGTTTGATGTGAAAAAATATACACACACAAAAGCAGCTAAGCTCCGCAAATGTAGTTACCAGCAGTGCAAAGATGAATAAGATATGGTTCCAGTCTTTACAGCTAGGGCAAGAGGCAGCGTTAGAAACGACAGAGTTCAATGGCATTAGAAAGGTGAGGGAGGGGGAAACGGATGTGGCTTAAGTGATTGGGCTCCCATCTACCATATGGGAGGTCCAGGTTCAATTCCTGGGGCCTCCTGGTGAAAGGCAAACTGGCCCGTGTGGAGAGCTGGCACAGCAAGATGACGCAACAAAAAGAGACACAGAGGAGAGACAATAAGAGACACCGCAGACCAAGGAGCTGAGGTGGTGCAAGAGACTGGGTACCTCTCTCCATTCCCAAAGGTCCCAGGATTGGTTCCCTGTGCCGCCTAAAGAGAAGACAAGCAGACACAGAAGAACACAAAAATAAATCTTAAAAACAAAAAACAACAGAAAGGTGAGGGAGGTATGCTAGCATGCTATGGAAGCACAAAGGGGCACTAACATTTATACTCAGTTCAGAGTTGTGGCCTAACTCTGTGGCAGTGTCTGGGGACTGAAGGCTGGCATCAGATGTGCAGGTGCAAAGTGTGATTCTAAAGAGACTGGCAGAATCTGTCCCCTTATAAGTGACCCTGACTCTGCCACTGATAAACTATGTGAGCTTGAGCAAATAAACCTCTCAGAATCTGTTTCTCTGGGCTACAGAATTAGGAGTGACATGACAGTAAACTTTCCACTTAAATTCTGGATCAGCTCGAAACTGATAAGCTGGGTGATTTCGTGATTACTCTGGTTCCAGGCCCCTTCTCTCCTTGCTTTTCCCACCATGTGCTTTGAGCTCTGTAGTGTGGGGTTCCTGAGAGCTGTCCAGCTTAAAGGCTAGGATATAAATTCATCAAGCCCCTCTCTCAGGAGACTCGAGTTGGGGGGGGCCGAGGTGAGGACATTGGTCAGCTGAGTGCATGTGGTAGGCTTGCTCTTGAGCTGCGTGGCTGCCTCAGGGCCTCCAAGCATTCTGTCTACAGACAGCAGTTTCTCTGTCCCAGCCTCTCCAACTCTTCTCTTTGATCCCCCAGGCTTCCCTCAGCCCCCTCTGATGGCTAAGCCAATTCTCCCACTCTCACTGGTTTCTAAGAGAAAGAGACCTCTGTGCTATGTCTCACGTTATCTAGTTCTTTTAAAAATGAGACTAGAATAGCCATAACTCCTCCCTCCGTGGAAAACCCTCATGTCACTCTTTTAATTGTGTGATGAATTAAGCCCTGCTGAACTGCTTTCATAAATCAGCTCGATAATGCTGGGAACTTCAGGAAGGAAAATGGAGTTGATGTGGGGGCTCTAACAGTCACCTTAAAAGATAGAGAAGGGGAAAGAGAGAAGGGCCAGCAGTCAGCCTAAGGAAAGAGACAGATATGAGTTGGCAAGGAAAATAGAAGGAACAGAGAAACATCTCCTCTTCAGAGCCGGGTTAGTGTGGGCAGGCACCAGAGGCTCTGCTGCAAGGACCTCCCATGATGTCCAAGAAAAAAATAATAAAAATAAAAAAAGATGAGAGCATGCGGGTGTTTTCATTTCAATTAGGGTTATTTATAGGGTCGAGATTGCTATGTTTACATGTGTGCATTTTCTTTTTCAAGGGTCATCGTCAGCTTTTTTGGTCTTTTCATTACAGAAATTGAGAGGCAACCCACTAGGCTTCTGGTTAGCACTGATCTGAGAGTTGGTCAGCATATGGCAGGGACATTCCAGAAACTTCTGCTGAGTCAGGTAAAGAATGAGCTGAGTCTTGAGAAGTAGGCGTAAGGAGACTGTGCCACTTCTGTCCCAGAGAAGTTGTAAACTGCTGACAACTCTTGGATGCTCCTGGGAAGGAATTCTCTGATGTCTGCCTGGACACTGAGACAGGAATTTCAGGAAACAGTGAGAAAACCTTGCAAATAACCCTTTCTGTGTGGAAGCTGATGAGTTTGAAAACGAAGGAAACAGCTGAGGGTAAAAAGTCACCCAGAGCTGTCCCCCAATAGCTTCTCCATGGTTTGGTGAGAGGGAGGAAATATCCTTGAGTGTTTTGCTATTGACTGAAAAACATCCCTGGACGAGGAGTCAGGGCATCTAAATGCCAATCCTATCTTTACCCTTAAACAGGGTCCTGGATGAGTCACTTCTCTTCTCTGGACCTCAGTTTCTATTTCTGTAAAATTAAGAGGCTTTTGATTTGTAAAAGCCTTTCTGTTCTTAAATATTGTGAATCAGAGAATTCTGTGAGAAGAGGTAAGCACTGCCTTTCTCACTCTATCTTCAAAGCATCGCCGGTTTCCCAGCAAGCCTCTTCCCGGGAGCCTATGACTTAGTGCCTGCTTTTAAGGAAAAAGTTAAGAGAAATGATAGTAGCTGGTCAAATCTGCCCACCTCCAGGTGACGCAACATGTATGAAGATCCACTCATATGTGAAAAAGAGCCCTTGAATGCCTGAGCCTGATGTTTGACATGACTAAATCTCATTCCTCAGCTGAGGGAAGTCCATGTGCCTCTGAAGGTAAGGAAAGAAGCATGTATTTATCCAATAAACAATCACCCAAATGTAAGGACATGTGCTAGTTTGAATCCGTATGTACCCCAGGAAAGGTCATGTCCTTAAAGCTACTACACTTCTGTAAGTGTGAACCTATTGTAGATTGTGATTAAATCACTTCAGTTGAGTGTTGTTGATTAGATTATTTTAGTAAGGCATGACCAGGGTGGACTCTTACTGGAGTCCTTCATAAACAGGAGAAACATGCAGAGGCACACAGAGAAAAGACCCAGAAGCTCAGAGAGGAATGCACAGAATCTCAGAGAGAAAGCCATGAGAGCAGGAAGTTGAAATCAATGGAACTCGGGAGAGAGAAAACCATGGAAGGAGCAGCCAGCAGCTGAAAGAAACGGAGCCTGGAGGAGAAGGCAGAAACAGGTCGATGCTGCCGTATGCCTTCCCATATGACAGAGAAGTCCAGGATCACCTGCAGCCAGGTCTTTGGAGAGAGAGCTTTGCCTGATGCCTTGATTTGGACATTTTTCTCAGCCTCAGAACTGTAAGCTTATAAGTTAAAAAAAATCCTGAAAATAAAAGCCAACCCATTTCTAGTATATTGCCTTGGCAGCCTTTAGCAAACTAAAACAGGGCAAAATAGGCGCTGTGGGGGGTGGGGGACAAAAAAAAAAAAAAAACGAAAAGAAAGGAACAGGAAGTGTGTTCTCTCCTCCACACGCAAAGCCACTCATGCTGGCCATTTTGTCACCAAGTCTTTCATTCTCTTCACAACCCAGTTCTGACTCTCAGCCTCTAAATACTCCTGCCTTGGGCAAGAGAAGCAAAAATAGAAAGACTGAAAAGTGAAGGATCTGAGGGGAAAGATCTTGAGAAATTTGTGAGGGGGGGCGGAGCATGCGAGAGAGAGAAAGAAGATAAAATGCCCACAGGGAAAACACCTGAACGGGACAGGAATGGTGACTTTGTGCTCCACAGATCACCTCCAGGCAGGCTGCAAAGAGCCCCTTGCCTTCCCTCATGGGGTCAGAGACAAGGACACCCACTCCTGCCACTCATCCTTGCCCTCTCTGGGGCTGGCCCATGAACTCTCCCCCAGGTGTTCCCCTCCTGTTTGTGAGTGGAAGGGAATGGATCGTGTCCTAGTTGTTCTATGAAGGGAAAGATGTCATCCCCACGTACACAGAGGCCATCAATTCTCACTGCCATGCTGTCGTAGAGACCTCAGTCTCTTTGCTGCCCTGCATCTCTTTAGAAGGGAAAGAGGAAAAGAATGGCAGGAAACTATTTTCTCCTGGGTCTCAGCAGCAAAAGATCAAGCCTTCTGATTTGGAACCAGGCTGTGAAGAGGCAGAAGAAAAATTAGCACTGCTGTAAATTAGCGTATATGAGCTATGGTATACACCTTTGCTTGTGGTAAGAAGAGAGCCCTGGTGAGTCACTATATCATTCCTACGAATTTTGGCCAGCCAGTTTGCTTCGATCCTGAGACCTTTCTAACTCGTTTGTGGTTCCCATATGCTGAGGAAGCCATTCTTTCAGAGGGGAGGGGATGTTATCCATTCCTCAAATTGTGCAATCATCAAATTACAAAACCAAAGCACATTGCTGTCCTGCCAGATTGCATCTGACCCCAAACAATTAAGGGACCAATGCCGGTTATTTGCATGGCATTTTGTATCCCAGAAAGAAATATGAAAAAATAATAATAATAATTCATCCTTGAAAGACTGGGTGAAACAACCTCGTGGCAATTTTTCAACTCCACAGAATGCTTACAAACTCTTCTGACACTAGACATAGGCCAGTAATGATATATCCCATAGAAATTGCCCAAAGGCATTCACAGCTAAAACTCTGGAATTTGACTCAAAATCAAAAATGCCACAGCCTGATTTCCTTTCAGTCCAACCTAATGTTTCTCTAGTTCATCTTCTAGTCAACTTTAAGAGTTGGCCTGATGCTGAAGTAGCCTATTAATTTATTTCACAAGTTGGGGGAAGGGTAGTCTTACCCCAAGACACAAGGAACTCACTCTATACATTTAGATACCCCTGACCCCAAACCAAGGCCCTTCTAGAAGCACACAGACTTAAATCTTTATTGACCATCAAGGGCTTCCTTGCTAGAAACATTCTGAACTGGAGACCATCGCAGACAGGAGCCCAAGGACCCAGTCCTTCTTTACCTTTTTCTCCATATGGGCCAGAACTTGGACAACTCCCAAACCACAATGTGTTCTGTCCTATCTCTTTCCTAAAACTTCTGCTTATATGTTCTATATGTTTGATTCTTAGGAAGCCAGGTCTCCATTCAATACCTCTTTTACCCTAAGAGGGACTTCTATCTATTAATATACATTCTTTCATTTTATTCTCAGTCCACAGCTTCCAGATATATTCCTGAATCAGTAACGGCATATATCTTTTTCATTTTCTACTCCCCAGTTTTCTGAGAGATGGCAGATTCTGTCAATTCCAGGAACATCCCCTAAGTTTTTCTACCATAACTCCAGAAAGAAAGACTTATTGTCATATCAGTGGTGCTAATCCTTCAGTAGTAAGAGGGTCCACTTGATGATTTCATCTTTACCCAGCCTGACTTTTTGATGCTTTCTCCCTGATTCTTTTCTTTTCCTCAAAAGGAGGCTTTTATTTCATCTCAAGTCTGTGGGGACAGAGATCATGTCTCAGTTAGCTTTCTCACTACAGCTTTGTGGCAAAAGTTCTTGATTTGTCCCCTTATCTCCACAGTAGCTTTTGACCTCTAATAACCGGGAGAATGCTAAAGTGAAAGGGTTGGCAGCAATTTGAAGATAACTCTCTGGCTGATGATTCTGTTGTCTTTCTGTCCTCTAGATTTTTCTGTCTTCTGAGATATCTTGATCCCCTGGGAGAATGGATCCAAGCACTCCCTCCATGACTCAACCCCCGCATCTCATGTTTGGTTAAATTATGGACATGCTGAGACACTGAATATTCTGAATACTCATTTTCCTTTTCTTGGCATTAATACTAAACTGTTGCTACAATCAGCCCAGCTCCAATGACTGGAGCTTGAATGATATATGAGTCTAAATCAAAATTGAATGATGATATTTCTGTTTCTCAGTAAGCAATTCATATGCCATTCTCTCTAAATACCATTATATCAACTATCTCTAGTGAGTAAGATGATTTCTAAGGCCCAGCAAAGGGACCACTTACATCAAGAAACATTAACTAGAGCTACATTCAAGAATATTTTTTAAAATGGGTAGACTCTTGGGAAGTGGATGTGCCTCAACCAGTTGGGCACCCACTTACCACATGGGAGGCTCCAGGTTCGGGTCCGGGGCCTCCTAAAGAAGATGAGCAGCAGACATCACACCCACCTCAACTAGCTAGACACTACACCAACTGAAATGAGTTACATGCCGCACTCTCAGCAATGAGCAGATGGCTAAACGAGCAGATGGCACAAGCCAGGAGACACCATAGCCCATGGGGAGTGGAAGTGCCCCATGCTGTTGGGCACTCACCTCCCATGAAGGTGGTCCCAGGTTCCTTAGGGAGAGAGCAAGCAAACAATAAGCAGACAGACAAGAGAACCATCTGGGGGAGGGAGGGGATAAATAAAAATAAAATAAAGTAAATAAATCTTAAATATATATGTATATTAGAATTTTTTTTTAAAAAAAAGGGCAGACCCTTGAGATTGAAATGGAGTGCTGTCCATGAATAGTATAGTCACCCAGGTAAATTTCCTTAAATTTTTGTTATGTCGTGCCTTCTCTACCATCCCTTGATCTGTGTACTAGATTAAAACAAAATGATAAAGGTTTTACTATGACCTACCAGGACAGATATGATGTGGTACCAGTCATATCTCCAAACTCCTCTGCTATCCCTCTCCTCCTTTTGATCATTGTTTGATTGTGCAAAACTGAAACGTTCAAGTCTCTTCCCTCCCACACTCCCTGGGAATCTTTACACACACTGTTCCCTCAACCTGGAATGTTCCTAAAATTTAACTAACCCTCCATGTCCTTCAGATCACAGACATCCATATCTCCTTCCCTGTCATCCACGATTAATTCACTCATAGCCAACACCTGTGACTTTTTCTCCCCAGCATCCGCTCAACCTTTTATGAATAAGTCTATCCCATCCTTTCTGGGGAATCATCCTCTCCCTCATGCCTAGACCACATTTCTCATTCTGGGGAAATAGGAGGTTTTGCCATGTGGTGCAAGGCTTAAGTCAAACAGTGATTGGTGTGGAGATGGCTTCATTACCTGGTTAGACTTTTCTGAAAATGTGGGATAAACAGTCTCACTCATGCCCACTGGACTTAAAGTTGAGGTGTAAGATCTAGAGTGATTGTATATCTATGAGGGTTTTATGCTAAAGGAGTCCACATAGTAGAAGCAGGGATGGGAAATGAAGAGACACCTGACTCAGATGGCTTAAGGAACCCATCACCAGATGCGCCTAAAGATTTTGACCTTTAAATTTTGTGAGCAAATAAAGTTCCTTTTTGACTAGAACCAGGTTGATATGGGTTCTAGCATTTTCAAGACAAAGAGTTCTGATACATTTCCTGCAACACACTCTGGGAGCCCTATGTTTTCTTGCATTTTGGCGATCATGGCATGCATAAGCATTTGTTAAATTTCTGTCTTTTCCACTAGATTGGAAGTTCCATGAGAGTTAAAACAGCATAAGTTTTATTTGTTGTTGTCTCCCCAGTTCCTTGTGCAATGGGTGGCACATAGTAAGACCTCAATCAATATTTTTGAATGAACATACAAATGAATAATGAATGAATGGGGAATTCTGAGATCCCAATGTCTATCTGTTTTGTTTTGTTTTCAAATTCCTCATCTAGAAAATGGGTCTTATTTCCCTGTGCCCGATGTAGGACTCCATATTCCATTATGGAAAGAACTTCATGAGAGGGTCATTCCGACCTTCTTTTCATTCCCTCACTTTCCTGGAGAAGACTGACAGGTTTGTATAGCTTGGCAGGCACTTCACCCACGCTACTTCTACCATTGCACAACTCCTATGAAGCCTGCACTTCGGGAGGTGGAGTGTTTATGCAAAGCATAGAATCTTTATCAAGCCAATATGGTCTTCACTCAAAGCCATATTCGCCAACAGTTTCACTGGTAATAAAGGCAATATTTTAATCTTCAACTTGTTTATTCCATTGGTTATTTCTCAATTGTCTCCACTCTAGGGGAGGAAAATTGGTGTGCTGTTTATTTCCCTATGAACCCAGACATCTAGTTTATTGTGCTGGAAAACTTTAGAAATAGAAAAGGATTGAATTTGGAAAACGCAGTAGCACCTGTAGATCAAGTCTCCCATTGGGGCCTGTTGGCTGCCTTTAAGCCACAGAATTTAGCAACCATGGGTATTGTCAAGTTTTGACCTTATGCCACGGGGCTGGTTTTTACAGGTGTGTGGTTTTTAACTAGTGTTTCTTGCAAAGGCAGATTTATGCCTCATGCTTTAGAAATAAGTCATGTGGGATTTTGACCTTTGCTAGTCATTGTAGTTTATGGTGGCTTTGTGAGCAGGTGAGTAGCTTTTCTTAACACCCAGAGGCCCTAACAAAATGCCAACCAAACTGGGGGCTTAGTAAACTTCTGCAGACTCTGCCAGTCCTGATACTGATTTGATGATAGGAGAGAGTCTACCTGTAGATGACTTTAGGCATTATGGCACAGGTGAGGTGAAAGTGTTCTGGTGGTGTGAAGGGAGGGACACTGCAGAGCAAATGTTTTCTGCTTCCACTGTATTTTTCAGCCCCAAAAGTAGGTCTAGACTGTAAACTTCAAAGGTAGCCACTTTCCATCTGTGCTACAGAGTACTATTATATGAGATGCTAGCTGTAAATGTTTAAACCAGGAATAGACAGTCCTAGATCAGCTACCCACAATTTTGTTCATCTTTTATGCTATTTTGAATTACTTTTAAAGGCAAGAGAGGGAAATATGGAAGGAATAAGCTTGAACTCATGATGCTTATCTCTAGGTCCAAGAAACACACCATAGTAAATTGCATAACTTAGTTAATTAAATAAATTTTGAACAAGGTTTTAGACATCAGAGTCCCAAACTATAGCTTTTCCCATAAAATAGTATATTGTTTTAATAGACAAAGAAAAAAAAAAGGAATAAGAGTCTTAATTATAAAAAGAATAAACCATTGTTTTGGGAGGACACATATATCTTTGGAAGATATATATATATATATATATATATAAAGCTCGATGAAATTATCATAAACCCAAAGGCTGGAAGAGAATTTTAAATACATATGTCTAAAATGCTTGATGTCTAGGAATCAATCCTGCCAAGAAAATCCAGGCAGAATTGGAATTGTTTGAAAAAATAAAGCAAAACCAAATAAAACATGCTTGAGTCATACAAATAGAATAGGGACAATGATATAGTTAGAAAAATTGTCCAAAACTTGGGAAAAATAAAAGGAGGATAGTATTTCAATATCATCTGGAGCATTGTCTAACAGGCCCACCCAAGTATTCTTTCATTTTCTTGAGGAATTTGTGTTTGTTTGTGTTTGGCTTTCCCATTACAATTTGATTAGAGCCCAGACATTGCATAGTTTCTGGTTTACTTACTTATTTCTGTAGAGAACATAATCCCAAAGTTATGGTTTTACTGCCCTGTAGAACATTAACCCATTTGCTATCTATTCTAGCAATCTTATTCTAGCATTCTTTATTTTATTTTAATACCTATAAAATACCCAGTTCCTCAAAATAATCTTTGAATTAGTTTTACCATCTTACTTGTTCCCTCAATAACTAAGTAATATACATTTGAGGTGTTCTTCTACATTTGAATGAGAGTCATGTTTTCACCTTTTCTTAAATTTTTCTCTAACAGTTTTGGAGGACCATTGAGATGTCCAGATAACTAACCTGCCAGTTTCAACTAAACTGTATTGCCTAAAAGTCCACCTCATGGATTAAGTACAGAAATGCTTTTTCTTGGTTCTCAGAGTGATTCTCAAGTAGTCCTAGACCTTAACTTTATCCTGACTCTTTTATTGAGATTTTTCTCTTGATTTTGTGCTTTTGTTTTTATTTCCATACACGACCAAGTTTAGTTGTGGGTCTGACTTTTGTGTGGGTGATAATTTATTCCTTATGGGTGGCAACAATGATCAGGACTCTAGTTTTCTCAGCTGACCATTTGATGGTGTCTCATGAGTTATGGGACTCTATTCTCTCATAGGAAGAAACACTAGAGAGTCTGTCTTATTAGTTATTGTTTGTCTTCTCCACTTCTGAATGCAAATCAACAGCGTGAGCCCACTGAAAAGGAGAGCAAATCTTGGAGCTCTAGTCTTGTGTGTTTTTGTGTTTTCAAAACCTTGGATTGATATTAAATCGTATTCATTAATGTCTAATCTTTTGACAACTGGATAATTTCTAAATAATAGAGTATTGAAACATTGATCATAATATGTATCATTTTGTTTCTTGTTTATAAACGTTATAAATAATATAACTTCCTATGGCGTCACACCTCTTTTATACCTTTATAAAGTAGCAAAAATGAACATACTCATTAACATGACCCAAAGGCATAGCCACTCTATCACTCATATCTCTGGACTGTATTAAGATCACAAAGTAGTTTAAATTAAAGAAGCTATGTTCCATTTAGTTGATAGAGAATAATAAGTGTTTATATAAATC
The DNA here is from genome assembly GCA_026826555.1 of Tolypeutes matacus. NCBI lineage: Eukaryota > Metazoa > Chordata > Mammalia > Cingulata > Chlamyphoridae > Tolypeutes > Tolypeutes matacus. The sequence continues at coordinate 4,651,304 of JAKSZT010054226.1, forward strand.
TAATCTTTTCCAAGAATCAGAATATTTTCCCCCCAAAAAATTAAGAAACTCAACTTCTGGTACTTTAAATATGTTAGCCTTTTAAGGAAAAATTATATGCTTTTCACAGAAACAACCAGCATGGAAGCATTTTTATGTAAAAATTCAAGTTTATGTTATCAAGGTGAATTCTTGAATAAATCAAACTGCTTTAGTCATTTTGTTTAAAATAGTCATATATATATATAATTTCCCCTGATTAAGAGACTAATTATTCTGAACTTCTTAAACTTGTTTTACTGGCTTACTGTTCAAGTAAGCTAATATTAAAATAGCTTATTTAAATAGCATGTCAAAATAAGCCTACATAATCATGATGATTGTGGAAAATTATAAAATTATTCATTAAATATGAATATTTAATATGTCATATTTATTATTCATTAAATATATTCATTAAATATAGTTTTAGCAAACTTTTTATCTTCTATGGTATGTCAGCTCAAAAATAACTTCCGAGATCCTTTGTTAAATTGAACACCTTGCATTGATATTAAATAAAATGTATTGATGGTTAATCTTTGGATACCTGGATAATTTCTAAATAACAGATCATTCTGAAGCATTGGTCATAATATGTATTATTTTATTTCATATATTTATATGTTATAAAATGTATATCCCTTTGGGTCATGTTAATAAATATGTTCATTTTTGTCACATTAGAAAGGTGAAAAAGGTGTGTGGCCTTAGGAGGGTCATTTTATTTATATATACCATACCCGTAAAAGTCTGCCCAAATGCTTATGTATCAATCACCTACTTGCCAAGTATTTCCCTATGAATGTGAAAGTAAAAGTTAGTTAATTTAGTTTCAAGTTATAATTAGTATGCATGTTTCATATAACGATAGTGATAGGAAAATATGACTGTACTTGCAAAGCAACATAATTTTGTTAATCAAGGAAAACTTGCAAGTGATAAAATTAAAGCATGTGATACTTCCAGAATGTGAAAAAAGTAGTGAAGTCAAACTTGAGTGCATTAAGTTTTTCTGCATGCTTAGAATAAGTTTTAAAATGTTTTCAGCAAGTAAATTTTGTCTTGTTTTATAATAATTGTAAAATGGAAGTATGATAAAAGCAATAAAAAGAGATTACAATTTTGAAGAAGTTTGTTGGTGTGGTGGGTTTATTCACAAGAAATACTTTTTTTAAAAAGAGCTTGTGAATCTTTATTGCCAAGGACTATAGTACTGTATTAATGAAAAACTAGAATTTGGCTTTCTTTCTGTGAAAATGACAATCTTTATTTCAGTATTTTGTTTTATCTTAAGGGATAAAAAAGGGTTATTCTTTACCATCTACATGATCTGCCCAAATAGCAGAAATGCCACATCTCAATAGAATAATTTTCTGTCCTTTGATTGCTTACTTTTTCCTTCTTTTTCTCTTTGATAAAAATAGAAGAAGAAAAAAATTCTTATGTATGAAAGAGCTAAAATTCCTTATAATTGTGTTACCTTATTCTGTATTTAAATATTTTATTGTCACTTTAATTGGCAGCCAAGGTGTTGTTTCTCAGGCACCCATGATCCTGTCTTGATTGAGTGACCAAATCTATTCAGAGAACTTTTTTAAAATTATTTTCCTAAGATCATATCGCAAATCTCAAAAAAAATAAATAAAATAGACCTTCTTTTACCCCAAAATTATTTGGGGGGTTTCCCAGAGAGCCCTGGGCAGTCACAAAAATTTGTTCTTTCACCTCAGAAAAAAGACAACTACTAGAAATGATTAGATACTTTTGATATGCTCTGTATGTCTTATTTAGCTTAATGATATTTTCAAAGTGGCTTGGGCAGAGTTGGTAAATGAAAGGATATTTTTGTAGGTAAAATTCATTAACATAAATATATCAGAGACTATACACTTTGTGGATTGGAAGTCCGTGGAGATTTATTAATGTTTTCACTTTCTACAATATGTTCTTATCCTCAGGAGAAACATGGATCAAACTCTTATGAAATAAATATGTATTGTACCCCAACGGAGAATTTTACTCTCCTCCATTTGGATATTATTGATGACTGTAATAAATGAACCACATGGGCTGTTGTTAATTTAATCTCATCTACCAACATTTTCTGCTTTCCTCTGTCGCTTGCCTGAAGGCTTACAGCCTTTTATTTTCTTTTCCCAACAAAGGATATTCTCTGAGTCTCATGCAAAGGAAGATACCAAGTACTTTTAACTGTAGATATTTCAATGAATAGAAACTCATATGCATAGGCTTCAGAGTTTCAAGCTGACGATGCTTAGGAAACTGTCAGACTGTACCATATGACTGAATCAGTATTTCCAGAAATCTTTTTAGTCCTTTCACTCTCTTGATCTGAATGTTCAAGGACCCCTTTTAAGGAACCAACTCGGATTCCTTGGCTCCATGTTAGAGATTCTTCTCCATCTGGCCCTAAACCACCATTATAATCGTATTATTAGCTACCACCTAGCATGACTGGTTAGATGAGTCTACATGTAGTCTTTATAAAATGTCACTCATATTCCTGCCCCCCTGTTGTGGTTCATGCTATTCCTTCCAAAAGGAATGCCCTCCTTCATTTTCTTATTGATTCCTATCAATCCCATAGGGCTCAGCTCAAGCCCTGTGAAGACATTCTTTTCCATCATTCTGGTCCCCAATGACCTCTTTGCTCCTGAAGCACTTCGTGACCGTCCCACACAGTAGGCAATTGAGGTTGGTGATGTCAGTTAAATTTGCATAATTTTTTATCTTATATCCAAATTTAGATTTTTCAGTTCCTGGAGGAGCAAAAATATTTACCAGGATTCTTTGTATTCTCATAACTAGTGACAGCACCTTCACATAAAGCAGGTGCTCAGATGTTTGCTCATTGATTGTAAACACTTTAAAATGATTGGTTAAGTGCTTAAAAATATGCCACAGTTATTGATTCAAAGTACCCCTGTTTGTACCAGTTAATGAGGACTTTCTCTATTCAGAATAAAATGCCAGCAAATTTTGCATGTTTTTTGTGCTGCTATGAACCCAGAACCGTGCAATGGCTTTTGGATGGGTTGTTCCCGGCATCCTGGACATGCCCACTGGCTGGACTTCCTGGCCACATCCTCCTTGTGAGCAGCTCAGATTTTCATATTGTGTGCTTCCAGAAATAGAAACGGGACATTTAGACTCTGCTTCTTCTTCAAGAAAGTCTGTTGAATCATCTTTTGCAATAATGTCCAAGTAATTTGGAAGTATTAGAACACTTGTATAGGCAGCATAATTCCCAATTACACACAACATTAATGTTAGTCAAAGAAATTATTTTTGCATCAGAGGTTCAGTGTAGATGTGGTACTAGCCGTGTAAAAGAGTTTTAAAAATTCAAGGGGGATCTGGAGTTGGCTCAATATTGGGAGAAGATGCTACTGGCATTCCATAAGCTATCTCCCAGGGATACTAAATAATCTGATATACATAGAACCTTTTCATACAATGAAAAATTGCCCCACTGCCCACGGTTTCAAATGTCCCTCCAAACATTTATTTAGGTAAAAGACCTATTTATGATTATCTAAGCTTAACACTTAATTCCATTTATATAAAAACACCTAGTACCTAATTTTTGTACCGTTTGAATACCTGGTTTTGTATGGTTTGAATTGTTCATAAATGCAACTACAAATGTAAATACAGGGGAGGTATGTGCTTTTGACTTGCATGGAAATGTAACATCATCATTCACCATTGTCCACTGCTGGTGGCAATACCACTTATGGTATCTGAGTACCCATTGCAATATGCCCATAAGATGCAGAACCATCATTTCAAATATTTCCTCTGTTAAGCACTTTCCAGTAACCCCTTTTCTCCAGATATATTCAACCACTCTACCCTACTTTCACCAACACTGTGAACATAGCTCCAATTTTACCCCTACAATGTATGTTTACATTTTCATGTCCCAGCTTTTAAACAACTTCAGAGCAGACTATGTCTTATTTATTCCATATCTTTAGATAATCTTGCATAGTGCCTGATACATAGAAGGCACTTCATAAAAGCTCAGTGAATCCATTCATTCATTTTTAAACAAATATTTATTTAACACTTACTATGTACAGAACACAGTGCTAAGTCATGAGAACTTCACAGGGAGCAAATCACACATGGTTTCTGATCTTACGAAGTTTGCACTCTCATTGGGGAGGAAAAATAAGCACTAATTACACAGTTTATTATTTTGATCAAATTGTCATAAATGTTCCAATCAACAAGTACAAAGTGTTATGAGAGTATAAATGGGGGGAAGTAGGCTAGGCTGGAGAAGAAATAGCAAGTGCTAGTATCTAAGATTTACAGCAGCATAACCCGCCAACCCAGACCTGGGTGACTTAAACCAACAATCAATGCTTTCAAGTCTGGGGAACAATTGAGAGGTTCTGTTGATCTGATCTGGCGCAGGATCCAATCTTAGCTGGGCTGGCTCATGATATTGGGTCAGCTGCCAGGTAAGCTGGGGGTTGGTTGGTATAGGGTGAGCACTGCTGGGGTCTTCCATGAGGCTAGCCCAAGCACATTCATGTCAGTGATCATGGGGTTCCAGGAGCACAAGCAGAAGCCTGCAAGGTCTCCTGAGACTCAGGTCAGAACCCACCCAACATCACTTCCACAGCATTTTTCTGGCCAAGGTACATCATCAGACCAGACCAGATCTGAAGGCAGGAAAGAGACTCCAACCCTTGATGGAAGGAGCAGAAAAGTCATGTTGCACAGAATGTGGATATAGGGAGGGATGAAGAATGGCGGCCATTTTTGCAATCAACTTCACCAAGTTAAGACCTAAAAAATGAGCAGGAGTCAACCAGACAAACAACTGGAGGAAGAGAATTATGGTCAGCATGAAAAGGCCCTGAGGCTGGAAGTACCAAGCAGTCAAGAAAGCCAGAGTGGCAGTATGCTCAGAGGGATGGCACGGGTTCTACAAAATAAGCCTGGGAAAGAGAGAGGGCCAGATATTGCAGAGCCATGAAAGCCATGTTGGAATATTGGCCTTTATCTGAGAAAATGTTTTAAGCAAGAAGAGGTACATGATCAGATTTTATATACATACATCCACATATCCATATATATATAAATACATCCATTTTGTATAAATATATCTCCATATTTCTATAAATCTGTAATATGTATATTTTTTAAAATATCACTCTGCACCATGGAGAATGTAATTAGGGTAGTGATTCTTAACCTTGGCCCCCATTGGAATTAACCAGAGAGTTTTTCAAAATCTCAATGCTTGAACCACATCTCAGACAAATTAAATTAAAATCCCTGGGAATAGGACTCAAGTACTCATATTATTGAAATCTCCCCAGGTGATACCCATGTGCAGTCATTGTTGAAACTCTCTGTGTTAGAGAAAGACAAGAGTTAGGAGGTTGTTCTCATAGTCCAGGTAAGAGAGGACAGTAGCTTGGATTAATTAGTATATTTACTTAGTGAGTGAATGAGTTGAGTGAGTGAATGAATGAAATGAAACCTCAAGTGAGAGATTTAGAACCTACCATAAGACTGCCATGTATCACATCAGAGCTCTACCACTTACCAGCTGTGTTAACTTGGGCATCTTACATTATCTCTTTGAACTTCAGAGTCATCATCTCCAAAGAGGAAAGCAAGGATACCTACTTTTTTGAGAACTAAGTAAGGTCATCCACACGGAGCATTTAACACAGTGTCAGGCAAATGGTAGGCACTCTACAAATGATATCTAGGATGGCACAAGGTCTCAAGCAGTCACAGCTCACAGCCCCAGTGGTGTCCCAAAAGGAAACTCATTCTCAACCCAACTCAGCTCCATGGCCCTGATTTGTTCAAGTGGTTGCTGTCAAGCCAAAGCCCCAGCTGGGAGCAGATGGTCTCTGTTTCTGCCTGGCTTGCCATCCATCCTTGGACTGCTCCTCCTCAGGTCTGTCTAAAGCTGTGTTGTCTGGCTTCAACGCATCTGGGGGAGGACATGAGAAGCCAGACAGCCATGAATCTCTCTGTCTGCTCACAAATGTTCTCTGTCTAGGGAGGACTGCAAGGAGCTCCCGTCAGAGGAAATGTATAGCTCGGTAGCAGAGGCTGATGCCCTTTGGCTGTGCCAGAGCCCAGGGTCAGGTAAAGTCCTTCCAGAGACAGCAGAGCCCAGATGTGGCCAGCTTGGCCCATGCACTCCTCTGCTACTTGCAGGGGATCAGCCAAGGGAAAAGGAGGGCCTTGGAACCTGAGCCGGTGCTATTTCTTTGTGTGGACTGACAGGGACCTTGGTTCACAAGAAATAGGTGATCAGGCATCACCATACACAGAGAGTTGTTTTAACCAAATTCTACCTTTTGAATAAACCTAGAAAGGAGACAGAACAATAATATAGCAGAATGGTAATGCTGATTGTCCTTGGGTGGTGAAATTAGAGATGTTTTTATTTTTCTCACCCTTTTCTGCATGGTCTCATCTTCACCAATGAGTGCTTAATATTTTAATCATCAGGAAAAAGTAATATTTTAAAAATTAAATATTAAGTACATCAAGAGGCTCCCCCAAGTGCTTGAGTGAATTAATGAATTGCTTATGACAATTCTGTAGTTCAATCTTAGAGGAAAAAAAAGTGGGGGGGGGATTTCAATTAGAAACAACCCCAATTTACTCCTCTTAGGTGTTAACTACTTAAAGTTAAATACATAATATATAATAATAAACATATGATGTATAATGCTGAAGTGTTAAATATAAGTGACCCCCTGGATGTGGCTACCAACAAAGCAGATGCAAAAAGCCCTGTCCACCCTCTCCTTCCCCAACACCAGCTCTTGCCACTTAAGATTTCCCTCACCTCTTCCTTAGGAGAGGCTGTTAAGAGCTGCACTTATGGTGGTAGAGGTAAGTTGAATCTTAGATTCATCACTTCTTAGTAGTGTGATCTAGGCTAGTTTACTTAACTCAGACTCATCAACTGTAAAATGAAGAAAATAGAAGTAGTACTTATATCTCCTAGGAGGTTTTACCAGATTTGAGATACTACATATAGGCTGCCTAGCATAGAGTGGTATTTGAAGAGATGCTATTTCCATTATCACCACAATAATAATTACGATTACTCCAGTCTCTCTAGTTACGGCACACTTGATGTTGCCTGAGATCCCTGGGCTTGGGTCCTTGGCTCGAGACGAAATAAAAATGGGAAAACCAAAGGAAGCCCACAACGAAAGCGAGCCCCTGCCAGAGGCGCCCTGTAGAAATCACCCAGGTGGTGTGGCAGGCACAATAGGCTTCTTAAGGGATGCCGGTGAAGAGGGCCCTGCCCCCAAATAACTCCCTCTGCCCAGCACTTGTGGTGGACAAGCCTGGGTCTGTACCCTCTTCCCCACTTATAGCAGTGTGACAAGCTCTTCCCTGAGGGTTCCTCGTGGAGCCCTCGCGTGACAAAGTCTGCCTGAGGGAGCTGGTGTGTGGGGTCCGATAAACTAATCCATATGTCACAGAGGACAAGCCTACCAGCCATGCAGGCTAACCCTTCCTTGCTGCTTTCAGTCTCGAATCAAGTGTCAGCTCAGTACAAAGCCTTTCTCGGCTCACCTGTATAATCCAGAATCTCTTCTCCACCTCCAGCACACACACACACACACACATGCACATGCACATGCACATGCACATCCGCATGCACACACTCATACAAACACACAGGTGCTCCCTAGTCTTCTAACACTGCTCCACTTTTCTCCTCCTCGAATTTCACCATCCATTCCAAATTTAAGTGCCATGAGGTTAGAGTCTCTATTCACTACTTCACTAATACTGGGCAGGTAGTAGGCATTTCATGGGCATTTGTTAAATGAACAAGTAAGTGAATGAATGAATTCACTAGCTCTTCAGGGGAGGCAGAATCCTTCAAGAATATAGATTAATGCTGTAGCTTGAGGTAGGAGGGAGACCTAAGAATGGTCCCAGTTAAGTCCATTAATTACTCACTAATAAAAACCTGGGCTAGTACATATTTCTCTAAGCCTCAATTTCCCCATCTCTAGAAGGGAGAAAATACCACTTTACCATACTTCCCTCAAACAGCTAGTGGAAGGCTAAATTCAATCATGGAAATATATCTCCTTCAAACACCGAAAAACATCATATACAAATGAGATGTTGACACTATTTCTTAAAGTAACGCAGCACTTTATTTCCTGGGTGAAGCCATCCCGCTGCAATGGGGCAAAGGAAAGGGCTTCATTTGGGATTAACGGCTGATTGAAACTTTGCTGCCTCTACCAGACCCACCCAAAGCTGTCTCACTGTCTTGACCAAGATCTAACAGCGACATAAGCACGACTGAGGGGGCGGCACAAACTCTCCAGCAAGACGCCTTGGCACTCGAGTCCTGGAGCCAGCCCAGGCTTAGTAATGGGATACGAGGCTTGTCGCTGGATGAAATCGAGCTTGCGTCAGTTGTCGCTTTTTGGTGGTTGCTTGGTGACCCTGATGGAAAATGAGCCGTGGCGGACCACACCACAGAAACCACTCCCTCAGCTGGCCAGCCCGTCGGAAAGTCCAAGTGCCACAGGGCAGCGAGGGCAGCTGCCCCCCAGAGGAGCTCTCAGCGAGGTGCCCATGGGTAGGTGGTGGCAGGAAAGGGAAGAGAAGTGCCTAGCCAAAGGGCAGCTTGGACTTTGGCTTCTGGCTCTTTTGCTCAGAAAGGAAGGGTGGGGCCAGCACAGTCAATAGCACTGGTCCCCAAAAAAATTCCCCTTGGTGGTTGACACTCCACAGCTCCAAAAACCCATGAAGATGTATTTCAAACTTTTTACGATTGCTTCACTTTGATAAGCAGCCAGAGAAAGAAGGCCGGGCATGTCGGATAAAGTGACCTGCCCAAGAGAAGTGGCATGCCTGGGACCGGATGAGGTTTTTTGGCTGTGCAGCCTACACGAAAGGGCACTGGGAGAATAGGACACTGGTTGATTGTGAAACTAACTATATGGGGAGCTGCATGAGCGTGAGTATAAACTAACTAGTGAAAGAGATTGAGCATAGAGCCCCACTGCCGAAATGCTATCTTATCCAAAGTGCATGGAGGCCCTACTGAGTGCAGGATGCTCTAATATACACATTCCCATCCTTATCTCATTTAATAATTATAATATCTGTAGATGTGAAAAGTCTCTCTTTAAAGATGAGGCAAGTGAGGCTCAGAGAGATTGAACAACTTGTCTGTGTTCACCTGGCTGCTGTCACACAGCCAGCATTTGACATTGGCCGCTCTGAGTTCAAGTCTAATGCTCCCTCCCCCAACGCCCCACCACCAGTCCTAGAGAAAATTCCTTCCCACCAGCACACTAACTCTCCTTCCCCCAAATACCCCACCTGCACACAGTGTTCCCATTACTACTTCTGCTGCATTTAAAAGAAAAGCCACCTTCATTGTATTCCATTTGCTTCTATTCAAATAACTGCCTCAGCAATGTCGGTGATATTTCCAATCACGCTGGCCATCAGTGTGTGTGTCCAAAGAAAAGGTTATGAGATTATGAAAAATAACAAACAAGGAATATCTTGATTCATATATATATATATATATATATATTTAGGATTGGAAAAAAGATTTTGCTGCAAGTATTTCAATGAATTTATCACCAGCATTACATAAAGTTCTGACTGCAATGAATAAAGGCTGAAGCCACAGCTGAGATCAATCCCATTCATTAGAGAATGAGCTAGGGAGACCCTGCCAGGAGTTGAACCTTCTCTGTCTGCCTCCAGGCCTCCAAGCTTGGAACAATCCTCAGGTCTCTGGGTGCTTCAGTTCATTTGTTCTTGGCTGAAGACAGCTTCCTGTTTCTAAGAAAAGACTGTTCGGATGTCTTAGGAGGTACTTTGGACAGCAAATCTTGCTGACCTAGGCACGGTGGAGGGGCAGCCCAAGGGAAAAGGGAAGCCAAGTACTGCAGGGAGGGTTTGTTCTCATTAACCCCCTCCATCCCAAAGGCACCCCAAGACCGCCAGCAAGCCTATCATAGATGAAGGCTTGTGGAATGAAGTCATTCCAAACATTTGTCAGATGGGCTGAAGAAACAAAGAGAAGTTTATGTCTGGGCCAAATACGCCCCAGCAATTCAAAGAACATCTGGATGTGCTAAGCCTAACAGAAAAAAAGATATAATAAAACAAGGACCACAGAAAGGGACATGTGTGGATAATGCCTTCGAGAGCCCTGGACAGAACCTGCTCTTTCTCTGTCCTTGGCCCTAGCTCTCTCTTCAGCCCCACTCCCAGCTCTGCAATCCTATAAATCACTTTTCCAGAGGTATCACAAGCTGTTACCATGGGGGCAGCTAATATGGCAAAACAGAGCTGTCCAGCTTCACCCAATGACTGACAACCTGAGGCAGAAGGTGGAAGAAGCCCTTCTTTGACCACAGCCTCGGCGGGGTGCTCTGGGAACAAACACAGCCCAAACCTCTAGGACGCATTGGAGTGGAGATGGAGACTGAGACAGGAAAACCCAGGGATGGGCTGGTGGGTGGAGCCTCCTCCTGAAAAGAAGTCCGGCCAGATTCAGGCCACGATGCTAATAGCAACTGCCCATGCTCTCCCACCACCCAGCCCACTTGGTCCAAACTGGACACATCTCCCTCTTCTCCCAGAGCTGTTCATTTGTCAGCCACAATGAGCAGCATTATTTGCTAGACTATGGGAGAAGCAATATCCTAAAGTTCTATAAACACAAGTCCTGTATCTAGCAGTACAGCCTTGCAAAAGTCATTTAGTCTCTCGAAAGCCTCAATTTTCCAACTAAGATAGTAATAGACCATCCCACCTGGGGTGGTTAGGATAATCCCTGGAGATAACATACCTAATCCCTACCATCTGATATCTCTATTTCCACTCTTGCCTCTTTCTGATTCTTATGGGCCAGTAGCCAGAGTGCTCTTGTTAAAATGTAAACCCCATCATGTTGCTGCCCTGCCAAAACCTTCCAATAGCTTCCCAAATAAGATCTGCACCATGGCCCAAGGGTCAGGTCCACTGGCTGTCACCTAAACTCATCTCATGCCCTAGGCCCGTCATCCATCTCTTCCAAACCCTTGCCCTCTTCCTTTTCTTCAGATTTGCTTCTTCTCAAGATCTCCTTGCTTCCCTCTCAATCAGAACCAGAGTGGGCATCATCATCCCAAAATCCTCAGGGTAGAGGAACGAACAAACATAAGGGAGGAATGCACCTATGGACTAAAGTAGACTTATTATTATTCTAGTAATGGAAGAACTTGTAATATTAAAATAAAGACAGTGGTTACCAGAGGTTTTGAGGGGAGGGAGAGGGAAGAATAGGTATAACATGGGGCATTTTTGAGACATTGGGATCATTCTGCACGATATTGCAATGACAGCTACAAGCCATTATATATCTTGTCACAACCTATAAAATTGTGCGGTACAAAGGGTAAAACATAATGTTAACTATAGACCATGCTTAGTAGCAATGCTTCAATATATGTTCATCAATTGTAAAAATGCACCACACTGATGAAAGATCTTGTTAATGGGGGAAACTGTGGAAGGAAAGGGGAGGAGTATATGGGAATCCCCTATATTTTTTATGTAAATTTATGTAATCTAAAGCTCCTTTAAAAATAAAGAAAAAAAAATTTTTTTAATCTCTTGTTTTTTCTTCTGTCTACTGGGAACACTAGCCCCAACCCCACTCTTCACCTCCTCTTTCAAGTCTCAGCAGGAAAGCCACCTCCCAGAAGCCAGCCATCTATCTACAATGGCTGCAATGCCCCATCCCGTTTTTTATATTCTTTTCTTCACTGTACTTGTTATTTGTCTGAACAGGTCTTAAGTATTTTTCAATAAGTATTTATGGTCATCCACCACAGTTGGAAGCAATCCCAGGGAAAGCAAGCTTCTTGTTTCCAGCTGTGTTGACAGTTCCTAGGACAGTGCCTGGCACATAGGAGGAACTAAATGAATATTTGCTTTTCTAAAGTAAATGAAAATACTTAAAACAGTGTCTGTTGAATAACTATTAGCTGCTTACACTATTAACTAATAACCCAATCCCTGCTTGAGCATTAATAGCAGTCATCCCTTACCTGGGGACAGCACGTTATGATTTATGGGAGACTTTGACTTTCACGGTCTTGCCTTCAAATAACACCATATCTCAAACCAAGGGAAAGAAACATGACCTTCTTCTTTCAGAGCCCTGTGGAGTGCCAGGCTGAGGGCAAGCTCAGGCTCCCTGCCTCTGAGAAGGGCCATGTCTGGCTGGTATCCTACGGAACCAACACCTTCCTGGCCTTGGGGTTGGGAGGTACAGCCACCTCAGCCACTCCCTCTGGCCTCTGTTTAAAGTGGGGGGTGGGGGGTGGAGAGACGTGTCAACCACACATGAGGAAAGCCCATGGTGAGCCAGGCATGGGATGGCTGAGGGCCCAGGGAAAGCAGATTTGCTGAAAGGTCATGACTGTGGAAAGAGGGTTTGGAACCCACTCACCCACTCAGATCATCCTCTTCCCCACAAAATGTAAGCAGAGGTTCCGCATCCAAGTGGAGCCTTGGGGCAAAGGAAGAGAGGGGGTCCCAGGTCTGCATGTGTTGTGTGGACTGAGGAGGGGGACCTTACCTTCTCCAACTCATGGAACTTGTTACAAGAGTAGCTGAAATCACAAGGATAATAGCACTTACGACGGTGCCCAGATTGTAGAAGGAACCAGTTCCCCTCTCGCTGAGCTGAGTGATCCTAGGACATTTTCCTTGGTTGGCCAAGGCCTGGATTGTAGGAACAACAGGGCTGTCGAGGATGACATATTTTATCACTGCTCTCTGTCATCTTCAACCTTCTCGTTTTTGCTGTCACTTCTCTGGGAGAGAAGAGATGGAGGGATGGAATCACCCAGCCTTTTCCTCACTCTTCCTTTGGATTTGCTCAGTGAAAGTCACCTCCTAACATTCCCAGGAGTATGAACAGTCCTTTAGACATTTTAAGTAGCTAACAATAACCAAGTTCAGTCCTTCCCATTCCCTCCCACATCTGGCCACTGAAATGGAATTAATACCAGTGTTGGAATTATGGATTTTTCCAGGAGTTATTCATGGGAGATGGAAAAGAAGGTACTAAATATCCAGCTACTCATGGCCTGCCCATGTTATACTCTCAAAACCCATCATGTGTACTGATTGGGGCAGCAGGGACATGTTAAGTGACACTCTAAGGGAATCCTGGGTGCACTGTTGACTTACCTCTCAGAGATTTCAGCTTCTAGAGAAGCAGTAAACACCACGTGGCCAGTAGAGACTCTGCAGTCTACCAGCCTGGGTACAAAGAAGTTCAGCCACTTGGTGGCTGAGCATATTGAGACAAGTTGTTGAAACCGTTCTCCATGCTTCAGTTTTCTCATAAGCAAAATGGGAATAATAGTTTTCTCATGCAAAATACATTACTTCTTGGTTGTTGTGATGATTGCATGAGGTAATTGGTCCAGGGAGATTGGCACAGCACCTGGTACATAGCAAGGACTCAACAAGTGTTAAATGCCGCTGCTGCTGCTGCTGCTGGTGTCATTATGATAATTCAGTGTAGACCAGTGTTCTCAACAAGGAGTCCATGAGCTTAAATTGAAATTCAAAACAGTATTATTCTTGTGGGGTCGTGTTGGTGCAGGTGTGATATATTTATTAAATAACACACAGTATAGTATGGACTTAGTAAGGGGTCCATGGTTTTCACCTGACTGGCAAAGGGTCCATGGAACAAAAAAGGTTAAGAACTCCTGGTCTAGACGGTATCCAGTGCTGGATCCAAACATGTATGTGCATTTCTGTCAATCCATGGTTGAGCCCCCACCCCACCCCACCCCAAAAAGTCTATATTTATTAGCCCTGGGAGAGTGCTCATTCTAAGGAAAGATCTAGCTACGTATGGTAAATTGCCCCATAGCAAAGCTTTGCCAAACAAAGCCATGGGGAGATTCCCAAATGCTCCTATAAATAGAAGCAAGGCTCCTCTAATGGGACTCTGCATTTTTGTTTATGGGGGTTCAGTTCAGACTCTCAGGCTCTCTCCCATTGCCCCAGTTGAACTTGTTCTCAAACTCTGACATTAGTATGAATTCCACCAGGGTATTATCACTCCACATAGCAGTACTGTTGAAAAATGTATTCTCGGAGTTAAATGCAAGTTTGAGAACACACTTTGTCTAAAGCAGGAGTTTCTTCCTTGGATTCCTAAAAAACAAATAAGGAAAGCATTTTTGCATAATGGGAACCTTGAGTTCTGAATTGTCAGGAAGGGTCTCGATTTCAAATAACTTCATCTGTTATACTCATAAACCATCAACATTTTCTGGAAACTATGTTTCCCAGACTATTTCGCACACTTGGGAGTGGCACAAAAATCTTTTTCTTATACTATATGGGCCTCAAACTTAGTCTGTTAAAATAGGACAATTCATTAATGGAAAGAACCTTAGAATGAGAATCTAGAGAACTAGCCACTAATCCTGAGCTGGCCCTCCCATTCTCAGATTGCTTATCTGTGAAATGAAAGTGTCAAATTAGAATAAGTGATTTTCAACCTTTTTGTTTGTTTAGTTTTAGCAACTGTGTTCTTATTTTTTTCAAGTAAAATATTATGTGTTGCCCAAACATATGATATAATGATGACAGAACTGATCAATGAGAGGGTGATCACATAATTTGTGAGTGACACTTTTGAAAGAGGCATTATTAATCATAATGTCAGGATAGCAGGTATACAGTGGGATGTTTGGTTATCTAGCTGTGACCAAGCTACACAGCTGCCCAGTTTAAACCTGTAGTAGCTCCCAATCTCCTCTGCAGAATCCTGGGGTGCTCAGAAAGCAGTTTGCAAATCATTGACCCAGATGATCGCTGACGTTTCTTTCACTTTGTAGATGGGAATCCAAACTCCAAGGGCAAGCAATCTCATTAAGAAGAGAAATTACAAACAAATGAGGAAAAGTTAAATAAGAGCACATTTAGTACTCCATTCCAAAAAATAATAATAATAATAATGACTAATAAAGAGGAAGCCACGCCAGCCTTGCCCATGACATGCCAACAACTGCAAACACATTTATACATCAACTAGTGTTGATTCTACTCCTCTCGCAGTTCTCCTGTCATGCTAGGACCTCGGCAGCCAGAGAAGTACAGAAGACCATGGGTACTGCCTAAACCCAAGCATTATACAACAAAGACTTATTCCAGGGGATTTCAAGGCCTCCAGAAAGAACCACCAATGCCTGAAGTTCCAGCACCAAACTTCTCCCAAGGAAGATCAAGTTCATAACAGAGAATGACTGTGACCACCTTTCTCAAAGGAAAAATCTAATTCTTCATAATACAGCCTCACTTGAATTATAAAGGCTCAAGAAAATAAGACCTGTTAATCCAAGAGGCAGCATATTGGCAAGCTCAGACTGGAACAGGGTTGCCCTAACTGGTGCCTCTGTGATTTTCCTAGCTATGGTGAACCTTTTGTCCTAAACTAGCCTTCAGCAAATGCCCAAGATGATGTAGAAGGTGCTTGAATGTAAAAGGAGATGTTACTATTGAGAAATCAAGTGTTACAAACCAGTTCCTACAGAGATTCCAAAAGACGGCATTTTCTAGGCCTTATGGCCTTGGTCTCACAGCTTCCTCTGCCCCAGCATTGCTCCAACTGGATCACTGCTCCCGAGTCATTTGGGTGTGCTTTCCCTGCCCCCATTAAGGTCCTGTTAAGTCTGTGGATGGCTAGCATGTGCAGGAGACTTGAAGCTGATGTCACCGCTGCTGCAGAGGTGCTCTCCAGGGCACAGCCTTGTCCTTAGCAAGATGAGGCAGGCAGAGTAAGGGGGGAGACTGGTGGGCTCAGCCCTCACAAGCTCTGACTGCCTGACCATTATTGAGAGTCATAAAAAAGGGGCCTGAGTCATCACCTGGACTCTTTCACACACCTACATACACACTCATGCATACATACACACACGTACACATGCACAAACACACATGCACAGACCCCCTTTCCCCTCATTGCCCAC
The DNA here is from genome assembly GCA_026826555.1 of Tolypeutes matacus. NCBI lineage: Eukaryota > Metazoa > Chordata > Mammalia > Cingulata > Chlamyphoridae > Tolypeutes > Tolypeutes matacus. The sequence goes on from JAKSZT010054226.1 coordinate 4,667,392, forward strand.
TTATTGCACAGGGGAAACAGGACCCAGACACATCCCAGATCAGGGTTACTCTTACCAGCCGTCACCAACCTCTGCTGGATTTGGCTCTTTCCAGTGAAAAATGAGCCCTAAAGCCCTGGGGCCTTCTCGGTGATTTACCGAGAACTTTACTTCCACATGAGCTTTCCGGCAGCAGCCAACCCCAAGAGTCAGAGGGAGGAAGAGAGGAGAAAATCATAAATGGAGAGTAAGATGAGAAACAGATGTTTGGAGCCTCCACCGGAAGGGAATTCTCCACCTCTCCCTCCTCTCCAGAGGGACTCATCCCTGAAGAGACTTCTCCTGCCCTACTGCATTTCACCTCTCCTTGTACCAACTTCATTTCCATCTTTCAAGGGTCTTCCTGGCACCCTGCCACAAAGGGTATCTACCTTGTGGCTTCATTTTTCTAATGTTTTCCAAAACAAATAAATGCTAGGTGCTCTGATCACAGACACGTATTGGACACAGTTCCTTGCCATCAAGGAGTTCACTCACCAGCTAGTGAAGAAGACATAAATACAGAAACAATGGCAAGAGTGTCTGCTCTTTCTTATGATAGTGGAAGCACATGGGAGGGACCCTGAAGCTAGTTCCTTGGAAGGAAAGCCCTGGAATGTCAGAGAACATCTGCGATGAGTTTTGAAGATTTTAACCCATTGTAGGTGGAGTCATTCTTGGAAAATAAAACAATGAGCATGTGGAAAGGCCCAGAGACCAGTAGCACATTCCCAGAGCCTTGCTGACTATGGTGTGTCATAATCACTTTGAAGACATTAACTTAGCAGGCGTCGAGTGAATCATGTATGTACATATTCAGTGCAAATTGTCCCTGAAGCCAGGCTGAAGCCAGGCTACCTGAGCTTGAATCTCAGCTGCCATTCTTTATCACATTTACAAACTGCTTAATCACTCTGTGCCTTGGTTTCCTAATGTATAAAGTGAGGATGATACTACTTATCCCATAATGTTGTCACAAGGGGTATGTGAAATAATATTTGTAAAGTACTTAGTGCCTGGCATACAGTAAGCACTATATATGTTTCCAAAAAAAATGAATTCAAGAAATTTTTCAAGCCTGCCATATAGCAGGGCCTCTGGATTCTAAAGTGAAAGTCATAGTCCCTCCCTTTCATAAAGTCATGATTAGGTGTGGTTGAATTATCAATGAATTATGACGCAATGACTTAGGTGGTAAGATTGAGCTATCAATCCTAAGCACCTCATCTTTTTTATCTTTCCAGATACCCAAGCTTGAAATCTAGGCATCAGTGTGGACCCTACCACCTCCCTTTTCTCCCACATTCAATCACCATATCCTGCAGAGTCTTCTTTAAGATCCCTTTGTTCCTCTCCCATTGTTGTTGCCTAGTCCAGTTCCTCGTTGCCCCTCCATGGTCTAGTACATAAAATTTTTGCCAGACACCATACCTCTAGTTCTCTCCCCAACCTCCACCAAGTCTGTTTCTTACTCATGCTCAAATCATATTTTGGTACCCATATTTGCACATAGCATTCCTCAATTCAAAATGCTTCAAAGTTCCTCCCATTGGCAATAGAAAAATAACACAACTCTGTAACAGGGAAGAGCCTTTTGTGATCTGATTCCTATGTGTATCAGCCCCCATCTGTGGTCACCCTCGCCTTCTCAATCCAGTTAATACATTCTCCCATGAAGACCCCATGCTCTTTTTGTGAATATGTACCTTCTGTGTTGTCCAATGAGCTCGCCTCTGCTGAGACAGCTTATGCATCACCTCTTCTGAGACACCTTCTTTGATTCCTCTGGGTCCCCTTTCTCAAAGTCCTTTTGCAGTCTGCACCTATCTCTATGGTGATGGAGAGGTTTTGAGGAGGCCAGGACATGAACCACTTTTCCCTACCTGAGCTCTGAAATAAACGAGGGGAAAAAGAAAAAAAGAAAAAAAAAACCAAAACACTGATGAACTAGGATACCAAAATATTACCTTTCAAACTAATAAAGCTATCATAATAGTATTATCTTCTATCTATGGACAATTAGACAGGTGAGCGTCCTAATTCAAGCCCCAGGATTTGGCTAACTTACCCTCCCAGGCACAGACTCAGATGAACCGGGTCTGCTTCCCCGCTAGAGGGTTTGCCACTGTAAGCTCTGATGGCATGAACTTAAGGCAGGCACTGACAGAAAGGACTAGGAATCCCCCTATGGGCATAACTAATTTTTTCTTTCAAAACTCACCAATCAATACATCAATCCTTGGAGTAGACAGAACACGGGGCAGAGAAAGGCTGTGAGTATTACAGTAGTAGAGCTCCGTCCATGTATACAAATGACAACTCTTAAGCATGTTAGAATACATTTCCCTTTTTGTAGCTCTCCATGAGATTAAAAGCTACTTACGGGCAAGAAAAGTACCTTTGCACTCTATACTTTCACCCTATGCAACTACAATTCAAATACTTATACTTTACCTAAAACAGTGGTTCAAAATATATTCTGCATATTGTTGAAGAGTGAAGAACCAAAGTGCTCTGGGTTCCTTTAGGAAGGAAAACTACATCTGTAGAAAAGAAGAAGAAGGAAAGCTACATCTGTGGATGAGAAGAGGAAGGCTCCACTGTGGAAATATTTGAACTGGACTTTGGTGAATGAGTAGTCTCTTACCACCCAAGCCAAAGAGACAACAGTTTCATAAGCCTTGGAGTGTGGGATTGTATAGCTGGTACCTGAATGGAAAAAAAATTTCTGCATAAAAGGAGGATAGAATATGGGAGATAAGGCAGGAAGGATTTATGGTTTTTCTCTGCCTTGAAATTCTTAATAGCAGATATGCTAAAATTCTAAAAGCCAGAGTTGAATTAAGCTCTCTAAATTTAATTTTGATTGTTAAAATAGTGGGGATGAGTTTTTAAGCTTCTCCTAGCCTTTGGATTTGTCTGCTTGCTCTTCCTGATCTTAAGACAACTTGTCCTAGCACCTCCAAGTCCACATCTGGGAAAACCCAGAATGCTGATGTCATTCCAGCAGCTTGAAGCAAAAGAGAGCCGAGGCCACAAACCTTGGCGTCAGGGGAATCACAGAATGAGTGTCTAGAGGGTGAAAAATGGGAGAGTCTATAAAAGCTGCTGGCCCTGGTGGAGCGATTCCTCTATTTAGGTGAAAGCCAAGAAGGTGGACTGTAGCCTTCTACCTAATTATTTTCATTTTCTGTGTTTTTAATGAAATAGTTATCTGAAAATTTCCAGAATAATTTTAAACTTTAGTTATTGAGGGGGTCTATATTTGATCCTAAAGTTCACCAAAGATGTATCAAATTCTGATTTCAGAGGCAATGTGAATTTCTTTGCAGGATGATTCAATGACCCATGTAATGGCCACTGTCTTAGTTTCCTAGAGCTGCATAACAAAGGATCACAAGCTGGGTGGCTTAAAACAACAGGAATTTATTTTCTCAGAATTCTGGAAGCTAGAAGTTGGCAGGACCATGCTTTCTCTGAAGTCTGTAGGGAAGAATCTGTCCCGTGCCTGCTTCTTGGCATCTGGCGGTGGCGTCATCCTAACTAATAACATCTTCAAAGACCCTATGTTCTAATAAGGTCACATTTACAAGACCAGTATTTAGGACCTGGACATACCTTTTTGGGGGACACAATCCTACTCAGTTTCCCTCCCAGTCCCTCTTTTATTGGAACCACACTCCCCACCTCTAGGGGCTGATCACAGCATTCATATGTCTGCAGTGTGACCTGTGGGCCCCATTGAATCAGTCCAGAAGTGGAAAGCTGACTCACTCAGAGAATTTGGAATTGTGGCTGAAAGAGTCCTTGCATGTGACTTACTTTGTAAAGTCTAAGCTCGGCAGCTGAGAATCTTCCATTTGTTGCCTTCATGTGGACTGAATAACAGATAGGTGGTATGCAGACTGGAAAGAAAGAATCCACCATGTAAAGAATATCAGCAGGAGTCTGGAAGACCTGCCTTCCTTGTTTCTCTATTTTCCAGGCAAATATGTTGTAATGGACTGGAGCACAAAGCTTGTCCTTGGGTTTCATGGAACAGTAGTGGCAATGCGAAAAAAAAAAAAAAAAAGACAAAAATGAACACAGCATGCAAGGATATTAGAATGAAAGATTCTGGAGGGAAAGGATCCAAATAGTGGTGGGTTAAACTTATATCAGGCACTGTGGTAGACCCCATGCTTTGGAATTGTGACTCCATGTCATTTAAACCTCACAAAAACCTTATAAGATGGGTACTATCAATAGCAACTCCTACCTCTGTAATTAGGGACATTAAAAAATCTGTCCCAAGTGACAGATTCAATCTGAGCACAAAGTCATATCCTTTTCCACTATACCACAATGCCTGGAATGTAGGACAAAACGCAGAAGAGAAGCAAAAGATAGAGAAGAGGACCAGAAAATGAGCGTCTTGAAAACTACACAGAGAAATCTGGATTGACCATCGGCTGTAGAAATGAGGGAAGACTCTGGTATGGGGTCAAGGAAGATGAGTTGGCTAGCCATATATAGGGGATATTGCAGACAAGAAAACCCAATAGGAGAATGCTATGATTTAATGCAAATCTGGCTAATGTGGGAGAAAAGGGAACACAGAAAACAAGGCAAAGTGAAGAAGAAGGAAAAGGAGGAGAAATGACAAAAAAAAGGGAAAAGAGAAATTTGGCAAGATATTGGATATAGCAAAGGAAGGAAAAGAAGTAGTCCAAGTTGATGTCTTAGGTCAAAGAGATGATGAGAATTATGATAATAATGACAGAGAAGAAGAACAATTTGGATGGGGACTTTGGTGCCAGAGCTTATTATTACAAAAGTGCTAAATTAAATCTTGAGAGTCAGTAAGCTCCCTGAGAGGATTGAGTGCTGAGCCTCATTCCTTGGAGGCCACCCAAAATTAGGAGTAGGGGGAGAGGAAAAAGACACTCTAGCATGAGTTTAAGGAGAGGTGTTCCATTTTAAGAAAAGTATAATGTTAGATTTTCCCTCTCCAATAATTTATTACCCTAAATTGAATATTACTGTTGAAAGATTTAGATGCAGAAGAATAGACTGCAGAGTTGCTATTTTGAATTAGGAACAGCTGCTCTCATATACCATTGGTGGAAATGTAGAACATTTTGAAGGAAAACCTGGCAATATACATTAAAATTGTGATGTGTGCAAGCTTTGACACAATAGATTGGAAACTTACTGAGCTACTCCCCAGGTACTCTTCCGTGGACACTGCCAGCCCCATCCATAAGAGCAGGGCCAGGGAAAAAAAAAAAACAGCCTGCCTTTCCTTTTCCATGGTACTTGGTCAGGGGTAGGTGCTTGATCCAGGTTGAGCTCATAGGAACCCTTTCCTCAGGATTTTAATATTGTGACCGAGAAGGAAAGAGATTCAGTTTTTCATTGGGTGGCTGGACCCATAACACATAAGCTTAAAAGCTGTCTCAAGACATCATGTGGAGCAAGAAAAACAGTGGGAGCTTGTCTGCAGAGAGAAGAAAGAATGCTGCAGTAGCACAGGGGGAAGGAGAAATGAGAATGGATGATGTTTCAGTGCCTGCTTCTGGAATATTCACAGTTCCAGCTGCCTTCCTCTCAGTCACTGAGGCCATCACTCACCCCTAATCCATAAAATATGGATTTCCTATTACTTGTGACCAAATAAGTCTCAACAGTAGTTCCATTTCTAAGAGTCTGGCCTTTAAGAAAGAGTTGCAGACACATACACTGCTATACGTATAAAGATAAATATCACAGCATCCCATGCAATTGTGAAAAATGGTCAGCAATTCAGAAAATTATCCATGTGACCTTGGTAAAATAAACCATAGTAGTGGAGGTAATACATTGTTACTATTTAATGCTCATTTTCTATGAGGATCCAGTTTTTGTGCTTTACATATAACATATATTTTTTAACTTTTTATTTTGAAATAATTTCAAACTTAAAGGAAAGTTGTAAAAATACTAGAAACCACAAACAGAGAATCCCAACATACCCCCACCTCCCTGACACCCAGGTCCACCAATTTTAGCATTTTTTCACCTTTGCCATGTCTGTCTGTCTGTCTGTCTGTCTATCTATCTATCTATCTATCTATCTATCTATCTATCTATCTATCTATCTACCTACCTATCTATCTATCTGTCTGTCTATCTACCTATCTATTTATCTTATGAACACTTGAGTGCAAGTTGTATATATCATACTCCTTGAACACATAATACTTCCATGCACATTTCCTATGAGCAAGGATATTCATTTATGTCATCACCTTAAGTGGAGTTTTCAAGTTCAGCAAACTAAACATTGATAAAAAGTTCACATTCTTTATTACAATTTTTTCTTTTGTCCCTATAATTTCTTTTTGAACTTTTCTCCCTCCATACTTAGATCGCATCTAGTATCTTCCATTGCATTTAATTTTTATTAGCTCTTTAGTTTATCTTTCTTTTTTATATGATTGTGGAAGCATATATACAACATAAATCTTCCCATCCCAACACTCCCAAGCATACCATTCAGTGGGATTAATAACAATCACAATGTTTCAGTAATAACGTCCCCACCATCCATTACTAGAACTTTCCCTTCGCTCCAAATAGAAACACTACACTCATTTTGCATTAACTCCCCATTGCCCTGCCTCCCACCTCTGGTAACCTATACTTTACTTTCTGTCTCTATGAGTTTGCATATTCTCTGATATTTTCTTTGTGGTTAACATGGGACTGAAATTTAATATAATAGAGATTTATATTTAATAGATTTACTATAACAATCTCATTTGTTTTGATACCAACATAATATCAAAACAGATATAAACTATGTTCCTATACCCCTCTGTCCCCCCAGACCTTTAAAAGTTATCACAAATTGCGTATTTCTACATTGATTTATCATTATACTTTATACTTTATGTATTTTCTTTTTAGATACTATAGGAAGTAAAAAGTGGAGTAAAAAGACAACTACCACGAAGAAGAAGAGAATACCTTTTCCAATCTTTGCAGATTGACCTGTATGAGTGCTCTTCTTCAGAGCTTATCCAAACAATGAGTTTATAGACTAGCTCCAGGCCAAAGAATGGAGGCCCCGGCCTTTGCAATGCATGAACATTATGGATGTTCCCCCTTCCCTAGGAAACAGTTTCCTCATGGTCCCAGGCACTAGACTGAATGTCCTACAGCCAGCAATCCCTTGCCCCAGGCAGCTACTTGACTGCTCTCCCACAGCATTTTGTAGGGGAGCTCTGTGAGCCCCAGGGTAAGTTCTGGGGCAACAAGTCTGTCATGCCATCACAAGATAGATTTGGCCAGACATACATGCTTCCAGCATTTGCACAAGAGTTACTCTGCTACTTCTGGACCTAGGACCAGGGATCTATACTGGGAGCATGAGTCAGCTCAGTGCCAAGCTGGTGAGGGGTAGAGCAAGGACCAGCCAGGGCACCAAGAGATATTACTGCTTTCAAGTAGTCTCTTTCTTGATTCAGCCCTTCATCTGTTACCACAGTCCTTTAACTGTTTTCTGGAGCCTTGAGAAAAGTGTTTCTGCGAGTTCTTGCTAGTTGTTCAAAGCATCTGTGGAGAGATGGAGCTCTGAAGCTTCTCATGCCACCATCTTGATCTACATTTATTTTCCTCATAGCTGCCCTAGAAGATGGGTACTATTATTTTAGGGTAAACACGTAAAATTTGTAGTACATTTCCTTGCACATATCATGAATTCCAAAAAAATTCTAATGTATCCCATTTTTCCAGATAAGGAAATTAGAGCGATCTAAGTTTTATGGCCAAATATTCTGAATACATTACTCAAACAAATGTAGTATGAGAAAGTAAATTAACAGATGGGAAATTGAAATAGGTAGAACATTTCAATCACCCTTTCCAATCTATTGATCTTGACAGCAAATTTCGGATGGGAGTGCCTAGATCAAGTACCAGGGACTAGCACTTTTATTCAGGGTTTTTAAAAATGAACAAAATAATTAGTTAAAAACTACGACACTAAAATTATGAAATGATCTATGTACAAGTGGCCAACTAAGCAAACAGACACACTCACGCACTTTCTACAAATAACAGATTTGGCTACCAATTGTTTTTGCAATTGCTACCATATTGTCCTAACTTGCTGTGTTAGGTTGAATTAAGTTCCCCAATTTAGACAAGACTGTGAATTCATTGTGTGAATAAGACCTTTGGAAGATGTTACTTTTTAGTATGTATGGTGTATGTATGGTATAGATATATGGTGAACTGAACGAGGTTGAGTCTTAATCTTTAATACTGGTTCTTAAATAAGGATAAGGCCACAGGGAGAAGGAGGAGGTCAGTGGGAACCAGAAGAGAGGAAATTACCATGTGATAGGAAGCAGAGATAAAACCAAGAAACCTCAAGAATTGCCTGCAAGCCAGCACCAGAATGCTAAGGACCCTGAAAGAAAGCATGATTATGCCAAAGCCTCAGTTTGCACTTCTGACCTCTGAAACTGTGAGCCCAAAATATGCTTGCTCTTTAAGCCAAACCTATCGTGTGGTGTTTGTGATAGCAGCTTCAGTAGACTAAGGCAGTTGCTAAGGGAAATTTCAGTGTCCTCACTCTGAGCTGCTTCTATGTCACATGATGATTATGAATGCCAGGATGGTCACTTCCTTGTGTCAGTCATGCTAGCTGGAAGTGGTTTCCATTATAAGGGGCCAAAAGCAGTCCTGACTCCTCTCAATTCATGTTAGCTACTGCACAAATCTGAACAAATACTGGTGTCATAACTATCCTCTAAGATGTGTATGGATGTTTACTGCAACTGCTTTTTTTTTTAAGATTTATTTTATTTATTTATCCCTCCCCCACCCCATTGTTCATCCTCGCTGTCTGCTCTCTGTGTCTGTTTGTTGTGTGCTCTCTGTATCTGCCCATCTTCTTTTTAGGAGGCACCAGGAACCAAACCCGGGACCTCTCATGTGGGAAGGAGGCACCCAATTGCTTGAGCCACATCTGTTCCCTGCTTGTTGTATCTCTCATTGTGTTTCCTCATTGTGTCTCTTCATTGAGTCATCTTGTTGCATTGTCTTGTTGCTTCAGCTCGCTGTCTTACTAGTCTTCTTTAGGAGGCACCGGGAACCAAACTGGGGACTCCCATATGGTAGGTGGGCACCCAACTGCTTGAGCCACATCCACTTCCCTACTGCAACTGCTGTTTAAATTTATTAGCACTGCAAGTCAAAGGTGACAGTTTTATACTACTTATTTTGGGGTGAATTTTCCAGACAGTTAGACCTTAGAATCTTCCCCATTACACAAGGATTGTCATAAGAATTGTCATAATAATTGTCATAAGAATTCCATTCTTAGCAGAGCAGAAATAATACTTGTCCATCATCACATTCAATCTATTATTTATTTACATTTCTGGGTATAAGAGACTAATTTTTATCAGTGTTTTAATCTACTTGATGGCAGATTGAATAAAACTCAGAGGAAGAATGGAGTTCAAAAGGTAAGTGAAAATCTATCTCAATGATTATACAAACCATATCTAAAATTCATCAGTGATCATCACTATAGGAAGTTTGGAAGGGAAGAAGCAAAATTGTCTCTGTTTGCAGATGATATGATTGTGTATGTAAATAAAATCCAAAGAGATCTACAAAACACCTGCTAGAACTAATGACTAAATTTAGCAGATTTGCAGAATACAAGGTAAATATACACATATCAACTATTCTTATATTCAAGTACAAACAATGGAAAGAATTTTTTAAAATTCCATTTACAGTGGTGCCACAAAATATAAAATACCTAATAGTAAATCTAATAAAAGATGACCAGGAACTACAAAATAAAAGCAATAAAATTTTACTGAAAGAAATTTTTAAAAGGCCTAAATAAATTGTAAGATATATCATGCACATGGATTGGAGGACAAAATATATTTAGGATTGCAATTCTCCCCAAACTCATCTATAGATTCAATACAATTCCAACTAAAATTCCAGCAGGATCTTTGGTAGAAATGAATAAGCTGATTCTAGATTCTATAAAGAAATGCAAAAGGCCAAAGCAATTTTTATAAAGAAACACAAAGTTGGAGGACTTACATATCTAATTTCAAAGTTGACTATAAAACGGTAAGAAAGTTTGTTATTGGTGAAAAATTAAACATAGGTCAGTGGAATAGAGTGTTCACAAATAGGCCCTTATATATTTGTTCACTTGATTTTTAAAAAGATGCTAAAGCAATTCTATGGATAAATTTTTTAACATATGATACACATCAATGGGCTATCTTATTGCAAAAAAAAATTATCTTTGATTTATACTTGACCATACACAAAAATTAACTCAAAATAAAACATTGGAAATAAATGAAAAACCTAGCACTATAAGCTTCTATAAGTAAATAGAAGAAAATCCTTTAGACAATGTTTTCTTTGCCACATTCACCAAAAGTCTGAACCGTAAAAATAAAATAAAATTAATAAATTGGACTTCATCAAACCAAAAAAAATTGCTCTCTTCAAAAAGTGGTAGGCAAGCCACAGACTAGGAGAAAATATTTGTAGCACAAATACCTGACAAGGAAAGTGTATCAAAACATATCAAGAACTCTTAAAACTCAAGAAAAAGACAAGCAGCACAGTGAGAAATTTGCAAAAGAATTGAACAGTCACTTTATAATTGAAGGTATATGAATCTGCAACTAACACATGAAAAATGCTCAACATCATTAGTCATAAGAAAATGTAACTTAAAACCACAACAATATCTCTTCACACCCATTAGAACATCTAATTGTAAAAAGACTGAACCTATAAAGTTTTCAAAGATGAAGAGCAACTGGTACTTTCAAACATTTCTATTGAGAATGTAACATGGTTCAACCACTTTAGAAAATGGTTTCAAAGTTTCATTAAAAATAAACCCATGATAGGTGTTCAGGAGAGGGGGCAAAATGGTAGCAGAGTAAGGAGCTCAAAGAGTTAGCTTGTCCGACAGGGCAGTTAGTAATCAGCCAGAACTATCTAAATCACCTGTCTGGGGGGCCCAGGAGACCACAAGAGTATCCTGCAATGTCCTTGGACAAACAGAAGGAGGAGACTGCCCATCTGCAGTGAAGATTCGTGAGTAGAGCACTCCATGCCACGGAGGCCAGTACCCATTGTCCACTGGCGGTGCAAACCACTTCCAGAGCTATTCCCTGGCTGGAGTTGGAAGCTCCATTTCCCAAAAATGGGGGAAGAAGACATGGTCAGGAACTGATTTCAGCTACTGATTAGTAAATTTGGTTGGCTAAAGTCCAATCCTAAGAACAACTACAGTTTTAACCTGTCCAAGTCAGAAACAGGCTGGTAGCCTCCATTTTAACTCCACCCCTGGCGTGAGTAGAATTGGGGCTGATTGAAAATCACAATGACCATACAGTCTGGTTTCTTTCTTTCCAGGTCAGATTGCAGCCCTTGTCTAGGTTCCAGCCCCACCTCCAACAGGGAAGGAGCTGGGCAGACCTGCATGCAGCAGCCTCTCTAGGCAACTGCAGGTACTTTTGCCATACATGGACTAGATTGGTGGGCAAACCTGTGGATATATCTCTGCCTTCAACAGGATAGGAGGGGAGCCATGTTTCTGCATCCTCTCCAGGAAAATGCAGGCACTTTCAGCCCACATGGACCAGAGCATTGCACATTCCTGTGGAACCTTCCCTGCCTCTGACAGGGCAGAAGGGACAGTGCTCCCTCAGCCTCTCCAGACAACTACAGCTGCTTTTGGCCCACAGAAACTAGATTATTCAACACATCTGTGGCTCCACCCAGCCCCCAATAGGAGAGGAGAGGGGTGGGGTTTTCCCATCCTCTCCAGGCAACTGCAGGCACTTTTGACCCACGTGAACTGGATTACTGGACACATCAGTGGTTCTATCCCCACCCCTGATAGAGCAGGAGGATGGACAGTATTCCCTCACCTTCTCCAGACAACTGCAGCCGCTTTTGGCCTGCACAGACTACATTGCTGGGCACACCAGAGGCTCCATTCCTAACCCTGGCAGGGGAGGAGGGGGCCAATGCTTCATCAGTCTACCTGGGCATCTGCAGTCAGTTTTGACTCACATAACTTAGTTTGGTGCCCACACCTGTGGCTCCATCCCCACCCCAGGCAGGGGAAGAAGAGGTGTGGAGCTTCATCAGTCTCTCTGGGCAACTACAGGCGGTCTTTTCCTGCATGGCTTGGTTTACTGCAGATGGCTGCACTTCTGTCCCTACTCCTGGCAGGGGAGCAAGGTGGGAGAAGCTTTATCAGTTACTGGGGCAATGCAGCAACTTCAGCCTCCATGGCTTACAGTACCAATGCATCCTCAGCTCTTACTCCACAACCAGCAAGGGAGAAAGGACAAGAATCAGATTAAAAAGAGCTGAAAATTTTTAGATTGGCTAAATGTAACCCACTGTAAATTTCCAGATTAAGTTGAACTACATTTCAAAGAGGGGATTAGCACAAAGCGAATCAAATAGAAAGCCCTTGACTAAAGAGAGAAACTGAGCTCAGAACAAATACACCTAGAAAATCAGATGCAATGAAACCAACAAAAAATTACATTCTATACCAAGAAACAGGAAGATAAGGCCCAGTCAAAAGAATAAACTAAGCTTCCAGATGACATAATGGAGTTGAGACAACTAATCATAGATGTTCAAACAAATCTGTTAATAAATTCAATGAGATGGCTAAAGAGATTAAGGACATCAATAAAACACTGAGTGAGCACAAAGAAGAACTTGAAGGCGCACACAGAAGAATAGCAGATTTTATGGGAACAAAAGTCATAATAAATAAAATTACATTGAGGCATGTGACAGCAGATTTGAAAAGGCAGAAGAAAGGATTAGTGAGCTTGAAGACAGGGCCTCTAAAAGTAAACATAAAAAAGATCAGATAAAGAAGAATGGAAAAATTGAACATTGTCTCAGGGAACTAAATGTAGCAAGAGATGTGCAAACATCCATGTCATGGATGTCCCAGAAGAAGAAGAAAAGGGAAAGGGGTATAAAGGAATATTTGAGGAAATAATGGTAGAAAATTTCCCAACCCTATCGAAGGACATAGATATCCATGTCCAAGAACACAACTTTCTCCCATCTGAATAGACCTTTCCAAAAGAAAGAAAGAGGATGCCTACCTCACACCTTATACAAAAATTAATTCAAAATGGATCAAAGACCTAAGTACTAAAGGGAGAACCATAAGATTCCTAGAAGAAAATGTAAGGAAACATATTCAAGACCTGGTGGTAGGTGGTGGGTTCTTAAACCTTTCACCAAAAGCCTGAGCAACAAAAGAAAATGTGGATAAATGGGACCTTGTCAAACTGAAACACTTTTGTGCTTCAGCAGGCTTTGTCAAGAAGGTGAAAAGGCAACCTCGTCAATGGGAGAAAATATTTGGAAACCACATATCTGATAAGGGTTTGATTTCCATGCTATAAAAAGAGATCATATGACTCAACAATAAAAGAGCAAAAAATCCTATTAAAAATGGGCAAATGACTTAAATAGACATTTCTCCCAAGGGCAAATACAAATGGCCAAAAAGCACATGAAAAAATATTCAATATCACAAGCTATTAGGGAAATGCAAATCAAAACTACAATGAGAGGGAAGCAGCTGTGGCTCAATCAGTAGGGCTCCCGTTTACCATATGGGAGGCCCCGGGTTCGGTTCCCGGGGCCTCCTGGTGAAGGCAAGCCCGCCCACATGGCGTGGTCAGCTGACCCAGTGAGCACAAGCAGCAAGGGGGGGATAAATGAATAAATAAATAAAATCTTAAAAAAAAAAAAAACTACAATGAGATATCATATCACACCTCAAAGAATGGCCATTATTAACAAACAAACAAAAAACCAGAAAACAAGTGCTGAAGAGGATGTGATGTGAAAAAATAAGAAGACTCCTTCACTGTTGGTGGGAATGTTGAATGGTGCAGCCTCTGTGGCAAACAGTTTGGTGGTTCCTCAGGAAGCTAAACATAGAATTCCCTTATGATCCAGCAATCCTTCTACTATGAATATATCAATAAGAACTGAAAACAGTGATGTGAACAGACCTTTGCACACCAATGTTCATAGAAGCATTATTCACAATTGCCAAAAGATGGAAACAACCCAAGTGTCCATCAACCAATGAATGGATAACTAAATGTGGTATATACATATGACGGAATACTGTGCTGCTATAAGAAGTAATGAAATTGGGACACAAATGATAACATGGATGAAACTTGAGGACATTATGCTAAGTGAAATGTCAGGCAAAAAAAGGACAAATATTGTATGGTCTCACCAATATGAATCAAATATGAAGAATAAACACATGGAATTAAAACCTAGACTATAAGTTACTAGGAGATAGGATGAAAACTGAGAAGGGGTACTGATGCTTAATATATGTAGAATTTTCAATTAGCTTGACTGTAAAAGTATGGAAATGGATAGAGTTGGTAACACATTATAGTGAGTATAACTAATACAGCTGGTTTATAAATGGGATTGTGGTTGAAAGGAGTAGTCTAGGGATGTAAATGTCAATTTAAAGAAAACTAGAGAATATTCTAGGGACTGAATAACATAGTGAACCCAGTGGTGGATGAGGACTGTGGTTAATACAAATACAAGAATGTTCTTCTATGAACTAGAACAAATGTACATCATATTACAAGGTGGTAAGAATATAGTGATGTATGGGAAAAATACATGTAACTTATGGACTACAGTTAGCAGTAATATTGTAATATTCATTCATTAATGTCAAAAAAGGTACTATATCAATGCTAAGGGTCAATAATAGGTGGGTAGGGCAGTTTGGTATTGTTTATGAATTCTGAAAATAGATATTAGATTGTATTTGTAGACTGGTCTGTTCCTCTGGGTGTATTAGATTTTATTAGACTCAGAGGTTTCACTTTTAGTTTATTTAATCAAGATTAGGGCTTTTATTTGACCACATCATTAAGGCAACTTGGTTTGAATCCCTGCCCTTCCCCCTTTGTGGGCTATATAAATGGATGTTCAATCAAAGACAAGGAAGCAAATACACAGAGAGTTTAGTTTTGGATGCTGGAAACCAAGGGACAAAGCTGAACCGTTCACCTGATAGTTTGCAGCTGAAGAGACCAGAGCCCTGAACAGCTGAGAAAGCCTGGAAAGAAATGAGTCCTGGGGAAAGAGACAAGATTTATGCTTGCCTACAGCTGAGATAGGAAGAAGCTAGGACCACGGAGCCTTAGGAGGAAGAAGAAACCTGAACCCTCGCAGAGACCAGCAGCCATCTTGCTCTAACAGGTGGCAACAGACTTTGGTGAGGGAAGTAACTTACTCTTAATGGACTTGTGACTGTAAGCTTCTACCCCAAATAAATACCCTTTATAAAAGCCAACAGATTTCTGGTATTTTGCATCAGCACCCCTTTGGCTCACTAATAGTGGGTATGGGATTCTTTTCTTTTGGACTAACAAAAATGTTCAAAGGTTTACTGGGACGATGGCTACAGAACTCTATAATGAAAGTGAGAGCCACTGTGTGGACACTTTGGATAAAATGTACAAGGCATGAGACTGTATAACACAGTGAACCACATGGTAGAAGATGGACTATGGTTAGCAGTACAATTATGAGAGTGTTCTCTTATGAACTATAGCAAATGTACAATACTAATACATGGTGTTTATAATAGGGAATGTATGGAAAAAAGTTTACCAAGTGTATGCTATGGACCATAATTAGTGATAATAGTCTGATCATGTTCTTCCATAACCTGTTACAAATGTGCCATAACAATGTAAGATTTTGGTAGAAGGGTGATGTACTGGAATTCTGCACTTTATGCATGATTGTTTTGTAAGCGAACAACTTCTATAATAAATTTTAAAAAAAGGAAAGTAAACCCATAATCCCAATCCTATCATGAGAAAAATATCATACAAATCTCAATTGAGGAATATTTTACACAATGCCTGACTGGTAGTTCTCAAAACTGTCAGGGTCATCAAAAGCAAGGAAAATCTGAGAAAATGTCACATTCAATAGGAGTTAGAGAAAAAAACAGATATTGGTTAAAAACTAAGGAAATATGAATAAAGTATAGACTTTGGCTAATAATAATATTTCAATATTGGTTCACTAATTGTGACAAACACACCATACTAATGTAAGATATTGATAATATGGAAAACTGGATGTGGTGTATAATTTTTCAACTTTTCTGTAAACCCAAATTTATCCTAAAAATAAAAATGTTATTTTTTTTTTAAAAAGTGAAACATACATTTATCACATTACCCAGCCATCCAACTCCTATGTATTTACACAAGAGAAAAAACACACATGTCCACACAAAGACCTTTACATGAATGTTTATCACAGCTTTGTTTGTAATAGCCCCAAATTGGGAGCAACCCTAATATACATCAACAGATGAATGGATAAATAAATTGTGGCATATCTATAAAATTAAATTCTACTCAGCAATAATAAGAAACAAACTATTGATAAATGTGACAATATGGATGAACTCAGAATTATTATGCCGAGGGAAAGATACCAGATGAAAAAATATATATAATATATGATTCCATTTATATAAAATTCCAGAAAATGCAAATGAATTCATAGTGATGGAAAGCAGCTCAGAGGTTGTTAAAGAATAAAGAATAATGGACTGGGGAAGCAGCTGTGGCTCAATCGGTTGGGCTCCCGTTTACCATATGGGAGGCCCAGGGTTCAATTTCTGGAGCCTCCTGGTGAAGGCAAGCTGGCCTGTGCAGCGCGTTGAGCTGACACAGCAAGATGACACAACAAAGGGAGACAAGCAGACACCGAAAAACGTGCAGCAAATGGACACAGAGAGCACAAGCAGCAAGGGGGAGATAAATAAATAAATAAAAATAAATCTTTAAAATAAATAAATAAATAATGGGCTGGAGTTTGTATGACAAGGCAGGATTACCCAAGGGCATGAGGAAAATTTGGGAGGAATAGATGTGTTCATCAGCTTTATTGTGATGATGGCTTCATGGATATTTAATATGTCAAATCTTATCATATGGTACATTTTAATTTTTACGGTTTATTATATATCAATTATAGCTCAATGAAGCTGTTTAAAATTACTGAAAAGAAAGAAAAGGAAGAATAGATATTTAGATGCAAAGAAATGACATGAAAATATGTAATTATGTAAATGAAAATGTATTAATTGTCTATATTAATGTGTCAGTTAATTAGGTCTTTAGAGTCAGGGGATAAAGTGAAAATCAGAATTAATTGGGATTAATTTGAAACCATCTTTACAAAAAAGGAAAGATGAAGAAAATTTTATTCTGCACTGCTATCACATGTTTTGTGTAAACAAAAGGTCTGCTAAGATCCATTGCTGATAAAACATTTACTTTGAGAAAGTATTTGTATGAGTCAGGGTTCCCTGGGGAAACAGAATCAACAGGAGATATTTGTCAATAATATGAGATTTTATAAGAGTCTCTCACGTGACCGTGGGATGCACAAGTCCAGGTTCCGCAGGCAGGCTGCAAACCAGGGGCTCTGATGAAAGTCTAATGAAGATCCTTGATGAGTTTCCGGGAGACGTTGGCTGTCCAAAGACGAGCTGTGAAATTCTCCCTGAGTGTTGAAATCACTTTCCCTTTTAAGGCATTCAAATGATTAGATAAAGTGTTGCTCATTGCTGACGGCACCCTTCTGATTGATGTAGATGTAATCAGCCATCTATGCAGTAAACTCACTGATGACTAAAGTCCATAAATGTTCTTGTATTACAATTAGTCCAGTATTTGCTTGACCAAACACCTGGGCACAATTACCCGGCTGAGTTGACACGTTAGCCTAACCATCACAGTATTTTTTTCCTGTAATGGTTATGGATGCCCCTGAGCCATTCACATCCTTATTCAATGAACTTAAATTTTAGAAATAATAAAGGTGCATTTTGTTGCTGCAGAAAATAGAGATGCTAACGAGCTTCTGAATGACTCAAGCTCAGTCTTGACCTCATCAACTCTGGACATCAACCAACTGAGCTAGTCAGCCACTGATAATACTTAAAAAAACTGTATTTATTAATAAAGTATATTAAATTGCCCATATTTCAACTTTGAAATATGTATGCACTCATGAAACCATCACCAAAACCAAGAAAACAAACTTTTCAACTCCAAAAGTTTCCTTGTGCCCCTGTATAATCCATTGCTCCTTCCACCTCCATCTCTAGCAACTATGCTCTCTGGCAACTTCTGATCTCCTTTTTTCTCAGTACTGAATAATTTGGATATTCAAGACTTTTATGTAAATGGGATCATAGAGTATGTCCTCTTTTATCCCTTATTATATCTTACTATATTGAGAAACTATGCCATCTCTCTTATTTCTGATATCGATTTTTTTGTCTTCTCTATTTTCTGATCAGTGTAGACAGAGGAGTATTGATTATAATGATGTTCTCACCAATTTTTAAAATTTTGTTTTACTCTTTTCTAGCTTATTGATTTTGGCTCTGATCTTTATTAGGTATTTTATTCTTCTAAACTTCGGTCTCATTTGCTTTAATTTTTCTAGTTTCTTAAGGTAGGAACTAAGTTCATTTGTTTGAGACCTTTTATTTCTTGTCTAATAGAGCCCCCCTACTGTTTTTAGCTACATCCCATGCGTCCTATTCTGTTATATTTTATTTATCAAATTGCTTTCTAATTTCCATTTGATTTCCTCTATGACCTATGAATTATTTGTTTTAATATTAGCTTCCAAATATTTGGAGATTTACCAGATAGCTTTCTGTAACTTACTTCTAATGTAATTTCATTGTAGTCACTTAACAGACTTTCTATGACTTGACTCCTTTCCTATTTATTAAGATTTGTTTTATGACACAGAAAATGGTCTATTTTGGTAAATGTTGAAAAGAAAGCATATTTTGCTGTTGTTGGTAGAGTTTTATAATTAGTTATGTCAATTTTGTTAATAGGGTTGTCCAAATCTTTTAGAAAATGAATTTTTGTCTACATGTTCTTTCAAATATTGAAACCTTTCACTGTAAGTGTGGATTTCTCAGTTTTCCCTTTCATGTCACTAAGTTTGCTTTCATGGATTTTGAGCTTGGTTATTAGGTACATAAGCATATAGGACTGCTATAGTATCTTGATGTATTGAGCGGTAATAACATTGTATATCTTTTCCCATCCTTTTCCTTTTAAACTATTTATGTCTTTTTATTAAAAACACATTTGGGGAGTAGAAGTGACTCAAGCGGTTGAGTGCCTAATTCCCACATGGGAGGCCCCGGGATTGGTTCCCAGTGCCTCCTAAAAAAAACAAAAACAAGCAACAAGCATAACAAATGAAAAAACCAACTCAGGGGAGCCAGTGTAGCTCAGTGGTTGAGGGCCAGCATGCCACATACAAGGTCTCAGGTTCAATCTCTGCCCCTAGTACCTCAAAAAATAAATAAAATAAAATAGATTTCTTGCAGGAAACAAATAGTTGGGTCTTCCTTTTTATCTACTCTGACATCAATTCTTTTAATTTGGGATGTTTAAACTATTTCCATTTAATGCAAGTAATCATATGGTTGGTCTTAAATTTACCAGCTGGTTATTTTTATTGTTGTTGTTCCATCTATATTTTTTTATTCCCTTTCTCTACTTTTATGTTTTCTTTTGGCTTAATTGCATGCTTTTTATTATTCTTTATGTCCTTTGTTGTATTCTTTTAGAGGTTGATTTCTGGTTCATAGAATGCAAATTTAACTTATCACAGTCAGCCTTCAGGTAATATTATACCACTTTACATGTATTATAAGAACCTTACAACAAACAATATACTTTCATTTCCTGCTTCTCAGACTTTGTGCTACTATTGTTATACATTTCAGTTCTACAGATGTAATAAACCCAACAATACTCTGCTATTATTTTTATTTGAACATCAACTTTATTTTAAAGAGATTTAAGTAATAATAAAAAATGTATTTTTATATTTATACATTTTTTTTTTACCATTTCCAAATCTCTTAATTCTTTTGTGTATATCCAAATTTCCATCTGGTATCATTTTCTTTCTGCCTGAAGGGTATCTTAAAGGTTTCTTGTAGTGCAGCTCTGTTGGTGATAAAATCTTACAGATTTGTATAAATCAAAAAGTTTATGTTTTGCTTTACTTTTGAAAGATAGTTTTGCTAGATATAGAACTCTATGTTGGCTTTTTTCTTTCAGTTCTTTAAAGCTGTTCTGTACTATCTCCTGTCTGGAATTGATTCTGAAAAGAAATTTGCTGTCATTCTCACTTTTGTTCCTCTGTACGTAATATATCTTTCTTCATTAGTTTATTGCTTCCTTTTTCTTTTTAAAAGCTTTCTTCTTTATCACTGGCTTTAAGCAATTTTATTTTGATATGCCTTGGTATAATTTTCTTCATGTTTCTTCTACTTCAGATTGTTTGAGCATCTGCTTCTTGAATCTAAGAGTTTAAATTTTTTAATCCGATTTGCAATAATTTCAGTGATTAATTCCTCAATTTTTTTTCCTGTCACACTTCCTGCTTCTTTGGAGACTCCAATTACATTTTTATTAGGCCACTTAAAGTTGTCCAGCAACTCACTGATGCTCATCTCATTTTTCTTTTCAATCTTTCTTCTCTCTGTGCTTCATTTTGGATAGTTATGACTTCAAGTTCACTAATTTTTCTCTCTGCAGTGCCAAATCTGTCATTAATCCTATCCAATGTATTTTTCATCTCCTATAGTCTAGCTTTCATCTCTAGAATATGATTTAGATTCTTTTTACATTTCCCATATCTCTACTTAGCATGTTAATCTTTCCCCTAGCTTCTTGAACATGTGGAATTGCTATCCTCTTTTCATGTCCATCTCTATTGTGTCATTTCTGGAAAATTTGCAATGGATTGATTTTCTTCTCATTATGGGTCATAGTTTCCTGCTTTTTGGCACACCTACTAACTTTTTATTGGATGCAAGATATTGTGGGTTTACCTTATAGTTCCATATTCCTAGAAGTATTCTTTATCTGAATTACTTGGGGCTAGTTTGATCCTTTTGGGTCTTGCTTTTAAGCATTATTAGGAAGAATCAGAGAACCATTTAGTTTAGGACTAATTTTGTCCCATTACTGAAACTTTTTTCAGTACTTGACCCAGTTCCCCATAAATTATGAAGTTCAAGAACAGGCAAAACTAACCTAAGGTAATAGAAATTAGAATAGTGTTTGACTATGTGGGGTGGATACGGAAACTTTCTGTGGTGTTGTTTGTCAAATGTCTACATTTGTCAAAACTTATCAAATTGCACAAATAAGATTTGTGCATGACACTGTATGTAACTTTTACCTCAATAAAAATAATCTATGGGGATCAGAGGTAGCTCAAACAGTAGAGCACCTGCTTCCCATGTGGGAGGTCCCGTGTTAGGTCCCCAATGCCTCTTTAAAAAAACAAACAAACAAACAAATGAAAAAACCAACTCAGGGGAGCCAATATGGCTCAGTGGTTGAGCACCAGCTTCCCACATACGAGGCCTCAGTTTCAATCCCTAGCCTCAGTACCTCACACTAAATAAATAAATAAATAAGTATCTGTGTTTAATATCAAATAGGTGTATATATGTATAAATTCTGAAAGGATTATACCAAACTTCCAATAATGAAGTGATTTTCACCATCTTTTGAATATTTTTAATAGTATCTAAATTTTCAATAAATACATAGCTTTTTAAAATATGTAAAAGTAATACAAAAAAGAATAAAACTATTTTGGAGGGGGACATTTCTACCTTGTAGAATGGATAAAGGAAAAGAAACTAATATTTATTGGGCCCTTGCTATGTATCAAATCCTTTAAAAGCCACTTCATTATATTTATCCATTTGATCCTCATAACAATTCCATGAAAGAGGTATTATTCCATTTTTCATAAAAGGAAATGGTGGTTCAGGTAGTTTTTTATGTGTCCAATCTCCGCCAACTTGATTTCAGGTCTGCCTGGTTCTGATGTGCAAGTTTTTATACTTAAATGGGAATTAAGATGGATTTCTAAAATTCAGAGGCTAAAGAGTACTTGGCAGGATAGAAGAGTCCCAGAAATATACCACTGTGTACAGGATTAGAAATTGCCACACTGGTTTCTGGGAATTCACTCTACCAAAGGCAAAGTGAATTATTCATATGACAGCATCATGAATTAAGTATATTTAAGCTGAAACTCAAGGAAGTCTTATCTGAGATAAACAAAGAAGAAGGTGGCTCAGAGAAAATCCAAAATATCTGGGGTCCTGCAATCACAGCTGGTGGGAAAGGGGAGGAATGTGGTCATTCCTTATAACCTGTAGGCAGATTATAGGACAAAGGGTGCTTTGTCCCCAGGTAGAGTAACCATTCTCTGACCAAGGGTCAAGGCTGTCAGGTTACAGGAATGGGTGTATTCTCTGCATCAGTTGTCTCCTGCCAAGGCAAGCCTGACTCACAGGTTGGTCACCTGTCTGGAATTGCCTGCAAGAGAGCACAAGAATGAGGTCACCCAGGGAGCAATGGGTCAGAGCAGCTTCCCTTTCCATTGTGTTCTGATCTAAACCTCCAGCCACATCAGTCCAATCCCACCCTTTGTGGAAGCTCATTCTTTGTGAACAGAATGTCTTCCAATATCTACAACATCTTTTGAGTCCTGAGCATTAAAGGCCTTATTTGTTTCCCTTTGCACCTCCCAGCTCAGAACTGTGATAAAACATTCACTGATCATTTTCTTAAAGCTCCCAATGGAGTTTCTGACTCCTAGAAGCTTGCCAAGGGATGGGGGTCTTGATTAGGACCTTAGACTGAAGCTTTGCTTAAAATGGGGGTCTGATAGGTAAAGAGCCTCCATATGTTCAAGCTGGTCTATGTTTTCTCCAAGATAGCATATGACTTTTATCAGATAATCCAAATCCTGGTTTGAGCAACAATTATAAATGAGAGTTGATAAAAAGTAAGATTATGCTTCTCATAATTTGAAGCCTTCACTGTCATCTTGAATCCTTGTGTGCAAAATGGGAGTCAGGGAAAAGAAACAGAAGAACTGAGTCTCTTCCAACGCCACCTCACCTTTTTTTATAACATAGCTTTGGTTGTGCCAAATGCTCTCTGCCAAAGGGCCAGGCCCCAAGCTCAGTGGGCTGCCAGTTGGAAAGAGAGGGCATCTCAGTTTCCATAGCTCATTCATTTCTGAGACCTTTGGCTGAGTTGCACGGCATGGAGAGTGGGAGGGGTTAATTATTGCCAATTGTAACTGTATTGTGTTCTAGCATGAAAAACTGACTGCTGAGAGCTAATCTAACACCAACAGACAATCATTTATTGCACATTTGCTTGGAAACCACCAGGAAGGCCTACTCTGAGTGGTTTTCAAACACACACACACACACACACACATTCAAAACGTCCATCCTCTTAGAGCCAAGAACAGCCGATACATGATGTGTTTGGAGAAGCACAGGCTTACCTTCTCAGCCATGAGGGAATGTTCCTGGGGATCACAGTAGAATTTTTTAGAAAATAAGCTCCACCCATAGCCTTCTGATCTTCTCAACTTTCTGGAAGAAGCAAGGTGAGAATGGAAAAGCTAAAACATTGATTGCACACTTACTATATGTCAAGTACTGCCCTAGGAACTTAACATGAATTATTTTATTGATCCTCAAAATAGATGTGTGAAGTCATAGCTCTGATTTGGAGGAAACTGAGACTCAGAGAAATTACATGTAATCCAAAAGTTTATTAAGTGGTAGAGTGAGAATTTAAACCCAATTTTGACTGTTTAAATAATTCTTAAGAAGAGTAGTCTCACAAGTTTCTGACCCATATACCCTCATCAGTAAATAGCTGTCAGCACCTCCTTCAATATAGATATATTTATATATTCATGAAATAGATGCATTGGCTAATATCTATTAGCATTGATTGGTAATATAATAGTCCAGAACACTAATTATCATTAATGACAGTGCTGCAAGTATGTATTTAATATAGTCTAAAGAATTGACGTTTTTTTGGCCAAATCTCGTCACCTAGAATTAAATCACTGTTATTTTAATCTCCGTAGATGCTGACAAATCACTGTTTCAGGGGTAGAACTAATCCGACTTTCTTCTCGCTGTCTCGCTGTCTTTTTGGACCTGGAATTATGCCTATCGTTTTCCACCCACAGTTTCATTGCAGGAAACGTTATCAGCCCCTTGTCCATTTTGTGAATGTCAGTTGGCTAAAACTAAATAATCTGCTCTGTAAGTCTAATCTTTGTAAATATTATAAGCCTTACATCGTAGGATGCTGAAAGTGAAAGGAGAAGTGAGGGCACCACTGGAGACGTCCCTCTACATGGCATGACTGCAATTTTGCCTCTCAGTGCTTTGCATAAATGCAAATGACCCCAGGAAGACTGCTAGAGGGCACCGGGGACAATGATCGTGAGCAAAAATGTACTTCCTATCTTTAGATTAAAAATAAATGTAGATAGGAATGCGAATGCTTTCCTCCCATATCCCAATGTTATTCTGTACAATCCCAGGGGTGGGCACTCCCTCCTCTGAGACCTCTGCCCTAGAAGAAAGTCTGCACAACAGGCCTGAGTTGGACCCGGGGCCTCTCAGTTCTGCTCCCTTTCAGATGGTTGAGCCCTGAGGGTTTGGATGAGAAGAGGCTGGTGACGAGCTGGGAGGCAGCTGGTGGGGAGGTGCCAATTAAGACCTCGAGGAGGCAGGTCTGTGCTCAGGGCACTTGAGTGGAGAGAAAAGCTTGAGGGCTTGAAGGCCCACTCGGAAGAGATCGGGGATGTATCCACAGACCCTTGACCGTGGCACATGAACTACGGCAACCTGGTTTTCTAGATTTCATCCCTTCTGTGTCCACATCATTCAGAAGCTTCCCTCCTAGATGTGTGAATACTAGAGTAAATGAAAACCCACGGCAGCACAATGATCCCTTAAGGTTTGTTTTCCAAGCTGGAGAATAAAAGGCATTTCAGCCCTTCCACGGATAAAAATAACTTACTTGCCTCTGGTTTTGAAATCCCTTTCCTTTGTCTCCCCCCGAACCAGCCCATACAATGGCACGCTGTCTGAAAGCCTTCTGGCCGGCCAGCCAGGCCCCACTTCCTCCCGCCTGCCAAGAGGAGGAGACAAGGGAAGGGTTTGGAGCTCAGGGGTGGGAGAGGACTTTGGGCAGGCACAAGGTTGCTGTTGGACATCATTCAGAGGTCACCACTCAGCGGGGGGAACCCAAAGAGGAAAACAAATAGAGCGCGGAGGAGTGGAAAACGCTGAGTACTGGAGCTGGCCGTGACAGCATCTGCCTTTCCATGCTCAGAGCCAGCCGCTCTGCCCACCTGCAGCTGCGACACCAACCAGGGCCCACAGCAGGCAGGGAGGCCTTGGCACCCAAAGCCTGGTCTGGAGGGAAAAGGGAGGGCGGGTTACAGATGCTCCTCTCTCTCCAGACATGCCCTCCAGAGTCTTTGCGTGGACAATGAGGTCTTTGCCTTGTCTGAGGAATCCAGGAGAAAATGGCTGTCAATGGAGGGAGAAAAAGACTTCCTTCTGTAGTTTCAGATTTACTAATAGCTCCCACTTGCATGCATAACACTATGTGTCAGGCACTAAGTCTCAGGACTAACATGCTAACTCGCGATCACTCTGTCAATCCTGTGAGGTTGGTGTAATTGCACAAAGAATTTGAGGCACAGCAAGGTTGAATAACTTACCCCAGGTCACACGGCTCAAATTATCTAAATTGCCCAGGATTGAAGACAACTAAGTTCAAAATTTAAACTCTTAAATTTAACAATTTAAACTTTTAAGATTTTTTTAAAAGAGGTCTGAATTAGTCAGGGTTCTCTAGGGGGATAGAACCAACAGGAGATATCTGTTAATTTTGTGATATTATAAAAATTCTCATGTGACTATGGGGATACACAAGTCCAAATTCCATAAGACAGGCTGCAAGCTGGGAATTACAATGAAGGTTTTCCATGAACTCCCCTAGAGAAACTGGCTGAAGTAGAGGTGGAAATTTTCTCTTTGCACTGCTGAAATCAACACTCGTTGTTGAAGGCCGTCTCCTCAGTTCCTTCTGATGCATCCACAGATGCAATCAATTTACTGAGGATTTAAGTCCACAAAGTATCCTCACAGTAGCAATCAGGACAATGCTTCCTTGACCAAACAACTGGGCACCATTACCTGGCCAAGTTGACACATGAACCTACCTTCACAGAGTCCATACTCTTAAATGTTGCTACCTCTTCTCTTTGGCTTATCAAATTTCTTCTCTTAGCAATACAAGGTGTGAGAGACAAAGAGAGGTAATGCAAGATGGAGAATAAAAAGGGAGTGGACTGGGGAAAAGAAAGAGGAAGAATCACCAAGGACTAGAATGATAAAAATAATTGTTTGGAAAAAAGCAGAAGAGTGCCATTCCAAGAGAAGAGGTCTGAGGCCAAGGCACAGAGAGGGCAAGAATTGCTCTTGGGAACAGAAGATGCACCAATGACACCTGCTCTTTCCTACACTCAAAATAAGGTTCTAGGGTAGCATGTGTAGCTCAGTGGTTGAGTGCCTGCTTCCCATGTACACAGGCCTGGGTTCAATCCCTGGTGCCTCCTAAAAGTAAGTAAAAGTAAGTAAGTAAATAAACAAACAAACAAAGAAAATTACAAAAATATATATATTTTTAAATAGGGTTCTAAGAATAATGCTCAGAGATAGCTTAGCCAGTGGGGCTCAGACAACTCTTGGTGGAGGCTGAAGAGCAGGGCAGCTGGAACAGAGAAATGAACACCTCTTTTGCTTCCAATTACAGCCTGGGATGGTGGCAGGTGCCCAGGGTTCCAGGGAGAGATGAGCACCCTGATGAGAAGGGACAGTCTGTCAGGTCATACAGGGAGACCTGTCACAATCTTCTATAAACTAAATAGCTCTTGTTCCCAGAGAGGGAAGGGAGGGAGGAAGGGAGGGGGAAGGGAAGGAAGTAGGAAGAAAGGGAGGGAAGGAGAGAGGGAAGGAGGGAGGGAGGGAGGGAAAAAGAGATTATTTCTTGCCTGTGTTTGCAAGAACAAAACCCCAACCCTCCTCAGCAGCTTTGGAATCAGCAGATATGAACCCTAATTGTGCTTCTGTCACCAGTTAGCAATATGATCTCAGACAAGTCACCTAAATCCACTTACCCTTAAACCCTTTCATCTATCCAGTGTGGGCATTGGACTTTATCTCTAACGTCCTTTTCAGTTCTGCTCTCCATCCTCTGATCCTACTGAGAGCAAGGACAAAGACTCTCTTTCTTCTTTGTATACCACCCAAAGTCCCTCATCCTAGCAGGGCCCTACCACCCCTCTACAGCAATCAACCACCCAGTCCATCTCCTAAATATCCTCTGCCTCTCCCATTTGTCTTCATCCTCACTGTTGCATCTCTTCAAGGCATCTCTTCTTAACAAGGAAATAGTGTTCCAACTGGGTGTCCTTGCCTGCATTCTTGTCCGGTCTGGTCCATTCTCGGCTCTACAGCTAGAATTACTCCTACCAAGTATCCCACAAGGCCTGAATGATCTCCTTTCCATCCTCCCCCTCCTCTCCCCTCACCACTACTTCTTTGCTTACTATGCTGTGTCTCCACATGTTCTCCCCTCTGCCTGAACCTCTTTCCCTCCCTTTGCCTAGTTGACTGCTACTCACCTCCAGGCTATAAATTCCTCCATTAGGTGCTCCTACTAGTTGCCAAAGCATCACCTCATTCTCCCTTTACCTGCTTATAACCCTTAATTTGTTAAAAGCAGAGTACAGGACAAGGTGTATTCTCTCCATTTATGGGTTCCCTTGCCCCCAATGCTAACCACATAGCAGATGCTCAGTGGATATAATCTGAATACAATTATTTGGTTATTTGGTGGAGTCAGATATATAGTCTCTGCTAGGTGTAATATCCTCTAGTCTCCTGAACTGGGAATCTTAGAGGCCCTGCATTTTCAGTTTCTGAGATGTAAGAGATAGAAGACCTTCCCCAGCCCATATCTCTCTTTGTAGCCCCACCAACCCAAGCATTAGCAATTAGCAGATTTTTGAAGCCCATCAGGATGAAGAGAAATAATTATCATGGTCTATACTGAATCAACTAGGGTTAGCATTAAACCAGGATGTGTTGCCTGGAAATTGGATGAGGTTTAACATAGAATAGGAAAAGGTGATAGGCCTGAGATGACACTGGGAGAGTTAGATCTTATTTTAGTACCCGTTCTGGCACTAATGGGGTGACTTTACACAAGTCACCAATCACAGTTCATGAATGCCTAATTGAAGAGGTTCTACTACAATATCTTTAAGGTCCTTTTGACTCTAAAATTTAGAATTCTAGAATTCTGGTGTTGTCTCTTTCATCATCTTCTAGGCCATCATTGGGTTCAAATAAAAGTTAATTAGCATGAAAGGAACTGTCATGAATAGTTAAACCAGGAAAATGGGTGGACCCTCAGACGATTCCAAGCAAATTGAGATATTTGTTACCCATGCTTTAATTCAGTCTGTGGTGTCTTGGCTTTGGTTTTGACTGATACCTGTGATCACTGGAAAGAAGACTGCTTGGGATTTGTGGTCAGAGCTCTGTTCTAGAATTTCCAGGAGGCTGCACACCTGGATACCTGCAGCAACAAATAAACTCTGCCATCATGCACAGACACACCTGGCTCCTCTACCTGCTCCTAAAATTGAAGCCTACACCCAGAGTTAAATAGCCTCCTGGCTGCACCCTTCTGAGGCAGCCCTTCCATTATTTGAAGGCCAGTCTTTGAAGAAAATACTAGTAAATCCCCTTGGACTCTGCATTATCATTATGAAAACTTGATGATGACAAATCAGATAACTGAATGAAATATCTGTTGCCCTTTAAAGCACTGTTCATGATCTCTTTCATCACTCTTACCTTTCCTCTAACATATATACAAATTCCAGAATAAAGTTATGCTTAGATGCGCTATACTTTGTAAACATCTTATTCCCATTGAAGCCAAAAGCAAATGGGACAAAACCAGCCTATCTGAGAAATAGACTGGCAAAGAGAAGGACTCTCCACCTCAGTCCCTCTTAGAGTTTTGAACTTGCCTCCCCCTGAGACCAGTGACCAGTTCTTATGCACACTATACATATTCCAAAACCCTTCTGAAGTTCCTGGTCCCATTTCTATTTATAAAGTTTGGAATAAGCAGATCATAGCCAACTTTCCAGACTCATGAAGGCAGTTGCCTCCTCTTTAGGTATCTTTGGACACTTATTACTTCCAGGCATTTCTGTGGGGCAGCCCATGTAAAGGTGTAAGAAGAGCCACAGCTCAAAGTTCAGAGGAGTTGCCTATAAAAAGTTTAACCAATAGCCTGCTACTGCCCCAGGGTCAATGGCTCAGACTGACAGTGTAGAGTGGACAGGGACAAGGTAGTGGCTATCTCCGGCAATTCTCACAAGTGGCTGCTGAAAACCTCCTTGCTCCTCTATGTCGTATCACATGGAGTTACCAGAGCTGATGTGACATCAAAGCCCTGTAAAAATGCTGTGGCTGAAAAAGCTCTAGAGCCTGAATGACAGGGATGAGAGATTAGAGCTAGCACTGGCAACTCCAAAAGGAAATTGTGTAGATTGTCATAAAACCTGCTCACTGTTGATTTCCTAATGTTGCCAGGGAGAGATGGTCATCACTATCATTACTTTGGACGTCAGCACATTGAGATACACCAGGCAGTCTACTGAAATTGGTTTTCCCAGGACAGAAATATGTGCCAGGGAAATGGCAAAAGGGCAAAGAGCTGAAGGCTAGGGCACAGAGAAAAACAGGAAATGGCATGGATAAAGGGACAAAAAGGCCAGAGCTACCTTACCCCCTAATCTGGGGCTCTAAATTCTTAAAAAATGATTTTTGCCTCAACCTCAACCCTTTTTTTTTTACCCATGTTCAATCCCTGCTTCTATCTTACTCCTTAAGTTCCTGTTTTCTTCCAAGAAGGGCAAGAAAGTGTTTTCTCTTTGTTGTCTATTGCTCTTACATGAGGACTCCCACAGTCTGGAGGAACCCCCAAGAAGAATGAACAACCTGCAGCCAGTGGAGCCAATACTCCCATAAAATGTGAAGGTCTGGATTCTTGGACCAGTTACTAGGAGGGTCAAAGATACCAATATCTGAGCTGGAGAAGGGTCTCTCTGCAATGGGAAACACATCACAAACCCATCTTCTAGAGAAGCCACTGGAGAAACAGAAGTTGAGAAAGTTTGTAGGGCTGAAAAATTTCCCTACTGAAAAAAGATCCTGCCCTTGCCCATATTTGATGCATGACATGTACCTCTTAGCAAGCAGAGCTGTGGCCCCCGCGGATGGTGAGCCAGCAGCCAGCAGCACCAAAGGAGGCCTTTCAGAGCTCTTCTGTGGTAACATGGCATGATGGAAAGAACAGGGCTTAGAAGTCAGATGGTTCTGATGAACCTGATGGCCTCCTGTACTCTCTTCCACCGGAGATTTGAGAATAAAATGAGCTCTATGCCAAGTAAACATGGAATGTGATAGATATCTACACAGGGGTCACAAACTCAAATTCCACAGGGTCTGGGGCAGGAATGTAAGTGTGTGGAGCTGACCTAGTAGACAAAATGGGAAATCCATGTTCATCTTGAGGAAGCGCAGCTTCCACTCCATGTCCACATGGGATTGACAAGCAGGAACACAGGGATCTAAATGCCATCCCATTACTCTAAGGCAGGACGTTATTCATCCCGGCAGCATGAGGAGGTTCCAATGCTGTTGAGCTAAACAAACATCTCTATGGCATGGAATCAGTCCACAGCTTGCCTGTGTGTAACCTTTAGTCGACATTGTCTGCTTCATTATACCCAGCTGTACTGCATTATACCAGAACATTCTGTTGCTCAATTTCTCTCTTCTTTTTCTTCTTGTGCCTATGAAGAAAAGTGTGGCTTGCTCCAAAGCTATAGCAAAGGAGAGCCACACTAGATTTGGCCAATTCCCTTATCTCATAACTTCCCTAAAGCTTATGGATTTTGACTGCCAGCTTCTTTAGAAGGAGTCTTATTTCTCCTATCTCCTTGCTGTCCTCACTCCACCCCCCCCAATCTTGTAGTTGTTTCAGAAGATGCTGTCTTGTCCCCAACTTTCACCCCCACAGCCCCAAGATGGTGGTCTCAGCAGCACGGTTGAGAAAAGCCAACAAATCCCCATTGTCTGAGAGTTCCCCATCTAAATCGCCCAGTTTTGAGAAACAGAAGCCTTAGCTGGTTTCACCAAAGCATATCTTGTACCTTTTAACCCAGTCAGCATTAAATCAGATACTATGAGGGATAACAGCAATTTGGCACTGAAGAGACCCTCTCTGACTGAATTCTAGACTGAAGCAGAAACCTATTCTCTGTGTGCTATTTATTCATGGGGAGAAGATCTCAGATGTGGCCTCGGGTTAGCTCAGGAATTGTGGGTTTCCTCAGGTTTGCAGCTGAAAGCTAAAAAATATAAGGATCTCAAACAATTTCCCCAAAGTCTCTCAGTGAGTGGTGGTGGCTTGATTTGGAATTTAGGGCCAAGAGCTTTACTTGCTGCCAGTCGGCTCCCAAACCACTAGACCACATGGTCCATGTTTAACGTATGCTCGGCAAGCCTCAAGTTCCAGGTCTGAAGAAACAGACTTTCCAAAAACAGAGCTCTCTTTGTGAACAATTCAGCAAAAATCCTCTTTCCAGCTGTGAGCTGGGATTCATGTTGCAAATGTTGGTGTTAATTAAAAACATCCACCTTCTACAGTTTCAACAAGAAGAAGAAAGCACTCTGCAGGATGTGCTCCTAAGTAGCCCTCTCCAAAGCACTTATAAATATGATTTTATGACATGGGTTGCTGTGGGTTCTGACAGACATCATGGTTCCCAATTTTCAGATGAAAGCACTGGGACCTACAGGATAGATGTGATGGACTCAAAGTGACACACAGCACAATTAGAGTCAGAAAGAGAAACAAGAATACTGGTTCTAGGCCAGACCAACTCCTGATGGGTGTTCAACTTTCTGAGTTACTATCAGGAACTGGACCCAGTTAAAAGCAAATGTTTATCTGCTGAATCCTTAAAAAATGTTCTTTATGTGGCTCTTAGTCCTCCAGGCAGGAACAAAATGGAGTATGACAAGGCCAGAGACATTCCACAAAGAATGATACCATATATTTGGTAACTAGAAAGTTAGATGACTTCCTTGTCCTCCTGTTCGAGTTCTCACTTTATTGGGGAATCTTTCTCTAAAATGGTCCTGAGCTAGTAAGACCAGAGAGAGCAACTTGCATTCCTTTTTGTGCTTGCCTCTAGTTGGTTAACTTGCCCTCCTTTAGTACATGAACCAGACAGCAAAGAATTGAGCCAAATCCACATCGTTATGAATGAATTTCTTTGTTTTTAATCTCACACAGTTTAAAATACAATATGAAATCAGGCTACAGTATATAAAAAACTCTCCAGCAAAATGATGTGCCAGCATCAGCTACTAAAATAAACAAAAAAACTCCCCGATAAGAAACTTTTTTTTTGCATTTAAAAAACAAAACAAAACACATAGACACTTACATCGCTACATCTCTAAGCTACCTCAGTTCTGATTTGTAAAAAGCACCTGCTTTTCCTTTTTTCATCTTGCTTTTAAATTTTCCACTTTTAAAAAATATAAATTATATGAAAATACAAGTTGGAAAATAGTCAAACACAATATAACATCTTTTTTTTTTTTTTTTTTTTTACCCCTATACTTCTTGGCTTAAAAAAAGTATCCTTAAAAAAAGTTCAATAACTGAGGCAGTATTCCTGATAAAGATAATTTCCATTTTAATATATATATTTTATATATGTATATGTATACATATATTTCTTGTTCCTTGAAACTTCTTTGGAATGTAGGTAAGAGTTCAACAAATTTATATAGACCCCAACAGAGAAAGCAGCATGCACAGCATAACTAGGATAGAGAAGGTGTATTTTTCACCAAGGTTAGGCAGGTTAATGCTTAAAACCCAGAGTGTTCATCTCCAAAGTGAGGATAAGCACATCTGATCTTGGAATGCTACCTCCAATCCCCGAAGCCACAAAACCAGGGCCATGTGGAGGGAGGTCCCCTCCCCTGAATGGAGAAGAGAACAAAATGGCTCTGATCCCCAAAGCCAAAACCAAAACAGGTTAAGGCATCTCCAGGAAAATAAGGGTTTCACCCAGCTACACCAGATTTGCCCATCCTTCCTCTGAAGTTAAGGTGTGTTTTTAAGAAAAGCATAAATGCAACAATTCTGCTACATTTCCAGTGTATAAACCACCCACCACTCTTCCTGGGGTGGTGTCTGGCCTTTAGACAGAGGGAGAAAAGCATCCGGCCAGATCGACAAAGCTGTCTTAACTAAGATACAATCTATACATACTGAAAACGGTGGACCTAGAGAGCAAGGGAATCTTAGCAGACAAGCTGGTTGAGGAGCATTAGGAGGCACTTTCTTTTATCTTATCTGCTATGGAATTGCAGGAGTTAGACACATTAACAAAAGGGGGAGTTTTCAGCATAAATTGAATAAGAAAGGTTGATGAGTTGAGAATGTGATTTTATGCCTGGTGGCAAAGAGCAAGCAATGACCTACACCTGGCCACGGTTCTACTTTCACCCATTATGGAATTGTAAAATTCAGGTATTATCTCAGCTTTTCATATCTGCAAATGTACACACACAACACACACACTCACACACACACACACACACACACACACCTTTCCCAGTGCCCAACAAAGATCACATAGTCTAAGAGAAAACAATATAGTCCCAACAGTTCCACCTAACACTCCCTGAGCAGCTCCTAAAATACTTTGAGAGCTTCATTAAGGCACCTGCATCGGAAAGATCAAAATACACAGCTGGGATAATTCTGCCTTTCCTTTCCATGTGGACTCTTAATTTATCTGTATGAGGACCCTCATGAATCACATAACTCTGTTCCTGAAAATTCAGGATCAGCAAGAGGACCTGGGAGTAAACCATCAACTTTCTCGAAGCTATGTTAGAAGGTAGTTTATACTTCTAGTTTCTCAGCTAAAGTCCAAGAAGGGCTAACCCTGAAGAGTCCATTTTCAATGTTTCTTCCCCTCTCTCACTGAAATTCATAAAGCCTTCCTGCTTTCATCATCCTAGGAGTGGGGCATTTATGTGGAGGAATGGAGTCATGGATTAGGCACTTCTCGCTAACTAGATGCTGGCTTCCCCCACCAAGCCCCAATTTCAGGTCACCTCTCACAACCCAACAAATTGGCTATGGTCAATAATCACAGTGCATTCAAATCTCAGGACCATCTTATTTCCTTCACTCAAGCTCCTTCACTTATATTTCCTTTGCCTTCAAGTCATTCCTCTTCTCCGTAATTAGGAATATTCACTTTCCCATGCCAAGACCAGAGATTCGAGCACGAGGCCCTAATAGCATCTGTACTGTTCACCTTGCATACACAGTCATGCCAAGCGTCTTAAATCTCAACTGGCTCACATTCTGCCAAGGAAAGCCTTGTACTCCTCTTCCTGAAGACAGTCAAGTCACAGTTTACTTGTATGCTCTCCTGATTTCCACTGCATCTTCTAGAACCCAGCAGGTCTAATGGCTTTACTAGAAACTCATCAACTCATGTCTCATTTGAAGTTACCCTCTCACTCACCAATCAGAAGGCTGTACATTTCTCTTTACTGAACAACAAAGAGAAGAGAAAAGCAACAAATGTGGGATTGTAGGAAAAATAAGATATAAAGGAGACAGTGTAGGGTGTCAGTTTGGAACAACATGCATCCTGGTAATACTTCTTAAGGCCTGAGGGTTAATTGCTCAAGCACAAAGTTTTTATTCCAAGTAATGTATATTACAGGTCTAGAACCAATAAAGAACCAAGTCAATCTTCCTCCTTCGATTTCCTTCCCACTACTTCAACAGTGCTCCTATACAGACTGTAGTCCAAAAACAGAGCTCAAAAATACATTCAGTTCAAAGACTTAATGTTTCTCAGCTCAACATTAAGCCCAAAACCCAAGAATCCATGAATGACAAATAAGTAAAAGGGTATGAAAACCATTTTTAAAAACTGCAGGTGAAATTCACTCACACAGTTCCCTTGTACGCAAATCAGCATTAATTTCTCCTTCATATAGAAGTCTCACATGGAAAGGGGCTCCCCAATCTCAGTGACAGCACTTTGCTTTTCCAGTGGGGTCTATATAAACAGCTTTCTTTCACTGTGACAGAATCCTCAGTCGGCAACTAAAAACAAACTTGCATGATACCACAATACTGAGACCACCTTAGAGCTTAAGACGATTTTGAAGAAAAAAAAAATACTGGCACAAAATTTAATAAAATAAATTTTAACACAAAAACTGTTTTGGCCCCTCCCCACTGAAGTCCATCTTTGTTTCAAAAGTAGAGTGAAAGGTAAATAGTTCTTGGGTCTTAGTGCATCCCCCAAACAAAGTGTTTCATCCCACCCGTCCTTTTTTGTCGTCCCAGACCTAAAAACAAAAGCAAATGAATTAGCCCTCATCCATCTAATGACTCCTCATGTGTCAATTTCTTTTGTTAAAGGGTCCATAACTTAAGACTCATTTTTTTCCATGGATTTTTTTTTTTAAATGGTTGGACACGTTAATCTGTTCCTCCCTCAAGCCAAATTCTTCAAGCTTCTAGGAAGTCCCTTCTCTTCTCTCTCTCCTGAAAATTTGCTCAAGAACGTCTGGTCCCACCCACCCCCAAAAGTCTTGGCTTTCCTTTTTCATCCACGCACAATCGAATATAGCTGCAGCTCACTTAGCTCCCACCCCTGAATGTAAAAAAAAATGAGTTCTGGAAAATAAAAAATAGAATAACAATTAAAAATGAAGAGTCCGACTGATGCGGTCGTTCATTGAAATGTCTTAGCAAAGTTTCTCCGGCTCCTTCCATGCCCGTCACTCATCAGCATCAGGTTTGACGTCCAGCATGGCATGGAGCTCCTCAGGTGTGTATCCCAGTAGGCTCTGCAGGTCACACACAAAACGATACACGTAGCGTTTCCCTGCTGTCTTGTGGATGATGTTTTTGTCATAATAGTAGCGTAGGCCACGGCTCAGTTTCTCATAATTCATCTTAGGTTTGTTTTTCCTCTTTCCCCATCTCCTGGCAACCTAAAATGAAAAAAAAAAAGAGAAAGAGAGAGAGAGAGAGGAGGTAGTAAGAATCTATAGCACATCTCGAATTTATGTGATATACATGTTTATATGCCCATCCACGGTCATCCATGATGTTCAAATGAGATGCTTAGAGATTCATGTACATAGAAGATACTTTTCTCTGACCTATCACTTCTGAATTCCATTTTTCAAAGATGGCAGCCAATTGATTCTTTACGTTGATAAAAATGCAGTGACCTCGAACTGTTGTGTAACTGGGACAACATATTTGATTTTGGAGAACAAAAAGAAAAGAAAAGCAACACTATAGATTTGCCTCTTTCCCCCCTACTAGTAGTAAAATGTTCTTGTTTTGAAAACACGAACTCTCGTGTGCAGGAGTGGAACAGAACTGAGTTACCAACCGTAACTGCCTTTCATCAGCAAGAAGCATTTTGTCTATACCAGGGCAAAATATTTTCTCCCTGGACAGAGATGTTGCCCCTCTTGTTCATTGTGTTTTATACTCAGCATCATGCATGGCCCAGAACAAACATTCAACAGGCAATTCTTGAAAGGAAGAAGGAATGAATAGAAAAATTGTCCCATCTTCTAAGGCCTCTTGAGTTGTCTGGCTCCTTTCATAGTTACAGAGCCACAGGGCTGGGAAGAAGGTTAAGTCAGGAAAGGCAACTAGGACCTAGGAAGGGCCTTCTATGTTCCAGACACTCTACATGTACCATACCAGGTATTCCTGGAAAACAAATGAGTAACATAGCTATTATCTCCATTTTCCAAACAAGGAAACTAAGGTTCAAGCCAGTTACGTAACTTGGTCCAGGTCATATAAGTAGCAAGTGGCAGAGTAGGGATCTGAATTCTAGAAAATGTCACCCAGGCCTACACAATCCCTTCCCAGGGGGCACGTTCTTCTTTCTTCAACATGGTACTTGCAAGTCTCTCCTTTCTTACCTCATCTGGGTCAGAAAGCTTGAACTCCCAGCCATCTCCTGTCCAGCTGATAAAAGACTGACAGGATTTGTCAGTGAGTAATTCCAGAAGAAACTGCCACAGCTGGATTGGTCCACTGCCTGGAAACACAAGTAATTGTGAATCATTACTCTAGATGCAATCAGCCACTAATCTCATTGTACAGCACTCCCTCTTGCCCCTCCTTGCTCCATCCGTCTAGCCAGGAGAACATGACGGCAACATACAGTGCAAATGTTGGAGGAGGTGCGATAAGCTTGAACAGACAGGAAAGATGAAGAACTTTTTCACCAAAAAAGAATTCAAGGCAACGTATCAATTGCCTTGGTTTGATTTACTTATGGGTCAGTCCATTTTTGATGCTAAGCTAAATCTAGAAAGAAAACACTGGGTCAATCCTCTGAGATACTCTAAGGCAATGGTATCTTTTGATAAGGGGTCCATAACTCAAGACCCATTTTTTTTCATGGATGTTCTAGAAAAAAATGATTGGACACATTAATCTGTTCCTCCCTCGAGCCAGATTCAAACACTATGTTACTATTTAAACACTATGTCACTATTTTTTGCCTTCAGAAGTAAGAAAAAGTGTTAACTAAAGAATGTCTTTGCTCATTCCAAAAGCAGAAGTCAAAGCTAATAAGCACTCCTTCATAGGCAGGAGCCTGATTTGCAAATAAGATGGATCACTATCTCCAGTCACCCCAGAGGGAATAGAAGTTGGATGTCCTTTCACTATTACACTCCACTTCTCTCCCCACCTTCAAGGTCACCTACAGGCAAATACTCAAATTAATAAAGGAAAGCAACGTCACTATTTGAGGAATTAACTTGCCACCCAGGAAATCCTCAGAGGTCAGATGAGAACTCTCAAAAGTCTTCATGGATTCAGTATATTCTACCTTAAACGCACATGCACATACACCATTCTCTTGTCTTAGCCATCATCAACACTGCCAAGATGTTAGACCTGGAAGGCCTGCTATATTTGGGCAGTCAATTTATCTTATGCTAAAGCATTTATGCCATGTAGCTTTCCTTTTAGGTTAATTTTATATTCAGAAATTGCTACTGGTGATTCCTATCTAATTTGTGGGTGTAGATGAAGAGGCAAATATGTGCCCTTGTTTCTCATTACATGTCTACCCTGCCTTCTAGCACCATCTCAGAAACAATCTGGGCAGAGTAGGACTACATTCTCCCAAGCTAGGAAAGACCAAGTCCATAGAGATGAATGAAGCCTGTGATGCTCAAGCTCACACAGAAAACCTTGACTCTAAGCTCTAATCCTTACCCTGAGTTTCAAATTTGATCCAAAGGGAACTGAAATTCAAAAGGAAACAAGCTTTAAATTCACTCTCACTCTACAAAAAAGAAATGCCCTTTATGGTCTACAAGAGAAATCTTTTGTTATATCTTATACTTGAACAACTCGTGTCTCCATAACCTCATTTTACTGGCTCCTAAAACCCTCTCCCCACCACTCTGCTGTAGAGGAGGATAACAAGTGGTCTACTCTTTCAATCCTACTGGTGTAGGAAGAGTTGCTCAGAAAGTGTGTGGCTTTGCACCAAGGCCCAGCTGGCCAATGGTGGTGATGGCTGTAAGGCCCAGGCCACCAACTCCGGCCACCAGAGCAACCTCGCTGATGTCACATGAGGAAACAGCTACTGATATGCCTTGTCAACGGAAGCTTCCTTCAGAAACAACTTCCTAAAGGTGGTTTCCAGCGGACCTCCCTCAGCACACCCCAAGCTAAAAATGGAAAATGCCGTATCTCTACCTCATCTTTCTAAGAATGCACCTTTAGCTCTTTAGTACCATCTTGCAAGAAACATCTCACACTTATTCTAGAGTAAAATAATTCAGCGTGTGCCTACAAAATAAATAAATATTTGGAGGAACAGCCAGGTTATTCTGGTGACGTATCACCCTCCTCTGTTTGTACCCCTGGTTTAAAAACCATTCTGTGTACAACTTGCACACATTTGTAGGTTTCTTGGGAGTTGAGTAAAGTCACCAGACTACAACTCCCTACCTGGGCTCACAAGACTGGACATGACACTATATGAAGAATCCATTGAAAATCCAACCCAATGGGCAGAAGGAGGAAAGAAAACAAATCTCTCTTAGAAAATGCCACAACATTCCTGGTGGCAAAAGAATTAAGGAAAAAAAACAGTTACAAGAGTCCTTGTGGCAAAACAGGCTTTTACGAAGAAGTTCATGGTGACAATCAACAGGAGTCCCAAAGAGAGGCATGTAAAGAAAAACCAACTACCCCCAAAACTATATAAATGAATGCTGGATCCCCCCAGCTATCAGTCTAGACTATAGACTGTGAACATAAGGAGAGAGGTTGCTTTAAGACCCCTGGCAGAAAAAAAGAACAGCAAGAGCTATAATTTATGGTGTACCTACTGGGCACCAGTCACCATCTCATTTATTCCTTCCAACAACTCTACGGGGTGGAGGCTATGCCTACCCTATTTGTTTTCACCAGCTTGGAGCAGAGAAAACTGACACGCTGTCTGGTTATTTAACTTGTCCCAGGCGATTCAGATCAGAGAATGGCCATGACTGGCACCCAATTAATTTGACCTCCAAGTTCTTCATCTCAACACAGTGCCCCTAGACAAGACCAAGACCGGCACCTGGCATCAAAGCATAGTACCTGGTTGCAGTGACTCAAGGGATAAAGGGGCCT
Organism: Tolypeutes matacus; assembly: GCA_026826555.1. NCBI lineage: Eukaryota > Metazoa > Chordata > Mammalia > Cingulata > Chlamyphoridae > Tolypeutes > Tolypeutes matacus. Next base: position 4,707,378 of record JAKSZT010054226.1, read on the forward strand.
GGCTCAAATTAAAGAACCTCATCTCCCCCACCTTACCCTACAGTCTCAGGCACTGGTCTGACATTAGTTCTCCCAATCTTCTGACTCTAAACATACAGCCTCTGCAGGTGGGGTGATGCTTCTAGCCCATTCATCATGGCCCCTCATGGTGGCTGTTAGGTTATGGTGCTTCAATATTTCTCTCTCCATTTACCTTAAAACTCCCTTAGGGAGAAGGTGGTTGATTATACAAAGCTGAAGAATGGGATGGAAAGATCTAGGTCTGCGGTGAACACACTCCCAAGTCCTGGAGAAGAAGGCACCGAGAGTTCTCCACAGTTTCTTGCCCTGATGACTAGAGTTGAAAGGGAGTCTTCAATTTGTCTTACTGGCAGCAACTCACAGAGGAAGTCACTTCACACACAAGCATCCTTGCTGTTTTTCCTGCCAGTGCCATTTCCCGATTGGAGATGTCAAAGAGTCTCAGGCTGCATATGCCCTGCTCCAGCCCTTCCTCTGTGCATATTTGACCACTGATGTCTGTGTATATGGCTGGGGACAGGGTGAATCCCTGTCTGTGGGTTTTTGTTGTATTTTTTTCCTCATTGTAGGTTTTCCTTCGTTCAAAAGGCACGTAAAAATGCTAAATTCAGGAACTTGGAACCCATGTCCTAGGTGCAATATTTTCTAACTCGTTTTCCTATAAGCACCAAAGGAAAGAGGGAGGACACAAAGGAAAATCAGATGTCTAAAGAAAACATGTGAACTTGAATTGGAAGTGTCACAACAGAAAATCAAAACAGTAGTGACGTCAGCTCCAGCCCCCTGGCCCCAAATCCTACAGAGAGATCCTCTACGTCTACCCTGGGCTAACGGGCACCAAAGGAAAGAGGGAGGACACAAAGGAAAATCAGATATCTAATGAAAGCATGTGAAATTGAATGGGAAGTGTCACAACAGAAAATCAAAACAGTGGTGACGTCAACTCCAGCCCCCTGGCCCCAAATCCTGCACAGAAATCCTCTACGTCACCCTGGGGCTAACAGGCACCCATAAGGCCCTCAGCCCGGGCCTTCTGAAAGTCCCTGCTCACTCTTCAGAAAGCCCTCATTGCTTTACCAAGTGAGCAGAATCCATGGCTCCTCCCAAAGATTCCTCTCCAGTACCTTATTATCGACTCCTAAACTGCCCTTTTGGTGGTGGGCAGTCATACCAAGAGGACATGGACGTATTCTCCCAGCCAGCAACGCTAGGTCAGAGAAAACACGCTGGCTTCAGGTGGGCCAGCAGGCGATGTCTTGTACGGGAGCCTCGTTCCACCCTGGTTTATTTCTCTCACTTCAGGTCTGGGAGGTAAATCAAGGCCTCTTGGCAACCCATGGCTGGTAGCAGCTCTGAGCTCGGAATGCATGCCGGCTGCACAGCTCTGCCAGCAGCATCCAAGTCTGGGCCCATCAAAAGGTCTTAGTCCCCAGATGTATCGAAACAATGAATGAGTCGAGCACCCCCAGTGACAAACACTCCCAGAGGATATTTGTGCATTGCTCAGTTTAGGTCTGCCCACAACCGTCTCTTGCCCTCACTCCAACATAGCTTAATATTGTAAAGCCTGTTCCTCCACTCTCCCTGGCCCTCAGGCCCAGCCCCATCCACCCACTCAACTGTGGTCCCAGTGACCTTTGTCCTAGGGAGCAGAGAACGGTGCTAAGAATAGTGCCAGTCATGGGAAGGGGGCCTCACATGCTAAATGTGACTCACAATGGTGCCCCTGTCTGGGGGGCCGCACAGCCATCAACAGCCTCCTTCACCATGCTGCCCTGGAATGTCACCCCTCAGGAATCCAGTGTCATCACTGGGAAACTATGTTTCTCAAGTCGAAGCTCTAAGCCAGGACAACAGAGGGGTCCCTGTTGGAAGGAAGTCTCGTTTCCCAAGAGTGGAGGGGTGGGGAGTACCGCACACACTCACACACACCCATCTCCCGGGGCCCTCCACACCCCCTGCCGTCTGTCCCCTTCAAACTCTCCCTCAATGACAGCAGAAGGGAATTTCCTCCCACTGCTTTGTTCTTCCCAGCTTCTGGATAAGAGGAAAATCCTTAGTATGCCATTGATGGTGATACTGCATCCTACTACAGTCCCAGAGGAAGAAATACCAAGTGGGTGCCTGGAGGGCTACCAGGCCAGCAGAGCAAATCATGCTGAGGATGCTTTCCTCCAGAGGCTGGAGGCCCCTCTAGTCTAACAACATAATCTCATTTCCCAAAGAGGGCAAAGCTTCACTTAAACATCTCCTCATCCCGGTCGTGTTTTAAGTCCCTTCTCCTGGCCTAGGCACTGGAAGGCCCACCATCTATCTTGATGAGGGTTGGTTATTATATACCCCTTGCTCTCTGGGTCCCTTACCTTGAGACTTAGAAGCAAGCAATGTAAATAAATATAAAGCAATATGCTGGGACAAAATGTTCGTAAGATGGGCTTGATGACCATCTCTTTCCATTTACAAAAAGGTCCTTAGCTTTCTTCTCATTTTCCAGGTTTGGGTGTTGCCCATCAGCGGCACTGGCTTCCCTCCCTGCCAGGGAACAGTGGCCGGGGTTGGACTTCAGCTTTTGCCTTCAACCCCTTCCTCATTTCCATTTCACCCACAAGTTCTCACTCTGTCATCTGTGCCCCAGTGACAGGCTAACCTATAAATTTGTCTTCCATACAGACTGAGGTCAGCTCAGAGGGCCATTTTTCCTGGCAAGTCTCCTTGGTGGTTTGCTTGCCCCTACACCAACCCTGATGGTTTGCTGATGTCCATCTTTCTCATCTCCCGAGAATGTGCTCCAAGAACAGGGAATTTGTTTCTTCACTGCTATAACCCAAAGCCTAGAATGTTGCCTCACACCAACCACCTGTTGTTGACAACTCCAGCCACTAGCTCCCTGAGAACAAAGCCTGTACCTTCTTGATCCTTCTATTCTCTGTCTGATGCCTGGCTTTTGCAGGTGCCCAAATAAACAGTTACTGAATTGAGTGACTGAAACAATTCTCGCCTGAAGAACAGTATACAGAGGTAAAGGCTACCAAGAGCTGCTTCTCTCTATTAAACTATATTTGGGACCAAACAACATGGGTGACTCCCAGGCTATGTTTCGTTTCATTAACATGCTCCCAAAAATAAAAACAACCACACCTTGCCATCCTTTGGGGTTTATTTTGCTACTTTGAGAAGCTCATGACTGCAGCTCTCCTCTAAAAGTCAAATCAAATATCTCCGTGTGGGCAGGACACCACGTTTATTTTAACCTATGAAACTCTCATGGTTGGTCACCCTTGCAACAGGGCTGACTCGGCCCCAGTGGTACACATCTGGCAGGTGGTGCTAAGACAGAGAAACAGGCCTGATTGGCCCCTCCCTTCCAGCCAGGTGTCACTACCCACAGCCAAACGACGATGGCAAAAACAGAACACAGCACATTCAAATCCAGAAATGACCCATCTGTTCACAAGTGTATCTTCCTTTCATGCTACTGTAAGTCACCCACCTCGCAGGGTGGAGGGTGGGTGGCCCGAGGGTCTAAGCATCGTCCCCTTTCTATCACCCTTCTTCCAAATAATTCACAGAAGATTCCAAAATCTATTTCCATGAAGCCCTTATAATAAAATGAAGTTTAACAGCACACAAAATATTCTGACAGTATTTGCCCTCTCCTACCTGGAGCCGATTCAACCTGAAGCTGCACAAAGTCTTCTGCCTAACAGAAGAATTCAACATATCATATTGCTGGACTGTTCAGCAATCAAGGCACTGGGAATATTTTTAAAAGAAAAGGAAGGGTAGGGACTGCTTGATGTTTGGGTTTGGTTTTATACCTATAGCTGCTCTGTCCCAGTTCTTATAAGTTATGTCTTTCCTTTGCCCCCTACCTTGACCCAATCTCATTTCTAACATGATCTAGGTATGGTACAATCTACACCTAGCCAACAATGCCTTGGCTTAAGGAATCATCGTATAGTAAATATGTTCTATAAATGTGTTCCTGTATCAGTTGGCTTGTAACTTAAGGGCAGTGACTGGGGACATAGGTCCTAATAATTCAACCCATAAAAGTAAGGAACATGCTAACAGGTGCTTAAAAAACACATTTGGTGAACATAATGGTGCACAACAACTTCATGAACTTGTATTCATATATTGCTGAAGATAGCCAGTATCTTAAGAATGGAATCCAGTTAGAAAATAAATTCTCAAATCAATTAAAACCAGCCTTTGTCAAGTCAAATGCCTCAGACGTGTTAAACCAAAAGAAGCCAGGAAGCATTTCAGAAGGGATGAATGAATAAACAAGCAAACAAACAACACACCAGGCAGAAGAAAGCTGAGAGATGACACCATTCTATAAAATTAAAATATATGTGCCCATGGGAAAGTCCACAGCAGGCAGTCAAGGCTTTGGTCTCCCTTCTTTCCTGATTCGCTGGGCAATCTTACCCAATTCCTTTAACTTCTCTGGGCTTTAGTGACAATAGTAGACCCTGCTCTCCCTACTTTACAGAGATGTGAATTATACAAGGAAAATAAAACCTACAGAGGGAGCACAATGCAGTTAGATTGGGAGCAATATAAAACACAACAATGGAATAACAGAATGAAACAATGGAAAATATATTTTTTTAAATAGAAGATATGGACTATATTTAGCAGGAATATTCTGAGGATACTCTTTCATAACTTGTAACAAATGTTTCACAACAATGCAAAGTATTGATGGAGGGATGATGTGTGGGAGCCCTGTATGATGTTATGCATGTTTGTTTTGTAAGTTCACCACTTTTACTATACACTTATTATGTATGTTCGTGTATGAATGATATACTTCAATAATTTTTTAAAAGAAAATATATTTGTTAAAAACAAGATTCTCAAAGAATGCCAAGAAAGAAAAATGATGGGACAGAAAGATAATAAAGCACTAGGTAAAATTCAATTGTGCTTCCAACAATTACACTGGCCTTTTATATGGCAATTTGGAAAAAGCGGAAAGTTGGAAGTTAAAAAAAAAAAGTTTAAAGTAAAGGAATATGAAATTTTAAAAAATCGTTAATGAGAATAAACAGTCAAGATTGTTTCAATTTAAGGATAACTCCTTGAAATCCCTGCTCTAATTAAAAGTAGGTGCAACACCAGAAGATGTAGCAGATGCCAACTGCTTTGCAAGTGAAAGTATCACAGACATTTATGGTTTGGGGAAATCTCGGCCACAGATGAACTTAGATCCTCTTTCCCCCAAATGTATTTTTGGCCCCTGATTATTCATGCCCTTCACCAATCAACCTCCACCAAATAATTATGGAAGGCTGACCTAAAGAGAGTTGGGCGGCATTCCCCACAAAAGTGGGTTGCCTGGGCCTAAGGAGACAGATTCCATTGGCATTAGCTGATGGTAAAGCAGAACGTCTGGTCCATGCATCAATCAATGACTCGGGCAGCCCCAAGAGCCAGCCTGGATTGCTGCCTCCTGGCCACAGGGCTGCCCCATCTGGAGCAGACTGGAGTGAGGCTAACGCAATGCGCTTGTCTTGAGCCTGAGAACAAGACAGACGATTTTAAAGGACAGAGGAAAGAAACTCGTTTGCCTGCCAGCTCTTCACACCTGCACGCATTCAAGTACACACTGTGGGGGTGGCAACAAGAAAAAGGAGCCTGTTCCCCCTCTTAAAGGGGCAGGCTGTATTCAAATGGAGCCACCTCTTTCTTGTAAACCCACAGATCAAGCTTCTCACCACGTTAAACCTAACACTCAGGCGCAGACCCTGGACAGCGAGGCTGTGCAGCCCAAGTCAGGAAGTGGGTTTCTTTTGTAGCGTTTCTCCTCCTGACGTTTTCTAGGTAACGGATTGTTTTAAGAAGTTCCCAGAGGCGGGCTAGGGTTGGATTTGGTGGTAGGGAGTAAGAGAATGTTGTTATAAACCAAAGCAATGCTTTTTCTAGCTACTCTGTCTACAGAAAATGCCTCCCTACATAGCTAGGTAGCCAGATAGAAAAAGAAAGACGCATCCACCGATTAGGCTTGGAGAATCAGATCTCAGAAGTCTGAAGCCTATACCTTTTCTCAGGAGAATTCTCAACCCAATCTCTGCACTTTACTTTATCCCTGGGGTAAAGTTTCCCCTGCATATCAAGAAATGAAATGACTTAGTGACGCACATTAGAATTTGGGGGAGGTGAACCAGATCTTGGGTGATCATTTGGGCACTGGTTTTTTTCAAGCATTTGTCCAGCAAATAATTTCCGAACCCTCCCTCAAATATAAGGCATTGGAGCCAGATTGCACTGAAGGACAAAATAAAATATTTAGCACTGATGGTAGTATGACAAATACTTTTTGTTTGTGATGAGCTGAAAGTGTCTTACTTATATCTTTAGAAGAGAAAGGATGGAGAACCTGGCCTTGGGAAAGGCCTTCACAAGAAACTGCACCCACCACCCAGCTTTGAACGTCAAACACCTCCACAAAGCTGCACCCTATGAGCATCTCAGGCAAACCAAGTCCCATCCTAGTTTCGGAGTTTAGACTTTCACATTCAGTCACCTTAGGAGAACTTTCACTCTCAACAACTCTCAGGGAGAGGTGAGTCAGACGGAAGACGGGGCGGTTTGGTTCGTTGGGGTCAACAACATGCACTGCAGCCTGCCATGGGCCACCAAGAGGACGGGAACCACGGTCCTGCATCCTGCCACACAACCGGCTAGAAGGAAAAGCTGTGTTGGCCTATTTGACGTGGCAGCTGTCCTCCCTGTGGTAGCCATGAGAATGTGCAGCTCAGATGGCCTCCTCTAGGCCAGGCTTCTGGGGGCTGCTCCTGGACAGTGGCATGCAGGGTCAGGACATGTAGACCACTCCCGTGAGATGCAGACTCCTCCAATGGCCACTTTGGCACAAGGGTTGGCCTAACCTTCCTTCAACTGAGCTGCAGTCGGAGACTCTTCCTGCCCAGCCTCCTTCTTCCTTCCTCTTCTCCTTCTGCAGGTGCTAGGCCTGTTCAGCTGTCTCTACCTTCTCTTGCTCACTCTTCCTTTGTCTTCCATAGACGTTTCCCCAATAAATCTCTTATATATCTAATCCTGTCTTCTTGGCAGACACAAACCAACACATGCCTAGTACCAGACACTTTCCTTCTAATTGTCTGACACTGTGCAAAAACTTTGAAAGGTATCTTCAGTGTGACATGTTGTGTGACTTTGGACTAGACCCGCTTCTCCTTCTGAACCTCAGTTTTTCATTTGTAGAATGGGGAGAAGAAAACCTTCCTCACGTGGTTGCTGGTGAAAGTTAAGCGAAATAATGTAGATGAGAGAATCTAGCACATAGTAGGCACTTAATACATGTGGGTTGGACGGAAGACCTGAAGTGAGCTGATCGAGTATTGAATATCAGCTGTACCCATGAAACTGCCAAGAATTTTCTGGAATTCTCTAAGTAAAATACTTTGTCCCCTGCCCTCAAGGAACTTCAAATTATATTGAAAAGTTAAAGGTTAAATAATAATATGAAATACTTAGTAGCTAGCACTTAGCACTTGCCTAATACAAGCTAATTCATTTAAATATCACAACCCTATGACAGGACCTATTATTATTTCAATTTTGCAAATGAGAAAACTGAGCCAAGAGATGTTAATAGATGGCCCAAGGACACACAGCAGGTAAGCAGCAGAGCTGGACGATGCACTCTAGCAGGCTAGCTCCAGAATCCAAGCTCTCAGCCTCTAAATAACTTGGTGCCTGAAACGTAACCAGCAGTTAAGGCCAAGGATACAGAGCAGGGGTGGCCGCCTACTCATGAGTTTAACCTGGACTCAGGATCCGAAGGGCACACCCAAACGACAGAGCAGATGCTGATGAACCCCCTAACCCACAGGCTTCACACGGAATCCAGTTGAGGGGCCCAGGGAGGGACGTAGCTTGAGGTTCTTGAGTGGAGTCTACAGCAAGAAGCCACTGCTCATTCCCCACAGTCAGGCAGGCCATCCAGGGAAAAGAGCGAGGCATGCCAAAGAGGAAAACGCAGGAACATGTTGGACATTCTGGCAGGTCATTTCCCAGTGGAAGCTGGGGTCTGTTTCCAAGGCCTGTTGTTTGAAAGCAACGAGGCCTCGTGTGGACACCTCCTCAGTACCCTGGCTGAATCTTGCTCAGTGGAAACATTTCACTTCCAAGGCAAAAAGGTAGAGCTTCCAACTGGAGACAGAGTGGAATTCCAGAGCAGTCACTGCCTAATCCCATCATGGGTAGTTAGACTTTGTTGAAGAAACAGTGACCAAAAATGTGAGACTCAGAGATGCTTTCAAAACTGGCCATGGGGCTGGACCCAGAAGAGATGGGTCAACTTGGGACAGCTTCTCATTCCCTAAAATCCAAGCACCACTAGGCCTCAAAGAGTTGTAACCAGCACCAGGGTTCGAGATATATTGTCATGTATAAATGGACCTATTCTGTCCCCAAGACAGCTGGCAGATTTCTACCAGGCTTAAATCAAGCCATGGAGATGGTTCAACCTTCATGCCTTCAAAGGCAGCCAACCAAAATAGGGAAATTCTACTTTCCACATTTTAAAAGCCATTTAGAAAATAATCAAGAGCAAGGCTGAATCCTCCAACCCTGTGATCTTTCTCTACTGCAGCAGATCATTAAGAGAAAATTGTCCCGAAGCTAATCAGTTCAGAGGCAGCCTCAGGGAAGCAGCTCTGCAGGCAATAAAAAGGGGCTTCTCCTTCCATTCAGTGTCAAACCTTTCAGGCAATTCTCCTCCCTGGTGCTCCAGAGTATTTTCCCAACAATACTGTAACTGAGGTGCATCTGAACCCCTTACTCCATGGAGATCCTGAAGTCCTTCCCACTCAGCCCCTTAGGGCCCACCCCAAACACTGCACAGAGAATCCTTCCTAGCTTCTGAGATGCAGGCTGGTGGGAAGCTCTAGTCTGGCTGAGAGGGTCTGTGGCTTCCCACAAAATTCTCATCAAAGGAGGCTCTAAGCAAGTAGGGAAGATGCTCTCTTCTGCTGTCTTTCTCCCTTCCAAGCTCCTTTCTTCCTACCAGCACCTGGAGATTGCCCTGGCTTTGTCTAGCCCCAAACCTCAGGGAAGCCACAAAGCTTCCCTGGACCCTCCTATAAAGGCAGCTACTGGGCAAAATGGGCACCAGAGTCCATGATGCTCGTGTCAAAAAGTTGGTCCTTCTTGGTTTGGGTCAGTTCACACTGTCTCACATCAGCAGTATTTGCATGGCGGTCCACAGACTTTATATTCTAGAGTTTTGTTCAGCTAATCCCCCCAAATTAAAAAGCCCTCAACTATTTTTAATACATACCAATGGTCTCACCTGAACAGATGGGTTTAGAATTTTTTAAAATCTTCTGCACATATTCTCACTGCACTACCTACTTGCTTTGGTGACCCCTCTCCCCTCTCCTTATCACTAAATTTGGCTCATACGCAATGTTCTCTCAGTAGTTATTTGTACCAGACTACACTGACACTAGTTTGCAATCCGGCTTTCCTTCAGAAAACTGAGATTTCGGGTAATGCTGCCAAATCTCAAGTTTCATTCTGAATTGGAGAGCTTTGAAGAGCTCCCTTTTACAGCAAAGCTGTTTGTTTTCAGAAACCTGTTTTAGCAGTAGCTTTGGGTTCCGGAAAATCCAAAACTCAACTTGGAGCCAGCACTCCAAGGCTCCAGGCTTGGCTGGGACTTTCCTCATTGTGTGAATATACACTGGTTCTCGTGCCATCTATGGCAGGGCTAGAACAGGATTTAAGAGGACCAAGAAGGGAAAGTACAGGGCTTCCCTTTCTCCAAGGCTAATGCCTTCTTTGCCATATCTCATACCATAAACGTAGAAGCTGAGTTCCAGAGATTCCTGAATTTAGCCTTAAGGAAATTGGGGGCCTGCCCATTTACAAATCTGCACTACACTATAAAACATAATTCTGTTACAGTTAATGAATGGCCTTGGGCTTAGTTTTGGGTGGACACCATGAGGTAACTAAGAGTCCCTGACCATTCCATTCTGACTGCACCTGGAAGGGCAGGGTGCACCTCGCTGTAAAAAAGCAAGGTCATTACCACCAGCCCAGCTCCCTAGGAAATGCAGAAGGGAGAGCAATTGTGGTATCATGGAGGCTGTGATCAGCAATCTGAAGTTCAATAAAGGTAAATAATAAGGGCCAATAACTTAGGACTGAAGGCAAAGGCTAGCTCCACTCCCACCCACATCCCCCTATCCTACAGACATAAATGTCCATAAGGGACAAGCGGGAATAAAGGTTCCCAATCACTCAGTGGAGACAATTGAGATAACCAATGAACATTCTCATGTCTTCACATGGAGAAAAGAGGATTTCATTTTCATTTTCAGGTGAGACATCAGGCCCTTAAGATTTAATTCCAGCAATACTTTCTGAACAGACTGCAATTATATTATGGCCTTGAACAAGTCACTTTTTTGTGCCTCCATTCCCTCATCTATAAAATATAGGTGGAGGGTCAGAGAAGAGGGGAGAAAACCATTTGCCAGTCCAGGAGATTACCTATACCTATTGAGATGGAAACAAAAACCAGTCAGAGGTGCCTTTAATTTTTCAAGGATCTATAAAATATAGAGAAAACTTGGGGCCACCCCTCTCAGTGTGTTTTGAAATTAGAGGGGTTCATAATGTATCTTCAAACAAGAGAAAACAGAGCTTTCTGATTGTATCACTTTGGTAACCATAAGCAGTTCACAGTAAGGTAAGAAGGTACATTTTGGCGGAAGCTAGCATGGCATTTGATGTATTCTTAACTCAGCTAACAGGCAGGAGTCTTGTTATCTGCCCCCACATCTTGACCTAATTTAACAAGTTGCCATGGGAGCCCAGTGAAGTTGATGAAATTCTCTTATCTTGGGAGGAAGAATGTAACTGTGCAAGAGAATGTGAAAACTCAGCTTCTAACTGATTTCCACACTTACAGTGTAGTAACTAAGACATCATATGGAAGAAGTAAAATGTATTCCTTTGAAGGTGATAAGGACGAAGACCCAGGCTTCTAGTACAATGGCAGAAAGATGGGTTCTTTTCCCATTTGGGAGAGCCTAAGCATACACTCTTTAGTTCATGCCAAATACTGTGATGGAAAGTTACAGTGGTTCTTACTCTGTGGCCACCCATACTTGGGAGCAATCGAACTTTAAGGGAGAAGACAGACAAGGAAGGCAGGACTTGAGAGAGAGGATGCGTGTGACTTTCACGAGCAATGAAAAGTATTACCGACATTTGTGCAATGATTTCCACTTTCCAAGTATTTTTCCAAACTTGAGCACGTCTTAAAATGTCTGCATAAAGTAGAAAGACCATTTATAGACACTTCAATCACTACCTGCTCTTTGGTTGGTGCAGGGGGTTGAACAGATATGTTCCATCCCCTTGTCCAATTGCTAGGATTGTGTCTGAAACGAGAAGGGGCCAGAGGATGTTCCAAGAGCCAGGGACCCCACCACCTAGGATGAGTTTGCAGTGCTGGCAGATGTCCATGGGACATTGAGCAGAGGGGGAAAAAAATCACCAAAATTTGGGCTGCTCCCATATGTCTCACAAATTCTGACCTTCCTTCACTCAGACTACCCACAATAAGGGAATCCAGTTCAAATCTCAAGACGCTTACAGCATCTTGAGTTTAACAAGACAGTGAGCCCCTTCAAGGTGAGGAGAATCTATCTGCACTCAGTATGTGCTCAGAAACATTTGCTGAAGTAATTGCTTTGCTAAAATTGAAGGTCTCTCCCCACCTCTTTAGCACAGCCACAATGTCTAGCACTTATTTAATTAATTGATTTAGTTCAATTACATTTCACAGACCTCCTATCACCAAGATAAGGATGAACACTTCTACTTCACTAAAAATAGAAAAAGGCACAGGGTAAATTTGCCTAAAATCATGCAGTGTGTTAAGAGTTGGGAGGGCACACAGAGGACTTCTGTTTTCTGGGCTATTGTTCTTACCAGTATTTGAGATAATATGGAAAATTAAATACCCTATTATAAAGGAGAAACAATTAAATGGTAAGAATTTTTTTTCATTCCAATGAGTACTTCAGTCTGTGAGATATTAAACTGATTTTCTTAAACTTAGTGAATATTTTATTCCCTTGTCCCATGTCAGAAGGAAAAATAAAGGGAGGGAGGGAGGGAGGGAGGGAGGAAGGAAGGAAGGAAGGAAGGGAGGGAGGGAGGGAGGAAGGGGAGAGGGAGGGAAGGAGGGAAGAAGGAAAGGCAGAGGAAGGGAGGAAGGGAGGGAAGGAGGAAGAAAAAGCACATATTCAGCAATCCACCCAAAAGAACATTAAACATAGCTCATACCTACAGGACATACCTGTCTCTGTAATGAAAAGAACTTTTGGTGCTCTGATCCATTGGGCTTTATGTTTGTATTGTGAGAGAAGTCTCTCAGAAGCATTTTAGCATTGGTCATCTTGATTACTGTTCAAGTCCCTAATTTGCACATCACACTCATTCTTAGGTTTTAGAATTTCCAATTCATCTTTTCATTGTCTCCTTGGGAAGAACTCCAGGATATGGGGACACTCTGGGCAAGACACCCCAAGTCCCAGATAATTCTTGTCAAGGCACTTCAACTGCCTTACTCAAAACACTTTGTCACACTTCAGACTGTTATGGTATAATCACCTCTTCGTTACCTCTGCAGGCTTCACCATTGCTCCCATTTAGAAAATCTAATAACTAGCACATGTAACACTTTCTGAGGGGTTTCTGTTTGAGGTGGGGCCCAGGCTTCAGCCATTTCTGGAGACTTCTAGACCTTGTGCAGTGAGGCCATGGATCCTTACCAGAATTTCACACCAAAAGGTTGACCCTAACTCATAAACCTTATGGCTTTCTTTGAACAAAACCCAAACTTTAAAAGTTACAGTTTATTTAATATCATTATCCACAAAACTGACCTCACTAGCTATATTTTCAATGTCACATACCTAGATGCTAAGAAAGAGAATGATAAAAGCTGCCATGGGAAAAGAATTGTGGGTAGTGATGGTGGTGATGATGGCAATTATGTCAGGGGGAAGAAAGGAATATATTTAACTAGGAGGTACTAAGTTTAGCATTTAATCCTGGAAGTGAGGGTGGAAGCGTTCCAGACGTTATAGACGTTATAGACGAGTTGTCTCTTTAGAGAGACACAGTGACATCCAAAGTCCACAAGGTCAATGTAGAGCTACTTCTGCCTTTCCCTCTTCTTCCTAACTAAACTTCCTTTTTCCCTTCTGCATATCTAACTATAGTCTCATTCTTAAAACACCTAGAAGTGAAAACTAAACAGGAGCCAGCACTCTGTACATCCTGAGAGAGACTTCACATACTTTCCCTCATTCCTGATGTCTTTAATGGAAGTGGGTAGACTTTCTAACAAACTGCTGTTCAGAGATGGGAAAGGACTTCTGTGAAAAGTAGCATGTTACATACTAGAGTTGTTCAAGCAATGATCACGCAGGTATTGTCCAAAGAATAGAGTAAGGGACCTCTGTTTTTATACAGACCACATCGTTATATTGAGCTATGGAAATCGATATAAAAAACATATTCAAAGAGAGTTGGGAGGTCATCCCAGAGGTAACACTTATGCACACCTCAGTAGGATCTCATAGAACACCAAAGTGGATATCACCCCACACAGAGGGGCTCCTGAGGGCTCTGGGGACACCCAGGTCCTATATAAGGGGGAATAGCTCCAGAGATTGATGCCTTATCAGTGGGCTCTACTTTGGAATCTGTGCTCCTGAGAGTGACAGAGTTGGACTCAAATAAGTCCTCCCTGCACATGGTCCATCAGTCCCTTCTATCCAAACCTATATGTGATGCTGGAGTTTATAGGTGTACTTCCAGAGACTGGAGCCTTTGGCCTGACTGTGTGCCAGCTGTGCCTGGAATCTCGGTGGAGCTGCAACTCCTACTCTACAGCTCAATGGACTCACCCAAGTCACCTGGTGAGGAGACAATGATGGACAATGGCCATCCCAGGGAATGGAGAGAGCCTGCAGCTGCAGGCAGGATAATCCCATCAACCGTATCCATGGGATATGGGCCCCCTCTCACTTGGAGGTGGAGTGGACATTGCCATCCCAAACTCCTCAGGATTAGGGGAAGAGCTATGGACTAGAGTGGACTTAATGGTATTCTGTTGTAGACATATTGTGATTCAAGCAATGGAAGAAATTACAACCGTGAGGTAGAGCCAGTGGCCACTGGATGCTTTTGGGGCAGGGAAGGGAAAAGCAGTTGTAATACAGGTGCTTTTTCAGGACTTGGAAATTATCCTGAGTGGCATTACAACGACAGATATAGGCCATTTTATATCAGCATATAACATGCAGATCTGTGTGGGAGAGAATGTGGTCTACAATGTGAACTATGGTCCATGTTTAGTGGCAAAACCCCAGGATGTGCATATCTATTGCAGGTGATAAGCCAAACTAATGAAAGATGTTGATGTAGGATGTTATGGGAGGTGTGGGAGGTAGGGAACATGGGAATCCCTGCAATTTTAGTGTAGCATTATGTAATCTAAGCATTTTTTAAAATATAAAACAAAAAACAAACAAACAAAAAGCACATATATATTTAGAGTTACCCCCCCCAAAAAAAAGAACATATTCCTGATGGTGAAAGGAGAATAATTTGTCTCAATATTTTGAACTGTTCTTAAAGGTTGGCTGGTTTTCCTTTCGAAAGACCTGAGGCTGCCCTAAACACAAGAATAAAGCTGTAGCACCTGATTAAGATCAGACAGAAACCTCAAGAGAAACACAGATTTTCCTGTTTGTCTTCAGCCAAGGTAGTTCCTAATCCACACAAAGAGTTTCCAAACAGTAACCTGTCCAGGGTGGAGGAAGTTGTAGGAGAACAGAAGCCTAGACCCCAACCCGAATAGTCAAAGCTTAAAATGAGTGCCTCTCAGGGCACAATTGCTAATTTTCAGAAGACACCACTGCCTCCCAGAAAGGATTAAATACCGAACACAGGAATGATAACAGAATAATTAACAAGTCAGGCAGGCTCTTCAAATGTTTCCAAGGTTAGACGGCATATGTGCTACAACCCATCTGGACAAAGAATTCTGTTGCCCGATTTCCATAATTCCAATCAAAGGCCAAGCTTTCAACTTTTCTTGCCTTCCTCTCTCTAGGATTTTTTTAACTAATGACTACCGTAACTTTTCTGTCCTGGAAGAAAATTGAAATAAAGTGCAATAAAGATAAGTGAAAGAGAAAGAGAGGGGGGGGGGAAGTTTCCTACCTGGGCCTTGAGGAATCTGGACAGAGTTTGGGGTAACTAAGGACAGCTTTCCCATATTTGAACAGCAAGCCTAATGAATACTGTACTACCGAGGAGTCGAGGCCATTCAATTCTGCCTTTGAGAGATGCTGTTGCTGGTTTTGTGCCTAGAAAGACCTCCCAAGAGCAGCCCAGGAAAATTCCCTTGATGCTAGGCCACTAGGCTGAGTTTCCAGGAACACCAAATCATTAGAATTCCCTTCCCCCAGATATGGAAAAGGGTCAAAAACAAAAGTTTTTCCTACCAGTCTTGAAAATAACCCCTTGGGGTGGAATGATACTGTTTGCTTCCAAAAAATCAATGGCTATTCACAAGTGGAGTGGCTTGAGAGACTGGCCAGGACTCTTAGCATCTTCTTCTCCCCAGCTCCCCCAAAAAGAAAGAACCTGACGCTCAGTCTCCGGGCACATGAGCACGCGCCTGCCACGGACCCCGCGCACAGCAGCGCACACACGGAGGCTGCCTCGGTGGTGGGAGGGCGCCTACCTGTGTAGCCAGCCAGGGCAGCAGCAGGGATGACAGGCTTGTCCTTGTTGAGGTCAGCGCGGTCACGCACATAGTCCTTGAAGGTGCCCTTGGGCTTGTGGTTGGGCAGGGCAGCTGGATAGTCCTCGGAGTCGAAGCTGTCATAGGAGGGGACACGCTGCAGGCTGTTGAAGGATGACTGGCTGCTCCAGGACTGGGTGAGGCGGTCACAACTATCGTAGCTCTCTATGCTCTCAAAAGAGTCCTGGCCCCCGAGTTTACCTGGAGGTGGAGGAGGAGGTGGGAAGAGGACAGGGGAGGAGGGATTGGGAAAAAAACAACTGTAAAAAAAATCCCCTCTAATCCAAGGACAGACTGCTAATCAGATCCACAAGAAGGAGAGAAGAAGGGAAGAGGGCCAGATGGAATGGAAGCTTCCGAGGGTTCACACCGGAGCAAAGCGAATCTCCTGGGCCAACATCTGAGAGCCCTGATTTATAGCTCTTAATACAGAGATTGGAGTTGAATGCTACTCAAATCTGTTGGAGAGAGAGACAGATCTGGGATCTCAAGAATTCTGGAGCCAGAAAACTAAAAGTCAAGAACCAGTCATGTTAATATGGGATTTCTGGCTGCTGTATTAGACCCAGTGAATAGATGAAGAAATCAGAGCAGTGGCAGGCTGAATTCCCTAGTCTAACTCAAGCCAATGAGATGATTCCAAAGACCCAATTTGGCAAAATATTTTGGTCATAAGAAAAAAAAAAATCCCATTAGACTAAGAGCAGACTGATCTTCCTGGGACATTGAAACCAAAGTGCTATTTTTTTTTAGCATTTTTCCCAAATACTATTTTCAAAATGTGATGCATGCACTGTCTGTATACCTTCTCAAATAGAGAAGGAAGTCATGAGATGCTTTTTCCAGGGCATAAAGAAACACCATAACTCTTCTAAACAGAAATCCATCGTCTTTATCCTCTCCAAGGACAATTGTGTACTTGAAAATATACTTCTTTGGCAGAAGAATGGGCAATAAAAAGCAAAGGAGTTGGTTAAGAGCTAAGGTCCATGGCAACGTCTGAAACCCTCTCCTCTGATTTGCTTCAGGCATTCTTAACTGACCACAAGATCATGCAAGTTCATTAATTTCCCAAACCAGGTTATAAACAGCTGCTGTGATTGCATAACAGCTCCTAGAGAAATCTCCATTGGCAAAACTGTCCATTAAAAGGGAGATGAACCAAAAAAATTTGGAGGAAAAGCAAATGCTTCTGCACATTGAAAAGATTCACGGGAATGTTTTCCATGTTTTGCTTTCAGTTAACTTTTAAGAGAATCTAAATTAAATCACAAAGACTAAATGGCCATCTCAATTCAGCAAAAGGCAAAGGCAAAAGGAAGCAACAGATGTTTATGGAGAAATACCTATAAATCAGCTCTCAATTGTTCATGGGTGGCTATTCCACTATAAAATTCAAATCCCAGCATAAGGTTGCCTGTACAATCTCATACTAATTAGTGTGCTTCCCATGTATTCTCCCCTACATGTAGGTGTGAATTGGTTAAATCAGTGTAAGTCAAAACATGAAGAGGTACCTAAACCGAAGTAAATTTATAGTAATTAGGAAGGAAAACATGTTACACCCCCAAAAAGAAAAAAAAAAAATCCCAGATAAAATGCATCCAGTTAAGTATACAATAATTCTGTATAATCCGCTCTTTCAGATTTTCTGCTCCTCTTGTCCTCTTGTTTATCTTGCTTCAGCACTCTCCTTCCTCCAAACCACATGAAGGAAAGTCATTTCCAGAAGGCAAACTGAAAAGCTGCACAGCTATCAACCTTGCCTCTTCTACAGTCCACTGTCACACTTGCAACTCTTCATTACCATTAAAAATGGGGGGATTGTCCCTTCCAGAAATCCACATTAAATAACTCTGGAAAACAGCCAACAACCACAAGGCCATAGTCTCTTTTTAACAAAAGAGGAAATTTTGTGGCATCTCATAAAAAAGATGTCTGCCACACCAGCCACTGATCTTAATGGTCAATTCAATTTCTCCGGGAGACAAACACATCGAAAGCCTAAGAAAGAGAATTTATACTTTTATGAAGAACATCCCATCAGGTCACTGATATTTAGGCCGTATTTATACTTGAGCTTCTCTGAAAGGGCTCTCTCTATGTAAGCCATTTTTATATTTGGAGGGCATGGATACTTGAATTTCCACAACAAGATAGCTGAGCTTCCAAGTAGTCACAATAAATGAAGCCATAACTACTCTCTGACAATTTCGCAAACATGAGCCAAAGGCAACTTCATTGAGAGTTGTGGTTTATAGCAGTAGACTGCTTTCATTTTAGCTCTATGTCATAATCTTGGAGCTGGGAAGCTTCATGTATGAGTATTTTCTCCAAAAATGGATTGAATCCAACTGGAGTAGATGTTCAGTTATGCTACCATGCTCATGCAGGGAAGCATGGGTCCTCTAAGATATCCATGGACCAGCTTTCCTCAGAAACACCCCAGCAAGATTTTCCCAAAGCCCTCTGATTCCACCGATCAGACTTCAGACCCTCCAAAGCAGTAGATGGGGTGCCCTACAGGCACCCACTAAGCAGATTAGCCCAAAGACTGTTCTTAGAATTCAAATGAGTGCAGCATAGAAGCACTTTGTATGCTACAAAGCACTACATGAATATTATGGTTATTATTAGTAATCAGCCAACAGTAATGCTTTCAGGCTAGACCAATCACCACCTCCATCAGAGTCATCGGCCCTTGGCCTGCGTCCTGTCTGCTGCCCTTCTCACAGGCAGAACGCAGCCCTACACCAACTGGCCTTCCCCTCAAGTTTGTGAGGTCTGAAGCTTGGAGGGAAGAAGGGGGAGGGGACCCAGGGAGAAATGCCTCATTGTCCCTTTGTAAGGATCACTGTCTACAGTCCTTCGTTCAGGATTGGATGGGGCTGTAGGAGCCAAAAATAAGAACCATAGAAGGAGAGGGAGAAGGGACAATTACACATGCAAAGCCAGACACAATTTAAAAGCAACGTACAAGTGGATCTACCCAAAGTTACTACATGGCTGAGCCCCAAACCCACAGCTCAGCCCTGTTGCCCATATGTACAGAAACTCCCAGAGAAAGAAAGTCTTTCTAATGCCTTGGCCTGCCTGAGAATAGAGATACACACATACATAAATATGTGTATATGTTATGTATCAAAATAGATGTACACCCAAACATAAAAAAAGAGTCAGAAAGGGGAAGACAAAACTGGTCCCACCCATCCCCATCAGGCTGAAACACAAACACCCTTGGGCCCTAAGAGGGAAGACGGCAAGTTCTGATTTTACTAGGGACTTTCCCTATATGAAGCATACTGGCATTCAAGCCTGTGGGGAAGAGGGGTGAGACCGAACAATCCAAAAAGATAACTGTGCTTGGCCCACGATTTTTCAAAGTCAAGATTCCTTTGTGCTTTTCTCTGAGGTCTTCAGAATAGATATTCACCACAGTCAGTCACTAAGCAGAAATCACAAATGGCAGATCCAAGCCTGACCTGTATTCTATATTTAAAGGCTTTGGAACACCACTTTCACCAGCTTTCTTTTGTTCCTGGCCTGGTTTTAGTTCTTTCCCATTTACTCATCTGAAAAGACACCTTATCCAACTTTTTAGAGATCAGCTAGTTCTTCTTGGAGGAACAAATCCCTTCTTAGGATGGGCTGCAGTTTGCTCAGTAACAAAACCATTTGGACACTTTTTTACTAGGTGGGCTGCACATCTGAATGTTTATGTCCTACTCATAAAATATGGGTATATTTTGTTTACCTTTTTTGATTTATATCATCCAGCTCTATTTTGAAACTTTTATTTCACAGTCAGTTAATATTTTATCATTAGCATAATAGTCATGTCAACAAGAGAACCTTCTTTTGGAAGCCTCTGACCACCTGTTTCCCAGGTCCCCTAGTTAAATACACACTTTGACCACACTGCTGACAACCAGTTCCAAATAAACTGTTGGTTAACCATCTTGTATCTTCCCATACCAAATAAGTCATAGAAGGCTAAAGATCCCAAGCTAAGCAGCAAAGGTCATTCCAGGAACCAAACCAGGATTCACTGTTTGACCCTGGAGTATTCCTGCAGGAATACCAGAAGACAGGCAAAGTTTAATGGATTTCCAGGAAGGCCACCTGAACCATTTTTATTTGATTGTACCCTCCTCAAGCAAAATCCTCTCCAAGAAAACAAAACATGCCTTCCAAAAATAACCACATGCAGCTAGCATTATTTTTTGGGTAAAGTATCTGATTGTTTTTTCTTAGCAGATTTCAATTCTGCCATGGACTCATGATCTTTGTGGACTTGGTTAAAGTTCCATAATGGAAAGTTCTCAAGATCTACACATCCTAAGATGAGAAGGCTGAAACTGAAGAACGTACAGAGCCAATAAGGAAGGAAAAATTCTGGAAAGTTCCCAAAGTTATGTAATTCTTGGAAACTCAAGAGATTTTAGAGGTGAAATATATGACCTACCACGACTAGTCCGCCCCATGCACATGTTGTCTGGGGTTACAACTTCTTGTTTGATTGCAAAGTAGTCAGTCTGCAAAGTGTCTGTCTGGAGAGGGTCCCGGAGTATGACCGAGGGGTAGTCGTTCTCGTACTTGAGGGAGAGGAGTTCCTCGGAGCTGATGGGATGGAGGGTCTGGTAGGACTCTGTGATGAAGCTAGGCTCCGAGAACTCCGATGGAGGGACGCACTGGGCATGCTCGATACCATAGCCTGGAAACAGAGAGGGTTTGCCATCGGAGGGAAGAGAGATTTGCATCCAAACAAGTAACTTGGGGAACAAACTACCTACCTTCAAGAAGAAAAGGAAATCATTTAAGTCAGAATGGCTTTGCCCTACTATGTAATAGCTATGGCCCATGGCAAGTTACTTCCCTTTTCGGCCTTAATTTTCTTATCTATGAAATAATGATGATTGCAGACTTCCTCACAGCACTATGAAGATGCTCAAATGACAGTATATATACCCAGTACCATTTCTGGCACATAATAAGCTCTTAATCCATAGTAGTTAATATTGGTGGTGGTGGTGGATTAAAAGCCTTAATAAAGTAAAATAACAATGGAAACAAACTTTTTATAAAGAGTCCTTTGGAAAGCAAGGGCATCAGATGAGAACAGCCCTATACTAACTCTCGCCCTCTTGGTCTCCCCTGCAATATGCAGACGGAGTTGGAAGCTGCATGCCACAATCTTGGGGAAGGATGTCAGAGGAACTACTGCCATCTCCATGAGTCAAAAGGAAAGAACAAGGGCCAAGGTCAAGGTACCTCTCTGCAGCAGAGGTACTACAGGACTTTCATGCAGAAGACAGCTAAGGTGGAGTGATCTGGCAGGTTAATAAAACACATAGGTTGAAACCTTTGTGGGAAACTAACAAAATCGACAATGAAGAAAAGTCTATCTATTAAGAATGACCATGAAGGAGCCCAAGGTCAATTGGAATGGGGTCCCTTCTTGGGTTCCCATTATCATGAGCAAGGCGAGGGAAGGGGAATGGAAGATGAACTTACTAATGAAGTAATCCGAGGTATAGCGGGATTCTGGGTAGGTAGGGTTGACTCCATTAACTTGATATGGCTTCACATCCTCTGCAGCAGACAGGAGAAAACAAACAAAGAGGTCAACTCACAAGTAATCTGTAGCCTGAAAGGAGCCTGGAGGCAAGAGCCGCAGTGACCTCAGTCCACTTCTAAGAAATCTGCATGTCCTTTAACTGCAGTTGGAGACTAGGTCTGCTCTGCCTGGGTCCTGGTCTAAGGATGAGATCACAAAGGTATGGCTACATTTCTGGTGTCAGTAGCTGCCAAATGAGATCTAATATCTAGGCAAGAGTCAGTGAGTGATCTATAAGGGTTGGGAAGGCTCTCAGCCCTGACTCCATGCCTCTCTTGTGGAATACGTATGCCCTATCAGAACCAAAGGCTTGAAGAAGGCTCTGGAGGTGGCCGAGTGCAGCCTCCAGTTCTCAAACCCATCAATTCCAAAACAATTCAGAAATGGGTTGCTAGGCAGATAGATTCTATACCCTCCATTTCTCCTAGCAGATGTCTGGTTTTTGTTTTATGATCTTTCAGTTGCCCTCAGAATTCCAGCTCAGGCCCAGATGAGAAGCAGGACACTGGTTAGGGGACCCCACCTGATGACACATGACTGGGTCCATGGACAGGGAGAGAAGAACAATGTTACCAAAGTGCCGTCCAGATACCAGCTTCCCGAGGAATGAGAATGGAATAGGAACAGAGGGTATCTAAGTAAGGACAGGCTCTCCATGGAGCTATGGTGAGCTGGGGGTTCTCTAAAGAACTGGAATCAGACAATGAGGCTCCCGACTCTTGTCAGGTGTACTCTGATTATATTTCACTATGAGAATCATCCATAAAGAGTGTCAGTTTGGGTTTTTCCTCAGGTATTTGATAGCTTGTTGAAAGCAGAGACTGCAGGGACAACATGTTTATGCCTGCACAGAAAAACAGTTCCCAGTCAAGATAAAATGATTAAACTTTGCTTTCACGGCTTATCAGATTGAAACAGCCCCCATACCTTTGGCCTTCCACCCCACCCCAAGCAGCTATGTTCTTTGGGTGTTCCACTGCTTTGTTTAATTGCAGAACAAAAGCTGGAACCTCAGTGCAAGCATCTTGCTCAGCTCATCAAGGATTGAGAAAGGGGTGATTCTTGCAGCCTCTTTCAATAGAAAACTGGGTGGGATGAAAATGACTTTGGTTCTCCAACATACCAAGTGTAAGTCTCATAAACGATCCCCTCACAGGAAGGTGGGCCAAACCTGTCTTAGAGGCACAGAGAGTCTCCCCACGAGGCCATATTATTAAACAAAAAACACAGGACAGGAAGTTAAATAAAAAAAGAAGCCCTGGTTTGAGGAAATGAGTGACTTTGAGGTAATCACCTAACCAGAGCTTCATTTTACAGATGCAGACAGATAATAACACTTGCCCCCCTTCCTAGCTCACAGCGTTGATTGGAGGAACAAAAGAGAAAATGTATTTGAAAGCACTCTGGGAACCAGGAAACACTCTTCTAGATAGTAATTTCAACTCTGATGAGAGGCAGCCTTAAACACTCTAGAACACCTGGACGTGCCATTTCGGTAAATAGAGGGAAACATGATGTTAGCAGCATGCATCTGGGTTACTGGGTCTGGTGGAATCTGCTGTTGTGTCTCTAAGTCAACATTTCAATCAGATATGTCAGGAGCCTGCCCTGCCTTTTCCCTCAATAAACAGCTCCCTCCTGTCAACACACACGAGTGGGTGTATGTGCAGTGACATGGAGTCTGAGCAGTTCCCTCAAAGAGGCACCCAATTTCTTTGCTCTGTTTATTTATTTATTTTTCCATGGAAGCTGAAGAAGGGAAATAAAGATTTCTGGGCCCAGAGGAACCAAATTCAGATGTCTCTGGAGCCTTGCAGAGTGGAAAATATTCTTCCACAAAGGAAGGCATTATATGGAATAAAAGTGCTAATCCTGAGTTTTGCTCCCTTCCCCCAGCATCTGGGCCAAGGGTCTGGTGACCACAGGGGAAGGGTGGGCCTGGGTTAGAGAGGGCAGCCGGCTTCTAGGCTTACAGTCAGCTGGAGGGCACTGCTGACTGCTGGTAACTGCAATTTATTTTAAGAAGAAATTCAGAAAAATAAGCGCAAAAAACGCCCAAGTTTGCCGCCCGCTGCTGTTTCTATACTCAGCCAGGACTGTGGTACATGAGTCACTTGGTCCAAAAAGGTTGGACGAGGGTGGTAGGGGGCGGCCATGTCATTACAAGGTTGCAACACAGCGTCCCAACATAACCCCACGGTTTCGGTACCAGATGTAAGAGGTACACTGTGCCACTGCAGCTCCAACCCAATTACTAGGCCAAGAAGCCTGTTTGATTAACCAGTCCCGAGTGGCCAAGCTTTCTTGTGGGTATGGCCAGGTATTATGTTGCCTAATCAATATGTTAAATAGGAAAAAAGTTTAAAAAAAGGCTATCTTAGAGTCGGCTGTGGATACTTGTTGTTCAAACAGTGTATGGTTCTGAAACAAAGACAGGGATCAGAGCTTCGCATAACAGCAAGCTTACAAGCTTCAGGTGTACAATCTCGCCAAAGACGTAAAATCATAATGTAAGTCAACACAAAGAAGCAGCAGCTAAGATTTATTGAGCACTTGCTGTATGCCAGGCACTGTGCTAGGCACTTTTCTTAGGCCATTTACGGTGTGATAGGACACCCACAGATGACGTCATCTGTGTCCTAGCACTGGTTACATTGCCCTACCTACCCACTCCCATGGCCAGCCCACACAGCCCCGTCCCACCCCACTCCACACGTTTACCTTTCTGCAGGATTTCTAGGTGTTCCCATAAGATGTCCCCAACGAAGTCTGGGGCCAGCTCAAGAAAGCGGTCTTTACCCAGGGCACAGAGAGCTGCGCCGTTCATACAGAACTTCTGGAAGTCCACCCCCTTCAGGCTGAACTCGTTCACAGCCCACATCACCCAGTCCCGAACGTGGGTTTCTGTCCACTGCCGGGGATCTGAGGAAAGAGATCAAATGAAGATCTAGCAGGTGAAGTTCTTAATCACACTTGAACCTCAGAGCAGACACTATAGGGACCTGGGCTTCACCGAGGAGGCCATCCTTTGTTTAGAGTTAGGAAGCACCAGCCTGCAATGCAAGTCCTGAGCACCTTCCATGGCACTCCTCTCCACATTCAACATCCCCACCGTCTCTATCTTGCCAGCTAAGAGATCGCTACAATCAACCAAAAAGAAACACAAGTCTTCTCTACCCTCCATTCAGAGGAAGATACCCATGAATCTCCACTCCCACTGCCTTATTTCCATGAGAGTTATATATTCTCTTAAAGTCCTGGACCAAGGGTGCAAATGGCTTCTTTAACAGTACTAATAACAAACAAAGCATGTTCTGGAGATTGCACCCTGCCTGTCCTTGCTGTTCACTATCATAATGTACTTGGGACCATTATTCTTAATTATTGTTTAAGTAATAATAGTAATCATCATAGCAATTAGTAATAGTAAGTCATCATAGTAATAAGTAACAATAAGAATATTGTTAGGTGGCTGTATTACACCAGACATCCTGCAAAGTATATGCAAATCATAGACTCTGCTTTCAGTAGCATTGTAGAGCAGACAATATATCATCTCCACACATGACCCTGGATTTAACATGGTTACAGCAACCCATGGCATTTGGGATGGTGGCAGGTGGTGGTATCTGTATCACACCTGTTCCCAATGTTACCCCCTTCTAGCGCATAGACTACTGTATGAGATGTTGGAAAATTCAGTGTTCAACATTTACATTATTCTCCCTTGTGGGCCTGAAAGGATGACTGGCATTGCTGCCAACTCAGGTTTGTGGTAAAGTAGTATACTTGGGAAAACCTGTATACATACCTGGTGATCTCATTCTAAGGCTGGGGACTGACTGGGCTGGAAGTCACTCATCCAAATGGATTGCCTGATCTAAAGGCAATATGATTCTTACTCAATAGAAAAGTGGTCTTTCTATTCTTCGACTGTTCATGAAACATTCTTTGGTGAAGGTATTCGGTGTTCTCCAGTAACGTCTCCTTTTTAACAATTCTAGTTGCCTTATGTTCCCAAATAAGACCTTGCTGATAAGAACCCCCAAGTACAAACACATTTCAACTAAGTATGTGGAATAAAAAAGAACATCAGTAAACTCCAAAAAAAATGCAGGTCACTGAACTAATTCCAGGTAAGTTCATCCAATAGTGGTCCAGAGTGATTCCGACAGTGCTTCCTACCCTTGCCTGAACTTTGGAACCACCTGAGGAGCTTCAAAGAATGACTGATGCCACCAGAGATTGTGACTTGGGTCTGGGATATGGCCTGCACTGTGGGTTGTGTTTTGTTTTTGTTTTTTTTCTTAAAGACCTTAAGGTGCTTTTAATGTGCATATAAATTGGGGTCCACTGCCCCAAGACTAAAATGGCACTCATGAGCCTAGGAGAAGGGGAAGCATGAGCACGCATGTCTATGATTGTCCTAACAGATGTCTGCAACCATCTGCAGCAGCTTATTGAAGTGTGGCCAGTCATAATGTCTACCTAACACCACAGGTGAGAAAACTGTCCTTTCCCCAAGGGTCAGGCTGCAGATTCTCTTTTTCCCAGTACAGAAGCATACCTTTTGGAATTCCCAGTCGTTGCTGCTCTTTAGTGAAACCACTGAAAGTAGCTTTCAATGCTTGAGACATCATTTCTTTGCTGCTTGGAGTTAATAGTGGGACATCTGCACATTCCATATCTGTAAGAAAAATAATAGTAAATATTAACAAAAATTAAATAGGCGATAAGCCACCCATAAAACACAATGGAGCGTGGATGGGCTGAAGAAGAAGGCAAGCTGAGAAACAATGGTACTAAAGTCTTCACTGGGGCCCATAAAATTTGGGAGGCTTTCCACAGTATGTTAGATCCCTTAAAAAAAAATTTTTTTTTAACCTGACTCTTGTCTAGAGGACTCTGTATCCCTGCCAAACAAAATATGTCTATTCTTGCTTTACAGCTCTGTTAGTTTACCCATAGCCCCTCTTGATATTTAAGCACTCACCGAGAGTGTTAGCGTAAAAAGGTACTTCCAATTACCTATGAAGATGAAATATCAATATTTAGCACTTGCTGTGTGCAAGGGATTAGAGAAAGAGCAGTGAACTAGACAGAAAGGATCCTACCCTCATGGAGCTGTATCTGACTCTTGGAGCAGATACTGTCATTAAATAACCACTTACAGGGTTAACTATTCAAATACAACATCAACATGGGCTTCAGAGTAGAAGTTCAAGATGCAATGTTAACAGACAACAGGAAATTCTGCAAGTCTAGAGGAGTCAGGAAAGGCCTCCCTTAGGAAGAGAGAGATGTTGCCCCCAGGTCTGAAGGAGACAGAAGATTTAGAAAGGAAAGAATGCTCTAGACCAGTGGTTCTCAAAGTGTGGCCCATGGACCAGTTGCACCAGTATCATCTGGAAATTGTTAGAAATGTAAATCCTCAGGCCCCATCCCAGACCTCCTGAATCAGTAACTCTAGGGATGAGGCCCAACAATCTCTGTTTCAACACAGAATCCAGGTGATTTTGATGCATGCTAAAGTTAGAAGATCACTATCTTAGACAGAGGCAGTAAATGAAGGTCATAGGATGGGAGAAAATTTAATATGGTTAAATATCAGAAAGAACAATGCACTGGAGCAGAGTGGCCAAGGAGAACAGGTGCTCGAAATGAGGTTGAAGACATAAGCGGGGAGCATGTTAAAGAACTTATTTTATTCTAAGGGAAATAGAAAGTCATTGAGAGTTTTCTGCACAGGAATGACATGCATACTTTTGTTTTAAGATCACCTGAGCTGTTCTGTAACATGGTTTAGGAGGTGAGTATGAACAGATGCAGGAAGACTCATTAGAAAGCCATTGTATTAGCCGTGATGAGAGATGATGGCAGCTTTTGAGTAAGAAGGTATAGTGGAGATAATTTAAGTGGACAGAACTGCAGGGGGTACAAGAGGTAAAATCCACACAACTTCACTGGTTGGATACGTAGGTGGTAAAGAATCTGCATATTTGCAAACATTTCATCATTTTGTTCTGCCATATGCATCTTTATCTCTTCTGTGTCCAGTCCCTCCTGAAATTCCACACCACCTTTATACTGAGGGTACATCCATATGGCTGGATTGAAATATCTGAATTCAACTCAGACACAATGTCCCACAAAAAAACTGATGAGCAAAGAAATGCCCTGAGAACTCCTACTAGCCCACTTGTGATCTTTTGGCAGTGAAACACTTAAATCCAGTGCTTTCCAGCCAGCCACCTTCCTCAGCCTGAATCTTCAGTGTATCATTATGAAACTGAGTTATAAAATGGCTGAGTTCCAGGAGCAGCTACTGCAGAAGCTACTCAGCTAGCCATCTCTAAACCCTTGCTAGTTAAAAAATTCCCAAGACATACACAATGAATTATTGGCTGAACAACATGGAAACATTTTAGGGGAAAGATGGCAATTGGTGATCTCTGGGGAAAAAAAGAGCAAAAATAGTGCCTCTGAACATCAAAATGAAGGGAAGTTAGATTTCAAGAAAGAAGGGCAGGGCAGGAAACCCCTTCCCTCCTGCTTGCTTTCAGCAGAGCTGTCAGGACATGGACGAGAGCTAAGGTTCTGTCCTGGAAGAAAAAGGGGGTTCACTGGGGTTGCTCTCCCAGGCCCAGCCACTGAATGGGCACTCTGAAATTCTAGGGAGTGGTGAGTTGGGGTTGCCCTAGGACAGGCCCAAAAATCCTGTGGAAAAATCAACATGACTCCAGGAAGGTTGACAAAATTATGGAAAATCCCACATTGTTAGAGGGAAAGGGGGGGGGGGGGTAGATAGAATGATTACCTAACACCCAGCCCTTCAAACAAAAGAGTAATCATCCCATGAGTCACAAAGAAAGACATCAATGTTCCCCCTTCCTGCCCCCTCTCTACACCCAAGCACAGATAAGCAGCAGGTCCAGAAATGTCTCCCCTTAGGGAGAAGTCAGTTTTACTACAGAGAAAAGGTACTCTTGAGTTCACCAAAGAGTAGTGCTTCTGAGGGAAGGGACCACTGCAGCATCCACAGTCCCTAGCACGTGGTTAAACACATGAATCCATCAACCAATGTTAACTGAATTAAATATCTCCAATCTGAATCAACTTTCCTTCCTTCACTGCCACCCAATGCACATTCGTGAACTTGAACCATGTGGGTTTTGTTTTGTGTGTTTGTTCCCTCCATTCAATTTATACCTCAATGAAAAGGACTTTACTGATGGCGGAAGTTGGCCAGGACAACACAGGGAAAATACAGCCAGGGCAAATGGACAAGCAGTGGTTCTGTAGCAAAATAGAACAGAGAGAAAACACAGGAGAGGAGGCCCCAAGTATCTGCTAGACACGCACATCTGGACAGTGTGATGCCAGGGCAACGGGAAGGCTTCCCTGAGTCTGCTTCTTACAGGTCCACATACTCTGATGATCTGGGCAGTGCTGCTGGGCTGACCGTTCTCCACACAGGTATCTGCTTCGGGTCAGGGAACTGGCATTTCCAGGCTCTCACTGGTTCTCTCCAAGGAAAGCAGCTGGAATTCCTTTTGCCTGTCCACCTCAATGGTGTCTCCAAAGCCCAGTCCACATACTGCAGCTGCAGCTGCACAGAGGCCCCATGGGCCATGCCTAGCCATGGCCCTCTGGCTGCTGGACTCGGGAAGTGCTGGGTCTCATGAAAAGGAGCTCACAGCCCAGCTGGTGAAAGCCGTCCAGGCACACGTAGGACACCCACATTTGGGCTTAATGAGCTCAGTAGAAGGCATTATCACGGCCCTTGAACACAAAGGATTCAGACGGGAAAGACAGAGCTTTACCCACCTTTGTAAAGTGAGGAATCTGAGTGAAAACTAAAAATCAAGACTCCTCTATATGTAACTACACAATTGGCCAGGACTGTCATTTTAGGAGGCATTGGCATTGCACTTAAGTGAGGATGAACAGTCACTTTCAAAACGTAAAACACTAAACTTTCATCATGCATGTATAATGCTAATGCAAAAATGCCCTCTATTTTACTTGCTTATGACTACAGTAGTTCTGTTAATTTCACTGATCAATGACAATCATGGTATCATTATCCTGGTGAGGAACCTACCAGGGTTTAGCCAAAGCTCACATCTCTCAGTTATTCTTCCCATACTTTGCCTCATTACCTACAATAAAACTTTGGCATTAGGTACCAAGTATTTCTAATTTTAGGAACAGGATCTAGAAATCAATCAGTCCCTCCACAGAAATTAACTAATTGTAAATCCTTTGTGGAAAAATGCTGAAATTTCCTGTGTGACAAGCACTACCATATTTTCAATTCAAATAACACATTTGTCTGAAAATGCTGAGAACCTGACCTGGAGAACTCCTATACCAATGCAGCAGAGGCTCTGAGCAAAATGCATTAGAAACTGAAAACATAAATATATTACAATTCTATTACATTTCTTACCCACTGATTATTTTTAAGAACTAACCCCCTAGTTCTTCCCCAAGAACTAGTCTTCCCCAAGACTGTATGTTGGCGGAAGTGAGCAGGTAGCTTTCCTTGAATCAACAGAGGCCGCAGGAACCAGTGCATTTTGAATACAGGGAAACATCTGCTCATTTTTCATTGTGACCTAGCCCTGAACAAAAGCTTCTACCACCTCATGGATGTTTCAAGTGAAACATAAAACAAGGGTGTCGATTCATTTACATGTAACTCAGAGTTGAGGCCGGTTCAGTTTCCATTTCTTGTGACTTTTCACAACATTCATTCTTTGAAGGCGAAGGGTTCATATCAATGACATTACAATGACATTACACTGAACTCCAGGCTTGACGTGGCTTTTGCTCAATGGGAAGTTCAAGACATACAGCCCATATGACCTCATGAGGGTCTTCTCTCACTGCTCTCAAATAAATGACTGGGAAAATACTGGAGCATCTGGGATCCTAGGGAGAGGTGGTGATGGATGTAGACATGGACAAGAAATCCAAAGGACACGTTCCACTCTTCATATATCAGTGGATTATGGCGATGGTACCAGCCATGCATGTTGGGCATTGAATCAATAGCAGCATGAAAAAAACGCAAGAATGAATAATATGCCCTACATCTGAAAACAGCTTTACAATTTGCCAAGACTTTCACATATACTATTCCACAATATCCTCTGAGGGACCTAGAGAGGTATGATATGATCTCCATTTTACAGATGAGGAAAGCAAGATCCACAGACATCAAGAAGTTGAATGAGGTCATAGGGCTCAGGAGGCCCAGGCAGGACTGGAAGCCAGACTTCCAACTCTTAATCCAGGGTCTTTCTACACTGCTCCAATAAGACTAAAATTTTCAGAGCTCAGAGATAGGAAATGTGACTTTTATTTCTTGGTTGACTTGAGAATTAGATAAGTTTGGAGGAACTAACTGAAAACTTAAACAAAACCCTTCTTGGATCCAAGAAATGCAGAGTTTTGTATAACTAGCCCCTGAAAGATGAAATTAAAAGACAGTTTACAGACTCTATAGTAAGCTTTCTCTTTCTTACGACTAAGGGTAGTGAGCCAGCCTGCCTGCCTGCCTCCCTCCCTCCCTCCTTCCCTCCCTCCCTCTCTCCTTCCTTCCTTCCTTCCTTCCATGCAAAACAACACAGTTTAAATGACAACCTGTCTTCCCTATCTGTCTGTGTTCACCCGAGTCATCCTGATGGGCAACTGTGCATATAATATAAGGTTAATTCATTATATAAAGGATAATGAAATATTTCTTAAAGGAAACCAAGAAGTAATCTTCTAATTTATATGGAACACAAGTGTTCTAAGTGGAAAGATAGGATTCTAAATATAAGGGGGAAAAAAAAAAAAAAAATATATATATATATATATATATGGAAATGCACCAGGCTTGCTGGGCTTGTCAGTCATATTACAAGGGTTTCTGATCTCACATTTGTCATTAGTATAATCACACTGGGTAAGTCACACAATGCATTTCCAAAAGAGATCAGTTACTATGAAATGTCCCCTATCCTTTGCAAGATTTTCAATTTTTCATGATGGCAATTTCACAACATACACAAAAGTAGAGAGAGTAATATAATGAACTCCCATTCATACTTTATTGACGTTAGCTGTTTTTTTTTTTCTATCTCCCCCCTTCTCCACTAAAAAGGTGTAAAGCTAATCTCAGACAACATGCCATTTCACCCACAAATATTTTATTATCTGAAAGATATTTTTGAGGTAAAGAAGGATGAAAACTTGCCAAGGCCGGTAAACTCAAGGAGAAAGTCACTTTCCATGTCATTGACTTCCAGGTCTACATTTCATTTGTTGGCCCACTTGAACCACAGAATGTCTTTTAAAGTGACATGAAAGACTCTTATGATCTGGGAAATGATGAAGTTGGATGGGAGACAAATCATTTCAAATGGCTATGGGAAACCAGTCCCTTTGACTCCCACTGCCTACAAGAGAAGGCTGCGGCGTTCAATCTTCCTAACTGTGAGGGCCTCCATGAACTAATAACTGTAAAGAGGAAAGTACATTTACACAAAAAGGCTGCAAATGCTCCTGACGAGCAACAAAAGGGCAGTTTGAAAGCTAAGGCCATTGCCAGACCACCTAGAACAAGTCCCAGTGGAAGAGAAAAGGTGCTTTTGCTACTTCAGGCCAACATGAATAGAAAGAAATGTTACAGCCCAGGTGATGGACAACTCTGAATCTAGAATTGATTGTTATAGGCCTCTAAGAGAATTTACTCAGTAAAGATGCTAATAATATCAGAAGAATGCAAAAAGAGAATCTCAAGGACAGTGTCTATTGCCTTCTCTTGTTCGTGCAAGGGTAGAATGGAACCAGAGGTGAATGTGGCTTGTAAGGCGATTCTTCCACCTACAGCCCTGATTCTGAATTCTGCAATAGGCACTAGAACCTAGCAGGCAGAACTTCCAGCAAACAGGACTCACTATTACCATAAAGCTTCTTGCCTACATTAATGCAACGAAGGGAAATGAGTTTCCTTCCTCAACCCTTCGGGTCAGTTCTGAGAAACTGAATGAGGAGCAATGACAGACAAGCAGGGTCCCTGGCTCCAGCAGGAGCTCAGCAAGAAATGGCTCCAGGGCCCTTTCTGGGCCATTCCACCCCAATCAGGCCATCTTGGTCCCCAACAGTGGGACACTATGAGACCCTAAACAGAATGTTATCAATTAGGGAAACATACAACTGAGTTTCTGTCCTGTTCTTCATCTCCCAACCTCCCGCGAAGTCACCAGCCAATAAAAACCACTCCAAAGAAGGCAGATAGAAGCTGCATAGAATATCCCCAATTCACCCTCCAGTGACCTGGCTGACCAAAAATGCAAGCCTGTCTCAAATTACAACACTGTCAACCTGGCCGCCAAGGCACACAGCCGCTGAGGGAATGCACGTTGCTTGGGTCCAACGTGCCAACTCTGAGGTGGCTGCTTCTCCTCAGAGGGGAGCTGCTCTCTGAGAAAAGACAGTCCTCTGCGAAGCCAAGCCGGTTCCACGCTCCACAGAAAAGCCCGCCTCGGGGCCCCGCCTGGCCTGAGAAGGAAGCCTGCAGAGAGGGCTGAGCGCATTTAACATCTGTAGGAAGTGACCTCAGTCTTCTCCGGGCTCCCCTTCAGCCAACCCCCGTCCCATCCCCCAAAAGGAGTTTTAACACATTATTACCACTGAGGTCCTGAGGACGTAGTGACTCACCAGACTTACACATGGTTCCAATGAGCCCTTGACCATTACATGGTAGGGGAGCAGGAAAAACAAATGAAAGCAGTTGTAATTCGGCAGCACCGAGTTCAGACCTGCCAGACAAAAGGGATTGCAGGCAGGCTCCCAAATTTGTTCAGGCACCTGACATGCAAAAGCTATTTTTAATCGCTGGATTTCTTTCTGTCCTACCTCCCTTCCACCCTCCCCCACCTCAGCGAATGTTTCGAAGCCAGAGCAAACCCCAAATCAACTCCAGGTGTTCAGGGAAGCCCAGAAGAGGCTCTTCCGTTCTAGGATCCGAGCCAGAAAACAAAACTTCCCCCCTGGGTCCTGGAGCTAAATGTTCTTGCTCTTTCCTTAGAAGAATTCAAATCTCCCACCTTAAGCATTGGGCAAATGGCCTAAAAGAGAAGCATTTGAATGAGTGTGCCCTCTTGGAATAACTTCTAAATGTATGTCTCCTCTAGCAGCCCAGCCAAGTGAAGATGCATGAGAGGGGCTTCAAAATTACCCGAGACAGAGCAAGTTTTCTTTCTATAGGATGCTCTAACTGCGTCAAGATGATGATTAACTGAAATATGTGTGAAAATGGCAAAACCTAATACATAGTAGATGCTCAACCAATTGTCAATGACTCAAATCAAACTGAAAAGCGCCTTGCACAATGTAAAGAATAAACAGAAATATATATACATATATATTTATTTCCCAATGATTGGAGAGACAGCAAAGAGAAGGGATTTGGCCATTTCCCCAGGTACAACTAAGCAACTGAGAAAAGGGGAGAACTGAATGCAAAAATCAGAATCCAAGATGCAGATGGAAACTGACATCCCCTGAAGTTGGTTCTTTACTTTCATAGAACAAACAAGCTAATTACTTATCTATTCCATCTGCTAAGGGGGAAATATTTTTTTTTCCTTTGTGGAATAATCATCTAAAATATGTTTTGCCATGACAACATCTCACAGCTACATGAATCCAATGGATCTAAGATGGCTTCTGGTTTTAAAAACCTCCTAAGAGTGCTATCCTAGAGTCGATGTGGCACAAAACGAAAATGTAATTCTGTGCTCAAAGCTATTTTCTGTATGCTTGGAATCTGCCAGAACCCAAACTGCATTTTACCCTAGTCATTTGTGTGCTCTTAAATTAATGACTATCTCACATTTTCAAAGAATGCTTTGAGATTAGGATTCCAGTAAAGAAGGACCACCTCGATGGTGTACTTTAAAGAATAATTCGGAGTTCTCAAATGATCATTTTAAGCCATTTACAAAGTGAGGCGCATGTTTCAAATCATTTCCTGCATAGCGTATTCCACTAGACTCCCACAACATGACATATTTTGCAAGTCCTTAAATGTTCCAGAACAGTGTGATTTCTTTGTCATGGAAAACACACAACCATGTTCTCCATATTATTTAGAAGAAAAGCATGAATTGGGTCCTTTCAACCCCAAGCCTTGGCAAACAGCCATACTGCATCCTACTGGTTCTTCCCACTCCTTACACTTCTAAGTGAGAGCAAACTCCTGCCCTGCCTTTAGCAAAAATACTTATGACAAGGTCATAAGACCTTTGGTAGCAACATGACACAGGATAACCCCACTAGAGAAGAAAGGGGACAATATTTGACATTCTCCATCTTGCTATTATCCCAGTGTCCATGACCCCTGGTTTACAGATCAGTCTTTGATAGCTCCATCCTCCCAGATCCTGGAGACACTGGTTAATGGGGCTAACTAGTTTATTTTAATGTCATTTGCTTCCCACCTATCATTGTCATTACTGAAATCCAAACAGAATTCTACATTTTAGAGCATGTTTTCCCACCTATTCTAGTACTATCTTGAACAAGACCAAGTTCAGTATTATTGCCAGCATATGGGTGAGGAAACTGAGGTCAGTTAAATGATTTGGTCAAAATGATCAAGTCAGTAAAATGATATAACCAAGACTTACCCCAGATCTTCAGACTAAACTCAGGTGGTTTCCCTATACCTGTTAGCAGACTTAAAATCAGGGGAAGCACAAGAATATTTCTTTTCCTTTTCTCCAGCTTTGTCCGTATAGAAAACAAGTTCTTTCTGGAGAAGGGTAAAGCCTCAATCCCTGAGACACAACAGACAGCCCCAGCAGCCCCTTAGCCCGTCCTACCCCAAAGTGGCCTAGTCTCTCTCTGGGCACGGGACCCACTGAGCACATGTTCTGGAGGCAAGACAGGCTGGGGGGTGGTGCTCCTGCAAATCACCAGGAAGAAGGTGCTGGGCAAGGTGGAGGATGAGGAGTTTTCTCCATGGGCAAGGGAAAAAACTGGGCAAACAAACGGAGTGAAGCCCGTTTATTTAGGCTGGAAGAGGTAACGTTTTTCTGCACTTTTGAACTGTTTTCTCAAGGCCTGCCTCTCCCTCCCACGCAGGAAACAAACACAGAGGCAGGCCTCTTCCAGTCAGCTCTCAGATGCTCAGTTCTAGCCCGGGAAGAGCAGAAGGAAGAGGTGGTGCTGGAGAGAGAGGAGAAAGGAGACTTGGGGTGGGGAGGGGTTGCCCACCCAGGTAGCAGACAGGGAGGAAGGCGAGAGCTAGGCAAGAAGAAAGGGGAAGAGCTGCCAGAGAAGATGGGAGAAGGAAGGGCAGCAGAGGAGGCAAAAGAGGGAAAGAGAGGAAAAAGCAGTGGAAGCGAAGACTGGAAAATCTAAAACCAGGAAAAAGGACAAGAAGGCAGAGTGAAAATGGGCTGGAGAGAGCCAGGGACTTATTCCCAATTAATGATGTTCAGAAAGCAACATTTTTTCCATAAATTTTGAAAGGGAAATTTCTCTCCACTTTCTTATTTATTTAGACATTATATAAATACATTTTTAGACCAAAGAAGGGCCATTTTTCCAATGGGAAAAAAGCCTTGTTTGAGATGAAAGCAGTCTTCAAAAACCTCTTGGAGGAAGCTGAAACCCCACATGTCTTGGTGCAGCAGAAAGAAAAACAAAGTGGACATTCTTCCTGCGTTCTAAAGCTTTTTTATGCAGATGTGTTTTTCTTTTAATAAATAAATCTGGACAGAGAAGGGAAAAACATACTCGTACACATGCACACAGTGCGACTGTCTGTTTTCCACCCAGGGAAAGCATGCCGAGAAATGAGAATATGTGAATCCATTTTCCCAGTACAAGAGACAAATATTCTGAAGGCGCCGCACAGGCACTGCAGCCATCCACTGCATATACAACCTGTCCCCGCAGTCCAAATGGACAAAGGAATATTTGCTAATGAGTACTCAGCAGTTAGTGCAGAGCCTGGGGCACAGTCCACCACCCTGCTCCAGAAAGACCCCCTTTTAGTACAACTCCTCACTTGAGGAATTTATTGCTCCCTACTTTTTGAGTCACTCACTTTCCCTTAGAAACTGCAAGCATTTTTAAAAAACAGTCCTTCACAGTGAATGAAAACCAGCCTTTTTATGCATTCTCGCCATCGGCCCTGGGTCAGCTGGTTACAGCCACACAATATAAAGCTCATCTTTCTTCCTATGTCAGCTTGGCAAATGCTTCACCCCTCCCCTTTGTCATCACTTGTGTCTTGGTTTTAAAAATCCTTGTTTCCTCCAACCACTCACGATGGCCTGGTTTCTGGACATTCCCTGCCACCACCAGCCCCCTCCCAGCCCAGGAGAACCCCAGTGTGTCAGGTTCGTCAAGGGCATCAAGGGGCGGATGCCGTACTTTTCAGAGCGAAATGGAAGCAGTAAGATTACCATTGACATTCACCTCTGTTATACGTCACCTTGTTGTGACCCTTTCTCCCAGGTGTAGAGATATTTTTTATATCATGAATCCACCCTCAACTTGTCCACTAACCCTCTCAACTTTGCGCCATCTGCAACTTACAATGTAGACGACATGACGCTAGAGATCACGCATTATTCAGGTGCTGAATTAAAGGTTTAGTCATCAAGACCCTTTGGGTACAGTTACTCAACCAGTTACAAATCCTCCTGACTCTACCATCCCTGGATCACTGGATCTACGTTTCTTTGTCCTGACCACAAATATGCCATGGAAAGAGTCAGACAAAAGCTTCACTGGCATCAGAGTTTGAGGCTACAGAATTCAGTTGATCTACCTGTTGTGGAGCCACTTTTCCCTTCAAGCTTCTCCCTAAGCAATAGACATGTGCAAAGTCAGTTGATGGAAATGGCCTGGGCTGGGATTCATACCTCTGCACAATGACAGACAGAGGGAGTGGGAAAGGGAGAAAAGGGGAGAGAGAGCTACAAGCAACAGCCACAGCAATGCTTAAATGCTTTGCCTCCGAAACAATGGACAGTTAGAGAACAATGGCTACAGACAAAGTCTTGGTCTATTTATATCTGCCACTGTGAGTCCCAGACAGGAGGAACTGGAAGTCTGCCCTGTATGCACAGCTCCAACTGGACTCAAGCTGGGAGGAAGATGAGGTCACCAAGAACGCTGCCTGCTTAGGAACAGGCTTCTTTTTTAGCTCACATAGTTCCTTCTTAGCCTAAAGGATCTCTTTAGCCAAGTGAAGAAGTTCACTTGCCTACTACTAAAACACAGCCAGGGCTGAAAAGGGCAGAAATGCAACTGCTGCTTGGCTTAGACCAAAACAATTAAGGTCTTTACAGAGGTCCCAGGAAGGTGGGAAGGCCAAGGTTAAAGCCAAACCCAGAGAGAGAGACCAAAGCTATGGTTCCTGAACCCATAGTCCGTGATGTTTGTTAATGGCACTGGTCAGGGGATTCTAAAAGCACTTTTCCATGGGGAATTGGAGCTAGAGTAAAGAGCATCACAGATATGTGTCCTTCATGTCTCAATGACAGTCTCTGCTTGCCCCTTATTTCAGCCCCTGGGACCTCTACTCCATTTTCTGGAAATGTCATCTTGGGCTCGAACATGAACTGGTGGTGATCGTTTTAGTCCTTTTTAACTGTGTTACTCATATTCTTCATCCTCTTAGAGGATGAAAAAGGGCCAGCAGCGGTGAGATAAGCCTGTGATAGACACTAAACTGAAAATGAACAGGGCCTGGCCCGGGAAGGAGGCCGTGGGGGGAAGGGCATGCAGCAGCAAGCCAGCCCATGCACTCAGTCATCCTGCAGCCCACCTTCCTAGCAGCCTTTCAAGGGGAGCCCCTCGGCATTCACAAGCAACCAATGGACAGAGTCAGCAACTGTGCCCCAGTGGGTCCAGTCCAACCTGAAAGCTTTAAGAATCCTAAGTGCAAAGCTGGAGTCTCCGCAAGGTAAGAAATCCACGGCTTCATCCAGAGACTTCCTGCGGGCATAACTTCAACATTCCACTCGCCTGCAAGATCTGGTGGATGACTTCTCTCCTCCCTCCTTGGCAAACCAATCCTTAGGTAGGTGGAAAGGAACTTAAATAAGACCATTGTCCTCCTTTTCATTGGAATAGCTCAGAACAGTTCACTGAGAATATCCCAGGAAGGGACCTAGAGGCAGGCACTTAAATGTTTTATAATTGAAAAACTTGAGCACAGTGCAGGCTAATGCTGGACATTGCTGGGCCAATGCAAACAATGAAAGGTTAAAAGGGATGGATTGATGTTCTTACACACACACACTCTTTTCGTTGACTTCAAAAATGCCTGAGCCAAGATGTCCAGCGTTCAGATCATCTGTACAGTGGCCTAATAAACTTGAACTACCAGGATAACGGAGGTAGCATAAATGAAGCCACCGAGCAAATATTCCCGAGTTAGCAGAATCTGCACATCTTTCAGTCTAATCAGATGGTGGAGACTGAAACCCAGATGAATCACTGGACCACCTAAAACGCACCAAATGGTGAAGATCTCTAGGGTGCAGGGTCCACCTGACCCAGTGCCTCATTCCAACACTCCTTCCCTGACTTCTACTCCCCACAAGCTAAACACTCCCTTCTTCTGGGAGGGCCCTGCTGAATCATCCCTGTGTAATACAAGAAAGCCACATGGGAACCACATGGTAAGGATGGGGGCAGGCGGGGAGACACACATTCCCACCCTGGAGCAAGGCTGACATCAGAGAAGATGCAAAACTTCCCACCCAGAGCATGTTTGGCAAGTGCACGAGACAGCCCTTTGCTTGGCCCATCAGAGTCTTTTAAGATGAGAGCATGACGGCATGGCCACTCCTTGGGTCATCTGGAGTCTGCATCATCGGGGTCTGTGGGTTCAGCAAGTCATAGAATAAAGTTCCCACTCAGTTCAGTAAATCCAAACGTACATCCTTAATGAGGAGTCAGCAATCCTTCTGCTCCTTGGTGGGATTTAGGTCATAATTTCAGAGTCCCTGCTCAAGTTTCCTGAACTGCTAAGGAGGTACCTAGGATGCAGAGAGATGCGTTTGAAAGGGATTTTATAGGCAGTCTCCCTAAACCATTAGTTTCACTGCTACAGCTATCATCAGAGGCTGCTCCAAGGCTTGTTTGGACCTGCCAAATCTATAATTTTGACCCCTCCACCTCTTCAGCTTTGGCCTTTTTTGTAGCCCAGAGCAGTAACGATCACTCTGTGCACTTGACTTCTGTATTCACACTTGTCCCTGTTTCCGCTTCTCTCTCCTGCCCTCACCATGCTGGTATGATGTAGGAAACCTCGCCTGTGGCCAAGCAGCAGACCAGAGGAATTAACAGGATTTGCTATAAAACGGCAACAGCTCCTTGGAGGGACATTCTCCTTCCTGGCAACCCAGCGTAATTATAAAATGAATGAAAAGTAGGCTGCTGGGTAGAGAGGAGGAGCCAAGATCTGTCACGGGTCAGGGTCCTGTCCTGCAACCCAGAATTAGAAGGGACTTTGAACGTCACCCAGCTCAAACCCTTTCTTTTACTGATGGGGAAAATGGAGCTCAGGGAGGTGACATCAACTTGCCTTAGGTCACATGGTCACTAGATCTCTTGACTCCCCACCCAGTATTTTTGTTTCTCTTACACCATTGCTGTTTTACTGACAGCAGGGAATTGGAGTGGGAGGGAGAACCTCTCCCCCAGATCTTCCCCACCGGGAAGCATTGGGTCATTGTTCTCTACAGACACTGCTCCTCCCCAAGTTCTTAAGAACCATGGAGGAAAATGTCATCCAAAGTCCTAATAAACAGGACTGGGGATTTTATGGACTTATGATGCTATCTGTTCCCACTGCAGGTTGTAAGTTTTCAATGACAATGGTCAGACTCAACTATAGAAGAGAACCCCGTTGGATACGGGGATCAAAAAGCAATCACAAATACCCAACTTCAATTGCAAGACCCCACCACTTACAGCAGCTCTGAAATTTGTGGATGTTATTCTTATCAGTCCAAAAATAGTAGAGCAGCAGTTCATTTCAGGGACCCATTGACATCTTTCTAAAAACCACTGAAAGGAGAACAAGCCACCTAACAAGTCATTCGAAGGGTCTATATGATCTTACCAATCCAGTCCTGATGATATTCCAGATTGGGTAACTGAGAACAAGGGACATGGTGGAGGGTATTCAATAAATCCCACTGACAAAGCCAGAACACAAAATTGGGGACTCAGGCCTCCAAGTTAAAATCAATGCTTCTAATTAATGAGGTCATATGTCTAACCCAAAAAGGCCGTGGCTTGAAGCAATTCAAGCAGCTTTCATTTTGAAGATAAATGCCTTTGGAGGGCAGGGAGCTAAGACAACTAGGACACATACACCTGGCTGTGATGTCTTTTAGTCCCCACAGATTTTCTTCCCTCCCCCTTCAGATAGGCCTCTCCTAATGGCCCGAACAGCCGGAAACTTCAGCATCCTCACAATCCCACAGCTGCCCCAGAGTCTCGCCCACACTGGACCAGAGCCGACGGCATCGGATGCTTCTTTAAGCAGCAAGCCCAGGAGGCTGATAAGTCGCCAGGCAGACCCAACCTCCAGATCAATGGGCATGATAGGCCAATGGCTGGAGAGCAGAGAAAAAGTGATCAATGCAAAAAGGGGAGGAAGCAGAGGCCACTCTCCATCTGCCTGTGTCAGGTGGGAAAGGGAGAGACAGCGGGATGTGCAGCCCTCATCCGCTGCTAATAAGTGGCTTTGCCTCATCAGGAAGCCATTAGGAACTTTCAGCCACCACAGCCCCCAAGCTCCCTGCACTGAACTGTCTGCAGGCAGCTGGCAAGAGTACCCATTACCCCTGCCCAGATGGGCACAGGGCAGCCTCCCCAAGTGAGCCCACGGAAGAAGCTACAGCTTGAGTGGTGATGGAGGAGGGAATGAAAAAGGTCCTCAGAGGTGGGGGAGACACAGAGCTCTCCAGGTAGCAGCTCTGAGCATCAAGGAAGAAGGCCGAAGGCTCAACAGTAGGGTCTCTCGTCAAGAAGCCTGGGTCCACTTCCTCACACTTCCTGTTTGACCAGCATTCCTTTCTTCAATAAAAGCGACTGACTGCTAATGGGCATGGGGTTTCTTTGGGAGTGAAGAAAAAATGTTCTGGAATCAAAGAGTTGTGATGGCTGCACAACCTGGGTATGTCCTAAAGACCACTGAATCATGCACTTTGAAATAGTGGGGTTTATGGCACGTGAATATATTTCAATAAAAATATTAATGTTTAAATAGAAGAGCTACTGACGCACTGCTAGGGACAAGCAATGGGAACGCCTTGGTGACTGAGAGTCCTGGTCCCATCTCTCAGAGAGTTTCACTCCTAGTAGAAGAAACAGCAGGCCTAAGTGCACAAATAACTGCATACTCGCCAACACATGAAAATCTTCGTGAAATGCACAGATATACTAAAGTCACCAGGGTACTGTTGAAGGGAGGGGAGGGGAGGTCCATTGCCAGTGGCAGACATCTGCTGTGTAGTGTCGCAGGGATCACTGATTTGAGAACAGAGGCAGTGCCAATAGACTCCAGGAAATAAGCAAAATCCCTCAGGCAAATTCCCCTAAACCCAAAGATGTTTCCAGAAAAGACTGCCCAAGCACTCACTTAAAGTAACACGGGCAATTTCATATTTACATGTATCAGGCTTTCAGGGGAAAAGAAGTCTCCTGATAGAGACCTAACCCTTTCCCTGTTCTGGAAGATTCTCAACCCCTGAGGGTGATGGCGGGGGGACAAAAAAAGGACAGCTCAAACAGGGTTTCCAGGCGCACAAACACCAGAGCAGGGTCACCAGGCGTGAACCAGGCAGGTGCAGTCACAATGCC
The DNA here is from genome assembly GCA_026826555.1 of Tolypeutes matacus. Lineage (NCBI taxonomy): Eukaryota > Metazoa > Chordata > Mammalia > Cingulata > Chlamyphoridae > Tolypeutes > Tolypeutes matacus. Next base: position 4,749,797 of record JAKSZT010054226.1, read on the forward strand.
ATGACGAAAAGACGTCTTTTGGGAAAACTTCTTTTCCAAGCTGGACCATGAGTTCTGTGCCCTGGAATCCCCCGGAGCCGCTCTGATTGGTCCCCCAGCCTGACTCAAGATGAGCACGGCAACACCCTTGGATGAGTAAATGAACTGGGCAAGGAATGGAGGCAGGGAGAGGGAAGGCAAGAGAGGTGGTGGGAGAGAAGCAGAACCGGAAACAAGAAGGCAATTGTTGACCCTGCCGCGGGGACAGCCAAAGTGGCAGGGCCTGCTCCAGACTCGGCAGTGTGGCACCATTCAAGCAAGAATTGAGGATTCTCTGAGCCTCACACACAACTTGGGATCTGGCCCTGGCTTGGCAGTCGGCTCACTGTTGCTTTATAATATACTGAATTAGTCACTGGATTAGGCAGCACATTTACACACACTGGCTCACAGCTGTTTAAAGACGCAGGATCCCCTTTTCAGGGTGCCAAATTCTGGCTGTAAATCAACCACTGCGATTGGGCAACTGGCGAACTCCAAGGTGCATGGTTCCTCCAGGCATCTTCAGTTGCAATGCACTTTAGAGAGCCTCCTAGAACCGAGATGTCTCACAAAAGTTTGCTGGGGATCAGGAGGAAGCTGGGAAGTGGGGCTGCTGAGAAAAAAGAAAGGACAGCGGGCTACTTGGATCCTGAGGCTTATTACCTTCAGGAGGTTGTCAAATGAATTTCTTTGACCTGGACTTTCACGGCAAGTTTAAGTGGAAAGTAGCCTGGCTCAGGAAGTGACAGCTGAGGGAGGGAAGTTCTAATCCTGGCTTTGCCCCCTGGCTTGCTGCCTTGTCAAGAGAGTAAAACTTCCATGCCTTGGTGACTTCCCGGAAAAGGAGAGGTGCCAGGGAAAAGAGGAGAGCACTTTTAATCTTATATCCTGATAGCAGCCATGCTAAGCAATAGCCTTGCCCACAGGGCAAGGATAACGCCTGAAAATCCTGCTTTAGGCCTGGAAGCCTGACCTGCCCCTAACTCAAGTTTGCCCTGTGAGAGGAAGAAAACAATACGCTGGCCACAGCAGCCTACTAGGTCTGGGGGTGTCAAGTGGAAAATTTTCTGTAACCAGGTTAACAGTAACCACAGTTTTAACAGTGTCATTGAAGTAATGACAGTGTCAACAGTATTGAACATTTGTACAGAATGTGGTGTCCTACAAGAAAACGTTAAAATACCACGGCCAGGGAAAAAGAATTTCACAGGAATTATCTCTGATCCCCACCGTAGCTCTAAAAAGCTCTTTGTTATTATCATCTCCACTGTAAGGAAGAGAAAACCAAAGTTTAGGGAAGTTAAATAAGTTGCCTGAGACAAGGTAGTCTCAGCAGTAAGCCTGAATTCAGACCGGGGTCTGGCTTACTCCAAAACTCTTTCCATGACACCACGCCGTATCCAGTGAGAAATGCCACTGTAACCAACGTGATGAATGGCAGGCTATGATATTTAGGGGCAAAGCTTACTTAATGCTGCATCAATGTAAATGCCAATCCCTTCCTTTTGACTCACTGGTCTCATCTGCCAAAGGGAAAAAATGAAGATTCATCTCTACCCTAAGTTTATGGTATGAATCTTGTGGCACAGGTAAATGCAAAAGTATACCTTGATAAATATAAGAATCAAATGCCAATGGTTAAGCAAAGGGAATGGCTTTTAGGCTCCATTAGAACAGATATTTTGAGAGGCTTCCCAAATAGATTTGTGACCAGCTTGGGAAGGACAAGCCTAGTGTATATCTTGCACAGCTTCTGGAAATACAAATATGAATTCCTTAGAATTGGTTTGCCCAGAAAAAAGCACTGAAAGCATTCTTTTTTTCCAAAGCAAGGCAGTTGGGGGGCAACTGGAGACTTGACTCATCCTTGTGCATGTCTCACTGTCTGTCCCATGCCACTAAGCAGCACATGCTGAGCAAAGTCTTGTGAATCAAGAGCCAGTCTCCAGGGCCCGAGTGCATCTAAAAAAACCACAGTTGTTGTCTCCTTCCCCCAGCACCCAAGACTGTTTGGAGACATGCAGCCAGACTGAAATGTCAAAGTTCTCCCTTCAGCCCATACATCCCAGAAGAGTATGGGTGAGGGCAGAGAAAACCCAAGAAGTTCCCCCAAGAGAGGCCCTCAGAAATCCAGAAATAGATATTTTATTACTCAAAAAAAAAAAAAAAAAAAAAAAAAAACTTTCATTTGACTCAGAGGTTAGTTCTAGGTCCACCACGTAAATGTTGATTCATTCCATGCCTGTGTTTATTTTTCTATAAACATTCTTGTTGCATCAAGTGGCCTCAAGGCCTAAACTTGTGCTTCTGAATATCCCCTCCCTGGAGAATTCTCAGCATGGGTGGAGCTCTTACTTCATCCCTCGATTTCCCAATCTGGAAAATGGGGGCCAAAGCACCAATCTGTATGCAAGTTTAATAAACTTCATTAGTCGCTATTCATTTATCTGTTTTGGATTTGAAAATGCACTGTAGAAATTATGTGAACTATATATACTTCTATTTTTCACTTTCCCTCTACTCCACCTCCCAATGGTATTTATAGATGAACTAAATGTTTCTTCCTTTCGCTGATAATAATGAGGCATCTAAAAGAGACATATTGCAGAGAAGACCGTGCCAGGAATCAAAGCCTCTTAGGAGAATGTTAACAAAGTTTCTCCCCAAACAGATTATGTCTAAGTAGGTAGGACTTTGTAGTTAAAAAGATCAAGGTTCAAATTTGTGGTTTGAAAACTCTGTGGCCTTGGACAAATTATTTGAACCTTTCTGAGGCTCAGTGTCTTATCTATACAATGGAGATTAAAACACCAACCTCATCGGTTGTCTGAAGAGTTCATTTTTGTAAAGCACTTTGCAAAGTACCTGCCACATAGTAGGCACTCTAAAAATATTAGTTTCACTTCTCTCACTCCTCCAAACTGAAACATAGATCTGCATAGAGACAAAAAACAGGCGCACGGCAGTTTTGAAGATGTGTTTGGTTTCCATTAGGAGGCAGGGAAGGTGTAGATCTGAACTCTTGATCTTAGGTGAAATCAAGGATGCATTTCCTGTATTATACATGACTCACCCTGAGGCAGTTCATATGCATTTAGCACTGCCACTCCAAATCATCTCTCACCAACTTAACATGGCCTTCTTGCATCACCAATGACTCTAGAGGTACTTTCTAAACGTTAACGCATTAGCCCGCCCATGCTTTTCCAAGAAAGGTGCTTCCTTAACCAAAGAAGAGTATAGAGGGATGTGGTCTGAGGAACCATGAAAGACTAAAAGCAGTCCCAGGTATCCTCATTCACACATCAGGCAAAAAAAAAAAAAAAAGAAAGTATTAGGATGATCACCTGTGGGTGAACTTGCCCAGTCTATAGCATAGAAAATGTTCACAATGGTCAAAGGCAAGGCCAAGGACCCTTAGGTCTGACCCAAAAGTATTCATAAATGGAGAGCACTAAGCCAGAGGCCCGGACCCCAAATGTGCAGAGGAGTCATACGAGGATTTACGGTTACAAGAAGGAAATTTTCCTGGCAAGCACTGAAGTTAGTATCCAGAGGCAAAAATGCCACGCCTAAAACCATGAGCTCCATTTTCCGCTACTATTGGATGTGCACCCTTAAGATCTTATTCCCACATCATCTTCCCCCAATAATTCAGAGGTCCCCAAAGACACTGCTGGCTGCTTAGGATATACACCCACTCCCAAGGAAACAGCAACGTGTCAAGCAGAGATCTCTCAGTGTGACAACCTGCCACCATGTGGCCTTGGAATGATGCTTTAGTTTTCAGAATGACCAAAATATAAAGCATGAGGGGAGTGATGGGGGCACGGGGTTGGGGGGGTGGCGCTTTACTTTTGTTGCTAAAGAAAGCTCATCACATTGATTAGGGTGATCATCTTATCAAACTTTGCTATCCTCCTAGTGGATCATGCCTGGTGTCAGAGCACATACCTTCTGCCCCTAAAGAGAACTCATTGAGAAGAAGAAAAAAAAATCACTCGTCTAAGACATTAATTCTTAAATCTTTTGCAAAATTCTCTCCCATAACACAGTTTATAAGCTGCAAAGGTTTTTACATTTTGGTTTTTTTGTTGTTTTATTTTTTTCCAGAAGCACTCTTGTAGCTCCCTAAAGTCTCCGCTACTCGGTAAAATGGGCCTCATTTGCTAAAGAGGGTAAACCGAGGCATGGAAGAGCCAAGCAATTGGATTATAACTCAGTAGAATGGAGTGGGATAGGAAATATTTTGAAATCCTACTTAGATTTCAAAAAGAAAATGTATTTCTCAAAGTCCAACATCAAGCTACCCCACAGGGAAATTGCATTCCTGTCCAGTAGATTGTGAGGTAATTCACACTTTTTTCACTTCTTGAAATGGAGCTAACTTGCCACCTACTAAAAGTCTGGTCAGTGGGTTGGCATCATGGGTATCTGTGCCACCTTTCAAGATAACTGTGCCAGAATGATCTCTGTAGCCTGCTCAGAGCTCAACACTTAGCAAGCTGTGTCGAATCCATTAAATGGGAAGAGCGCGCCATGCTGACATTTCTGGTTTTAGGTTAATGCTTTGTGTCTTGGGGACTGTGGTTGTTATTGTTGCGTTTCTTTTAATTCAGTTGCATGCACCAGGTACTCATCACATCAAAGAAATATTTAAAATGAGTGTGGCTGGCTAGAAATGTCAGAGGCTTAGCAGAAATCGACATCCCGTTCAAACTCCGCCACTTTTTGACGCATAACCTCGGGAAAGTAACAGCATCACTGCTCTGCAGTTTCCTCATTTGAAAAATGTCTCTACCTCAGAGGAGCACTGTGAGGCTCAAATGAGGGTACACAGGTAAAATCACACATCAAACTGTAAAGTGCTGCTAAGATTATCGCCAGGTATTGGTAAATAATATTCAGAAACAGACCTCAGTACTTGCTCAAATTCAATAAACACCAGGTATTTCTGGGAATCTGAAGGCAACTGACACAGAATTTTAGAGTTAGATACAGCTAGACTTGAATCCAACCCCAGGCCCTCGCCACCCCATACGAGCTGTGAGACCTAGCAAGCTACGGAAGCTCTTAGTTTATTACCTAGGAAATGGGAATAATGCTGAGCTATTAGGGATCAGGGGAAGATAGTGAGGTTCTTGGCACCAAGTTAGCACCCAGTAACTTCAAAAAAAAGTAAAGACGGTGGAGAGAAGTGGCTGCAGAAGCACATTCACCGTGAGATAAACTCTGCCCTGACACCAGCAGTGGCAGTCCTCCTTGTCTTTCCCCCAAACGGGCATGCTGAACTTAGGTCCCTGCTTCAGAAAGAAAAGAGTAAAACATGACGGACTTTTCTCAAAATGGAGAAATTGTCTCGACAAAATGAGATGTCATATAGCAGCCGGGTGCCAGCCAGGTAGGTTCTTCCGCTGCCACACGGGCAACCTTTAAAAAGCTTGGTGGCCCATGCTTCCCACACCTCAAAGCACAGTCGCGGCCTCAGGGGTGTCTGGCAAACCAAAGCAGCCCCCGATGTCACCGGGCAGCCTGTCCTGCTGAAGGGGCAGCTGGCTGCTGCCCAGACACCTCTGTATAAACCGGGAGGCAGGGCCCCAGCACACTGGGCTTGCCAGGAAGAGGCGCCCAGATGGCCTATAGCAGAATGCATTCCTGCTGCGGGAGGGAATGTTTACAGATGGAGCAGTGCTCCGAGGAGGGGCAGCAGTGGATGAAACCAGCTCATGACTCAGACCACATGCTCAGCCCTGAGGATGCAGCTGGGCTGGTGCTTCACCTACCAGACCCCTAACCTCCATCTCCTTCCTCTAGATCAAGCCCTGCAGGGGGCTGCTTTCCGCTGCCACTGTGTGAAGGCCTAGGGAAAAAAGGAAGCTGCTTCAAGAGGAAGACACGCGCCCTGGTCCAGGGGCAGCCCTGGACAACGTGCCTCAGTTTCCCCAACTGTAGGCAAGGCCGACAGCTCCCTCTGAAAGTTACCCTCTACAGAAGTATGCAAAACCCCTCAATGATTGAGTCAATATTAGCAGAATTCTGGGATGAGGATGAAAACATTCCCATTTCACCTCCCTGTTCACTGATATACTACATCCTCTCCAAGCCTTCATTTTAAATGCCACCCAGAATCCTAGAACGTCAGAGTTAGGAGGAATCTTATTAATCATCTTCTCCAATTGATTTATTTGACCCATGAAGAAGATGAAGGCCAGAAAAAGGAAAGACAACCCATGCCTAATGGATAGGATTCCCTTAAATTTTAGGCAAGCAAAATCAAATAGGAAAAATGCATAAATACCAGATGTATAAAGATCAATCACATGACAATTGTTCCACAGAAAATTTCCGGAACTGTCTGAAGGGTATTTTAAAATCAAACCCAACAATACACTCTTATTTCAAACATGAGTGATAAATAATGAATGGCCCTGGCACAAAGCAATCATCACACAAAATGCAATTAATAGAGGGTAGGTATAGTTCCTGGCACATAGTAGAATTTCCTAAGTGCTTCAGAAAAAAAAAAAAAAACATGACTCTACAAACACTATGTTTAGGACATTTCTCTTGTCTGATCTAGGATCTTTATTTTCCATTTAGTCCTTGAAAATATGTACCTGATTGACTCTGTCATCTACTTTGAGGTTTAACGCTTCTTCTGATAAACTGATATAGAGGTTTTAACAACTAACAACATGAGTGGGAGGAAAAGTAATGCTTTAATAAAAAAAAAAAAAAACCTCTTTCATAAGCCTATTCAACAACACTGCTCTTTCCTTAAAATCCCCCACTTTTAAAGGCAAACTCCATCCTAAGATTCAAACTGCTCTCACACACATCCTGGCCTGACATTCCCTTCTATCTCCCATTCTGCAACCCAGGTTTTCTTCTTTGTGTCTATGTGCGTCCTTCTTTCACTCCAAACTATCAGCATTCTTCCCATGCTGTTCTCTATACCTAAAGTAATCCTCTCCCTGTTCTTACTCTGCCTTCAGATGCTTCTGAAGTGCCCATGTTCTTTATGAAGCAGATCCACAAAACCATTCTAGACCATAATTGTTGGGGAAAAGGGCCCAAGAGGCCCATAAAATGTAAATAATAGTTGACCCACACCTATTTCCATAAATTCAAACCCTGGTCCTCCTGCACTTCTAGCTACAGAAGTGCCTAGAACACAGAGACTGTTTCATAAGAATTGTCCTGACCAGCCACACACCCATGAGTGACTTAAGGTTTTCAGAAATGATGACACAGTCAAAGACTGGAAACATGGATTCCAACCCAGCCATGTAAGTCTGGAACTCTTAGGCAAGGGCCATGCTTGGTCTTATATGAGGATATGAGGACTTTTCTAAAAATCTATGAAATAGCACTAAATCCTTTCATTCCTTTTTTCATTCTTAACTTCTGTTCTTTCTTTCAGTAATTCTTTCATACTTTTTTTTTTTTACCTTTTTCTGTCATCCTTCATCTTCCTCTCTTCCTGTTTAGCCAAAAGAGATATTTCAGTTGAACCCATCATTCTCTACAGCCCCTTTGGTATCTTAAGGAATCAAGGGTTTTTTTGTTTTGTTTTTTAACTTTTGTTTTTATTGTCACCCAATTCAATGGTACAAAAGACTTTTTTTTTTGGGGGGGGGACCCTTGTGATCCTAAGACTGAAACTTCTCATCTTGGGTAAACATTAAAACAAAACAAAATAACAAAAATTCAGTTGTCTTCGCTTGTGAAATATGGCATTTACCCCATTCAGAAGTTCATTTCAGCACACACACACACACACACACACACTACCTGCAGAAAGTTTACAGTTCCCCCGCAAAACCTTGCAAAGCAAAATTCAACGGCTTATCATAGTTACCCAAAACTACCTTGGTTTCAAATGCTTGAAGTGAACTTGTTTGAGGTTGATTCTGAGTTGTTTCTCAGGCGCTGAGAAATATATTATGCGTGAAAAGCAAATTTAAAAATATAGGTTGGAGGAAACCACACTGAACTTAAACAACTTCAACCTGTCAGTCTGATTCTATTAGCTTGCTTTGGATGGTCTAAATCCTAAAGATTAGCAATTGAAGTAGATATTAGGAAATGAGATCTCTTCCTAATTTAGTGCCTAAGTTCGGTGACCCTCTTTTGCTGCCACAGTCCCAGTTTATGTCTATTGTACTGGTGTAATTTTTAACAGCACCCCTTTACACTCTCAAAAGTGTCCCAGTTTAGATGGCAAATTATAGGATTTCATTACCTATAAACCAGCAAGACCCAAACACCAATAACCTAAAAATTTCCAAAGCACTATCTAGGTCAGAATCTTACAATTCTCAAAAACAAAACTCTGACGGACTTAAACTCAAGCAGCAGAAACTGGAAAGCACCTGGGAAATAGGAACAAGTAGGCCACATAATCAATAAATATTTATTGCTTAAACAACAATATTTTGAGTTTGGCTGGAAGCATGGCTCTCTGCCAGTGAAATTGGATCTACCCCAACCTACACTAAGACCAAGTTCTTTCTGCATCTGCATGGAGATTATAAAATGCAATCTTAAAAAAAGTAAAGCAGCCAGGCGAAGGGCTTCAGAAAAGTAGCCAAGTAGAAACAGCCTCTTTATGCAATTTGCAAACATCCACTGAAGTTTTTTAAAAAAGGTATCGTCAACCAAACTGCAAAAGCAAAAAGTAGCTATAGACACATGAAAAGTGAAAATGATATATGGGGGTAGTGACCTTGACATTCCTAACCTTGAGTTATGAAATATTAACAGCTGTAATCAAAGTGTAGAGCTAGAGGTGTGTGAACACAGAGGCAAATCCTTCCGGAGATTTGCTCTGAACAGAGAAATGAGACCAACATTTCATTACAGGGCAGCTAGACAGAAACACACAGACTCTGTGTGGGCCCAAGGATACTAATTTGGGGAAGGGGGGATGTTCTCCATAAGGTAGTGATAGAAAAGCCAATCTCACACATGGGTAAGTGGCCAGAGAATCTGTTTCTTTCTCTATTTGCCAGGGAGACTTCCGGGGCTTCCATCCTTACTTGTGTCACGATAACTCCAAACACGTATGCCCTGACGCATGAACTGGACTTTAAAAAAAAAACTAAATTTTAGGAAAATAAAATAAAATAAAACTGATTTGCTGCCTGGATAGCAAATGCAGCTGCCGAGGATCTCTTTTAAAAACCACACAATAAACCCAATGCTTACAGGAAAATCAAACTGCAGCCACATTACAAAAATGAACAAGTTGCTGATGTGTGTCTCTCAGCATCCCGATTGCGAGGCAGATGACATGCAGAGCCGTGTCAGTGTTGAAAGAGGTAAAACGGGAAGAAGTGGGAGGCGCAGGGAAGGATGTGACCTTCGGAGTGAACATAATCACCTTCCCACCTGCAGGAGAGCGAAGGCCATCTGGAAGCCATTGGAAAAAACAAGACCCTGGTTCTATGCTCCATAAGCATTGTTGGGACCATTAAGTGCCCTCCTAAAGCAGCACACCTGGCTGCCAGGCCTGGAAGAGCCCACCAGGCAGGTCCTTTCCCCAAGCCATCCCAAACACCTGGGGAAGAGTGAGACCATCGAAACCGGCAGAGACCTGTACACCTCCAGAGCTACCGTGGCAGCCCTCTCATGCGCCCCTGTGTTATCCTCTAGCCCTGCTGAGAATAGCATGGCAGTTTTGATATAGGTCTGAAATGCCTGTAGTGTCTCTTCAGCTTGCAAGTTAGTTTCTAATGTTGTAGTCTTAGAGCAAATTATGCACTCTCTGAAAACCATTTTCAACCTCGGTGTAATGGATCAAGTAATTACCTCCCTTCCAGAGTTGGTGTGAAGCTCAAAAGAGCTGTATGTGAAAGGAACTGGCACCTAGGCCGGTTCGATACGTGCTTCACCCACATTGACCTTCAATGCCAGCCGGCAGCACGAAACCAGGATCACAGCGCTCCCCATGGGTTCTGCGGACCCCAAACCAGAGAGGTGTCTGTGACTCTACTCTCTCTCTAGCCACTGCAGAAGTATCTGTGCTCTTTGAACCGTGGGAAACTCTCGTTCCTGAAAACTCCAGATCTACCCTAACCAGCTCTCGGTTTTGCAGAGGTTTTGATGGGGCCCAGAACAAGCTGGGTTCTGGGAGGTGGACCACGGGCTGGTTTGTCTCCTAGAAAGACGGGATGCTCCTACAGGGTGGTCTGGCCTCTTTAAGACAGAAAAAGAAAGTTACACAGACAAAAAACAGCAATACAAACCAACCAAAAATGCCAGGAATGCAAGCTCTGCCAACCAAATAAATAAATAAAACGTGAGATACTTTATAACAACTGGACATGATGCATTTCTCAACCCTACATAACTGAAAACCTCGACTTCTCCATCAACCCTGTAAATGGACCCCCACCCCTAGTCCTGGTGGGTCTTCCTGCTCTAGGGTGACACTGACAATCTCCATCACCCAAAATAACCGATCAATCCCTGTGCCTTTGACTAGGACTTCGAGATTCTCCGGCTCTCTAAAAGTTATCTGGTTCACCGTGTTTGCTCTCAGGGACATGGAACTAAGCTTCGTGGACATGAAATCTCAGTTAAGCAGGTGAAAAGGTTCCCTTTAATTTTATTCACCTTTCTCTCTCAAATAAGAGATGAGGGCAGGTGCATACTGCAGCCATATCCCCCACTAAACATTTCAAGCACCCTGGTCAAGGCCATTTTTTGTTGGTTTGTTTTCTAGTTAACTGTTAAATAGACACTCACACATATTAACCATCTTATTCCTCATACCAACCCTATGAGGTAGAACTACACTCGTTTTACAGATGCAGGAACTGGTGCACAGAGAGATTAAGTAACTTGTCCAAAGCCACACAGCTAGTAAGTGGCAGAAATGTGATTCAAATCCAGACAGGCTGGCTCCAGAGTCCCTGCTCTCAAACACCCTGCTTTTCACCCGCTTATGAAGCGTGGTCAAGTCGGAATCTGGGAGCACAGTAAGAAATTCCAATAGGATCAAATCCGGGGCTGTCTCTATCCCTCTTTCTGATCCACACTTATGAAGACACAAAGACTGACCAAGCTCAGAAAGGTACCAAGCAGCTTCCCCTCTCTAAGGACAATGCAGATTCCCAATGGATACCTTCTGCCAGGAGGGAAGGAGACCAGGGGCGGGCAGAGGGGGAGACGCTGATCCTTTATGCTTGCAAAACGTGCCCATATCCAGAATTAGAACTCCGGCTCTTCTCTGGGTGTTATGCTCACCTCACCAAGAAGGTGAAGCGGGAAAGGAAGGGGAAAACTAAGCAGCTTGGAACGTATTTGCTTTGGCACAGGGCCCCCACCCCTTCTCAGCAGGCTCCACACCAGGAGGGAACTTGATGGACACTCAATAGCTATATTTGTTTTTAGCCTCTTTAAGGTTCCAGAACCTCGCATTTGCACTGTGGCACTCAAAACGGGATACCCCATGTCACACTTACAAGGAAAACCCAATTCCAATGTATTTCAAAGTATTTCTTAATTTGGTACTTAAAGCTGTCAAAAATCCTGTGAGGTCTCCACGTAGATGGGAGGTGAATAAAGGTTAATAAAAGATCTGACTAAATCCTAGCACAAACACAGGCAAGTTCAGCACCTTGCCTCCATACCACCTCTATCTGGCTCTCACCTATTGGAGGGGGAAAAGCCTGGTTTAATCATTTAAGCCAGATAAGATCCCAAATTAGTTGTCTTCACACATACGAAACAAAACAACCCAAAAAAATCATTCTGACAAATAGTTAAGTCACCGCTGTGGATACAAAGCCACACAGTGAGAAGTTAAACTTTAAACACGTGTCCTCTATGGTCTGATGGGCAAAGCAAATCCCTATTTAGCCAACGTCTTGTCCTTCCACCAACAAAAGAAAAAAAAAAAAAAAACCAGGCAGTTCTAGCCAATGTTGCTTCCATCTTTGCACCTGCAAGCTTAAGTCTTAATTGAACTTTCTTTGCCAAGCTTTTCAAAGGTAACTTTCAAAATTACTCACGAGAAAGCAGGCTGAGAAGTCAGAAACTGGGATTGATTTTCTTTCGGCCACTGGCTTACCAGACATTTTTAGGTAAGTTACTTCTGTTCTCTGTGCCTTTATTTCCCTCTTTGAAGTATGGGTATAAAGTCACATTTCAGCTACTGAACTTTTAGAAAAACTTCCTTATTATATTCTGTATATATTTCCAAGTTTCTCTCTTGATTTCTCCCCCAAAGAGTGTACCGGAAATCAAATCTCATTACAACAAATAGCACCAGACTGCCCAGTTTCTATGACCAGTTGAAATTTTGTTTATTGAAGGTCTTTTACAAAACCTGATCTGTGCCTAGGAAACCCTTTTTTGAAACAGAAGAGCTGTTGTAAAGGCACTTATGATGATGGAAGTTGTCTATAGCATCAGGCCTTACTGTCCTCATTTTACAGATGGGAATGCTAAGGAAAGTTATTGCCCAGGGTTTCTTTTTATCAATAACTGAAATAATAGCACCATATACTTAAAATCGCTAAAATTTAATATTAATTTCATTAATTTTAATATTAAATTACCAAAAAATTGTTTCAGCTGTTTACTGTGATCGAAAACATGTGTTGGCAGGGGCTCTATTTCATTCCCAGCACGGATGACCCCTCATAGGTATGTGAACTGACATATCTACACGATATTTCCCAGATGACCAAATCTGTCTCTTCTCCATAAACACACATATAAACAAGCCATTCTAAGGAAAGGACCTATTAGTTGAGTTTATATCTTTGCCCAGAATCCATCCTCTGACCGACTTCTATATATGGTTTGAATCAATTGTGACAACAGAATTTATTCTGGCTTCTTCGAACTTGCCCCCCACCCCCATCCCCCGATGCAGCCATCATAGCAACACCATTTCTGAACTGTGGCTCTAAGTGCCTGAAATGTCTCCATGGTTCAGTTCATCTCGGCCTTGCTCCGACCATCAGCCTTGTAACAAGAAACAAGCTCAGCCGTCTTTGGGCACAGCAATATACTGTGGTTGAATATTAGGGGCTCCCGGGTCCGGGAGGGGAAAATGAGGCCAGTGTCTCTTTATTAACATTTCGGAAGGATCTCTGAATGAAGAAACATCAGCTTGGCTTGTGTCAAAAATTTAAGCAGACCAAGAAAGAGTTAAAACAAGCAACCAAGTAGGGCCAAAGCAAAGAAGTGTTAACCACACAGAGCAGCAGCTAAACTTATGGATAATCAGGTACAGCAAAGTAGCAATTAATTCGTTTCCAGAAAACATCACCTCTCAATAGCGCTCTATATCCCTTCACCTCCAAAATCACTAATCTCCAAGGACAGCTGGCATTTCCTATCCTAAAAGAAAGCATCTTTCCCTCTCAAACAACATTTGTTCCAGGAATTCTGTAGGGCAGGACTCCATCAAGCTGCTCAGAGCCAAAATTTGTGTCTAAGACAAAATGAAATTTCTCTCCTCTCCTCTTCTTCAAATCCTTACAAATCAAGGAGCTGGACAACACCAAGAGCCCAAGACCCAAAGGCCCCTCTGATGTTGTTGGAGTTTTTTTTCCTTCCCTCTTCTAACGGCTCTTTGGTAACAGAGGACAAATTTAGGACAGATGAGAAACAACTGGGTAAAGTGTGTAACCTGCTCGAAAAGAGTCAGGACGCTTTCCCAAGTGAAGAGGATAATTTCAGTTCTCCACCCTTGAATCCAGACGAGAGAAGCTAAGAGTATGCTAATGGACATGTGACAGGGGAGCTCGAAGAGGCAAGACATTATTTGAAAATTTGCTTCCAGGCCGTTTCTGCTCTCACTGCCCAGGGCCCTTCCGTGCAGCTCCAATTAAGGGGGACTCGATGTCGACATCCCCTATGGCAGAGCCCATCCCCTAATGTTAAGGAATAAGGCCAGAGGCATCTCGCTCATTCGGGAAAATTCTTAAAAAGCGGGGATGGGGGGTGTTGGAAATTCTATGCTTTTCCCCACTGCCCACAAAAGCACAACTGTGAAAATAAATACCCCGAAACCAAGAGACTAGGAGCCACCAACAGTCCTCCGCTGTCCCTCTCTCCAGCAGCCAACGGTGCAGAAACACACCGGCGAGAAGGGGGCAGCGGAGGGGGCGAAGGGGAGGGGTTCCCCGGCCTCGGGAGAGAGTTGGGGTGGGGGCCTCGGCAATCACCACTCACCCGGGGAGGGGAAAAGCTCCAGATCGACTTTTTCCGTCTTGATGATGGTGAGAGTCGGTTTGAGATCGACGGCCGCCTTCATGGTGCCAGGAGTGGGGGAACAGACGGAAGGATAGCAAGTTGCTTGTTATGGTTGTTGTCTTTTTTAATGGGGATCAGGAAGAGGGAAGAGAATGGGGGGGGGGGCAATCAGACTTTCTCCCCTAAAATCTCAAATTCCCACTGACTTTCCCGGTGCCCGGAGGTGCGCGCCCTGCGCTCTCTCCGGGGAAAGTTGTCACTTGGTGGAGAAGTGAGCGCGCTCCCGGTGCCTCTCCGCCCCTTTTCGCTCCCTCTCCCACTCCCTCCTCTCCTCCTCGGCCGCGGGGCAGGCTGCTTTAGCTCGTCCTCGCTCTCCCGGGGCCTCACTCTCCTTTCCTCCCTCTCTCGCTCGCGCTCTCCCCTCCTCTTTTAGGGCGTTTCTCGCGGCTCCGAGCTTGGGCGGCTGGGTCTGCGCGCCCAGAGCCTGGAGCTCTCCGCCGGGCGGCGAGGGAGGGGCGGAGCGCGGCAGCGGCAGCGGGGGCGGGGCCGGGCTCAGGACCTGCGGCCAATCGCCGTCTGTGGCCCAAAGCGAAAGGAAGGCGGGGCGGAGCTCGGCGCCCGCCCCGCCCCGCGCCCACCCCGCGCCCGTCCCGGGCCGCCGAGGAGCAGTGCGCCTAGCCTGCGGGTGGCAGATTCCAGTGCGAAGGAGGGAGCGGCCCCGAACGCGGAAGGATGCTGCATGGGGAGCCTGCCTCGATCATTTCGGGAAAGTCCGCTTGATTCTCCACGCATTCTTGAGGTCTTTATCACCACCTCCTGCCCCCCGCTCCCAGTGGCAGCATAGTTTTCCAAGTGCGTGTACATCATTCATTCACCAAGACTGACACACAGGACGTGAGGCATGTGGATGAAGGGGAGTGCGTGAGGGAAGACGCAGGGGAATCCAGAGCCAGTGGCCTCAGAGGGCTTCGTGAATGTCGGACACCAGCCCGTTAGTGAGTCAGGAATAGACACTGTGTTTCTGGAGGAGCCTTCCGTGTTTCAGAGCATACCCGTGTAAACCTTAAGAAGTAATGACAACGGGGTTGGTGAGCAGAAATCTTGCTTCTCTTCCCTTGATCAGGATTAAGTCTGAGGCAGCCTACTGGAGTCCTCAAAACAAAGGTCCACGTTCTCCTGTATTACTGAGGAAGACAGGAACAGGTGTCCCCAAACTAGCACACAGTCATGTGCTTCTGTAAACGTCCACTTTACCCTTTAGCAGGGATTGGGCAGAAGGGGAAGACACATTTTCTTTTTCTCAAATTATTCTGTTCCTCTAATTACATCATCATTGGCCAGAGCTTCATCTTTCCCTTCACATACTCTCCTCTACCAGATAAAATTAACAGCCCTCCCACCACTATCAAAAAAAGTGATGCAGAGACTCTAGGGTTTCAATTTACAGAATACATAATTTGCATCCATGTCAGAATCACAATGCACAGCCTGGTTCCATTTGGGAACTCCTGACACTTTAGATAACACAACATGATCTGAAATAATTCATGTTTTTCACTGATACATTGGTTATTGTAAATGGGGATAGTTTGTCCTAATTAACTAATCAACCAGTAAGTATAACAGTGCATACACAGTCACACATATGTATGGCTAGAGCCAGGCAATGAGATCCACCACTGATTAAAACTAAAAGATGAAACATAAATCATCCTGATTTAATAGTATTTTCCAGATTTCTAAGCATACGTTGAGTTCCCTTCACTTGACTGTAACTGTAACCTCTGCCTCCAAAAGCTATACTACACTGGCTTACCTTGATCTAAACTCAGTTTTGTCTCCTTGAAGCATTAGTAACTTGCAGGATTCCCACAGCAAGTTGGGGAAGGAGTCAGGAATAGAAAATAAATCTCTGGCTCCTGGTTCAACATCTCTGGCTCCTGGTTCAACCTCCAGATTACAGCCCTACTTGGGTGACCAGAGGAAATAAATGTGCATGTGATAATCCCCATTTTTAAAGAAACAAAGACTGTTGTAATCTAGCTGTGTTTTCAACAGGTATGAGAAAGCAATGCTGGCCCTCAGATGACAAGAACAGGTCCTTCTGATGCTGGGAAAATCTTAGGGAAACAGCTGATGAATGAATTGTACATTTTTACATCCAAATGAGCAGCAAAGGCTCTTGAACCACTCCTGCCTTACTCACTATGAATACCTCAGTAGAAGAACTGAGCAAATTAAGAGGATTTTGTGCAGTTAATGTTTTAAGAAAATGTTGGTATGTTTTCATCCAAGTGCAAGGACTTCTCTATTTTCAAATGCAGCTTCCTCAGAGCAGCTATTTTCTCTCTCTTCCAGTCTGTGGCTCAACTTCCTTCCCCAGGTTAGCCTAAACAGTGATGTTAACACCCCCAAAATTAGACACTAAAAGAGCCCACCATAATTAAACCATAAACACCTTCCACTCTAGAAATGAAAGTATGTATTCCTCCTAATTCTTTACCAATGACTTCTCAACTAGTCAAATATCCTTTCTCTAATTTAGTCCTAAAGCACAGAAACCCCAAAGTATGAATGTCCAAATCCAGGAATGGGGTTGAATAAAATAGGAGGGTCAAGGAGATAGCCAGGGGCCAATGCAGACCTTCAGGAAGTTACTTCTAGATGACACTAAACATGAATATTATGTTATCAGAAGGTAAGCACCTAACCTAGGATTTGGTTTAAGCTTCCCTTAAGACAAGTACCACCAATAACAGCAAGTGATGAGGGTTATGTGGCAACGTGGTTGTTGTGATAAGTGGAATATTACTATGAACTGTGGGTGATTACATGACATCAGCAGAGCTAAGGAAGTTATGTGACACGTAACATTAAAATAAGGCCGATTAAAAAGTTTTTAAAAATTTTTAAGAAGTCTGTTATCTCAGTAACTGGGGTAACTTCCTGTGAAGTAGTAGAACATCTTAAAGACTTGGGGTTTACAGTAATCACCTTTATTTAGAGATCAAGTTAAAGTATTTTTATATATTTGAGATACTAACAATCCAATCAGGACTACGAATGCCACACTAGAGTAACCTCATAAATTTGGACAAGTGGAATTTTTATTCTCTTTAGGACACTAGTGATTTATTAAAACATTTCTGGGGAATTTAAATGACATTTAAATCTTAAATGGTCCTCAAAAAGATGCTTAGTCCAATACCTGAGACATTTGGGATGCTCACTAAATACATTTTAAATGGAGAAACTACCAGCTTTTTGGTCACTATGGGCCTCTCCTTTACCACAAATTGTTTGTAATTCAAAGATTGGGGCCTGTGATGATGAACTGAAAAATGTCACTGATCCTGACTATAGGTGAGCCCTTTGTTCCCTTGTGGCAGAGCAGAACCTCTATTACTCATCACTTATTTCCACTTGACTTCACTTGTGCCTCAGTTTCCCCACCAGCACAATAACAGCAGGTGAGCTTTGACTTTCATCCATTCAGGCAAGATATTTCAAGACTCTATCTGATTTTTTAAGACCCTCAGGAAAAACCAACCAAGGAACTACTTCTTTGCTTTTGCTTGTAGTATAGCAGTCTGCTCCTCATACATTTGTGAGCAAACAGAATTGTATTTTTAAACATTTCTTAGACTTTAGCATTCCTTGGACATCCAGCCAAGTGCTAGAACTCTTTAGACTAGGAACATCAGGTAAATAGAAGGGGGATGTCAAGGAAAAGCTGCAGGAATGAGGGGTGTGGGGGGGAGTTCAATTTTAATGATATCAAGAAAATAGTCACCTTTATACAAGAATGTCCTCAAACACATGGAGTATGTAAATAACATGAACTTTCTCCTTTATTTACACTCTTCCCTCAACTCAACCCCAACCTCAATAAAAAAAAGAGGTATAAAAATACACTTAATTTCAAACAATCATTGAAGACAGATCCTCCCTCTCCAGAAGTATGCTAGAATAAGCTATTTGTCTACTCTTGAATCTTGACTTTGCCAAACCAAAGACTCTGTGAGTTTGGGGCGAAAGTATGCTTTATTGGAGGTAGATGCAAAAACATTCAGACCACTAACGGCTGATCCAGAAGGAGCTTATGACTCACAGATGTCGATTTACCGGTATAAATGTAAGATTAAAAAAAGACCTCAATGAACAACGTGGCTGAGCTGCGTTTGTGGTCGTCTTTCTCTGAGAAAAGGCAACAGTCTCTGTCACACATGAAAACAGACTTCGAAAGCTTCACTCTAAAACCAGTGGTTTCTATGTGATACGTTTAGTCACTGTAAGGCACAGGGGAGAAGACAGTGCCTAAGGCTTCAATATCTGCCAATATCAGGCATTCATAAAGTCGAAAATCAGAGCTAGGAGGGCAAATGCAAATAATTCTCCTAATTAAACGTGGCTGTCAAAGGCAATGACCCCAGTCAGGGTCCCAGAGCTGTGCTGTCACTGACTTTGAGCTGGCTCTGTGACCTCACCAACACCGCTTAACCTTTTTGTGTCACAGCCTGACCTCTGTTTCAGTGAATAAAATCACCCCTGGCTCTCCTTACCATGTAATACAGACTCAATAGCTATTGTTTAGAAGGTACAATCAACAATGAGCAATAAGAGGGACTGCTGTGGTGGGGAGAAGAGGGCCAAAGGGAGGGCAGGCATTGGAGAGGACTTGGGGGCCTGTTTGCTACTAGAAATCTCTCTATATTAAAGCAAAGATGGGAGCAAAGAGTGTGGGCCCTGAAATAAGTGGGAGTCTGGGTTCAAATTCTAGCTGTACCAGCTGAATTACCTTGGATAAGTCACTTTAATCCTCCTGAACCTCAGTTCCCTCATGTGTAAAGAGGGAATCATAATAGCACCCACATTTGAAGGTTTTTTGGAGGATTCGATGAGATAATGCATTTAGTACAGTGCCAGATCCGAGAAAATGCTCAACAATATTCAATCACTGCGACTGTTTTTAAGATCCAGCACACCGGTGGAATGTGCAAGAAATCCCTTTAGCCCGCTGTCTCTGGCCATCCCTTTGCAGAGGGGCTGGCACCTTTTATTTATCTAAACTGTCTCCAGGGAGAGAGAGAGTGGGGGAGAACTGTCACGTTTAATTTTTATAGTCTCTCCCAGCCCCTTCCTCAGATCCTGATTCAAGAATCTGCTCAGCTTCAACCTTGCTTGAGGAGTTCCAGCACAACACAATGGGAAGAGAAAACTGCCAATTTGTATTCATTGGGAGCCTCACAGAAAAGCCGTAGTTCAAATTCTGAAGGGAGATGAAATCTGTGGTGTCTCTTTGGAGACAAACCTTAGGTCTTGGATTTGTCACATGTTAGAGCA
This sequence comes from Tolypeutes matacus, assembly GCA_026826555.1. Classification (NCBI taxonomy): domain Eukaryota; kingdom Metazoa; phylum Chordata; class Mammalia; order Cingulata; family Chlamyphoridae; genus Tolypeutes; species Tolypeutes matacus. Next base: position 4,769,378 of record JAKSZT010054226.1, read on the forward strand.
GATGGACTTCTATGAAAGATCTTTAAGTCCTGCCCTCCTATTCACCAGAGGAAAAAAACTGAATTCAAGACGATTAAGTCATTCTGCCCAAGGCCACACAGCTGGAGAAAGGCAGAGTAAATGCTAGAACCAGAGCCCTGATTGAGGACCTATCATGGCATCTCCTTGCGTTTACAAATATCACTTATGCAGAAGTCACTGCCGTTCCCCTTGGTCTGTTACCAAACACTCTTGAGACATGAAGCAGGGTATGAAAAGACAGGTGATAAGAATCAACTTCTAGAAATCTTACAATATTGACTGTACTGTATGTGTTGTTTTAGGGGTAAGGACATTGCCGGCTGACCGTGCATTCCCTGTGGGAGACAGTTTGGCTTGGGCTGTAAGGAGAAAAGGGCTCTGGGTTGGCTCTATTGCTGTCTGCAGTTTCTTTAGACTATAATTACAGACTATTCAACTGCATCTGCAGCCCCAACAATGTGGGATGGATTGGCCTACTCCACAGACCAAGTGACATTTTAAAATCCACCAGTTTAGACATCACGTATTCATCTTACAGCAAATCAGGCTCGGCTCAGACAGAAAGAGGCAAGCAGCTGTCATTCAATGTTACATACTTATATAGGCTTCCTCCACACCCCCGGGTCAGTTTGCCTGTTTCCCGGGATTGTTTCTCCCTCCTTGCCCTGGATAATACAGAATGCAGGTCCTAGGAGCCTCTGGGGATCGTGTAATTTGGATTCCAATTTAAGTTATCCTAAATTGGCCTCTTGAGGAGGTAGAGGAGGGAAGGCCTTCGCACAGATGTTCCTTACTAATATGGCAGAAGCCAAGAACCAGTCTCCTATCAGGGAGCTCCCGTGCCCCAGGGGAACAGGACCCTAGGACACTCCCCAGGCTGCAGGTGGTTCCATCCTGGTAGAAGGTTAAAGCCTTCCTCTTATCTAACCCTGCTTTTCCCTTGGGTTACAAAGACAACTCCAAACTTCAAAACAGATGTTCTCTGCAGTTGTGTTTGGAATCCTAAATTAAGATAATTTCATTGTGGAGTCTTCCCCTTCCATCCCCCCTTTTTGTTTAGAAATGCCAAATCAATTGCCCCTGAGGACTAACATTTACCATCCTAGAGATAAAGGAGCAGAAGTGGGGTGGAGAATTTCTCCATCCTGTTCTTGATCCCTGAAGTCAAGCAGATGAAACAGATAACACTAGAAGAAGAAGAAATAACTCTGACAGGAAAAGGGAAGATGGTACAAGAGGAAACAGCAGAAGAAGTCGAGAGGAAACAGCAGAAGAAGTCGCATCTGAGAACAATAAAAGGGTACGTGAAGAGGAGGGGGGTGAGTGTCACAGTGATTTTATGTCTCCGTCCTTCTGGGGACTGAAACCCCCAAGATACCAAGATGGAGTTAAGGCCTGGTAACTTGTCCCATGTATCTTGATGGAGCCAATTTGTCCAGCACAGCCAACCAGTCATGGAATGACAACAAAACAAATCAGTGGGAAGTTCCAATGCTGGAAGAGCTGCAAAGGATATTGCATAAAACAGAGAGGAAGGGGCCCAAGAGGTCCCAGAACATGTGAGGAAGGGTCAAGCTCAAAATCTGTACAGAACACAGAGGATGTTTCTCACTCTTCTCCACATGGACATTTGCTTGCATACAGGGAAATTTCCTCTTGGAAGCTTTAACCCCATCCCCACGAGGCACCCTTTTTGTCCTGGTAATCTGAGGACACTGCTAGTCTATATTTGAATGTCTGTCTGTCTAAAAGCAGTGGCTGAGATTTAGTCATTATTAGAACCCATGGTGTTTAGCCAGAGATAGTAGAGTTCGATAAATTATGTTGAATTGTTTAATTAATGGACAGCTTCCTAACATCCCAAATAATGGATCTTGTAAAAAAATAAAACTAAGATGTTAGTAAATTTTTTTGTCTCATATGAGACTCAAAATTGCCCAATGTTTAAGAAGAAGGAACTAACTGAGTTATGCTTTTCCAAATTAAAAGTCCTTTGTAAAGTTTTATTCTGCTTCTTCCATCTCCCATCTCCCATCCCCTTCAAGGAAAATGTTGCTCAAGATAACCATCTTCATTGTATTTTTTCATCTGCATGTACATGGATATAGTTGTTTGTGAAAAAATGGTATTTGGCACATCACAAAGCAGAGGAATTGTTTTATACTTTGAACATTTTGTGCAGAATCCAGTTCATATTTCTCAGACTGCTGATCAGAAGCAGCCTTCAGGGATTTCTGAACTTCAAGTCTAATATTTTATTTCACTGTTTTCCAAAGATAAGATATGCAACCTCTGTATAATTTGTGAGAAGATAAGGGAAATATATGGATGAACCCAACTGTTTACATCTCTGTGAGAAAGATGCAATACAAGAAGTCCAAGGCCTATTATAAATTCCCTCCACTTTCTCGAATTTACTATAGCTGATCAGATCCCCAGAAGCAATATACTATGAAATGTATCCTTTGGACAAACAGGCATTCCTTCAATGAGGAAGAGGATGGGTTGTGAGTAGGAAAGGGGGATGGGAATGAGTTGAGAGTGGGGATGGAAATAGGGAGGGCAGAGAGCCGACAGAACCACTATAACTTAGCAGGTGGAACAGACATATATAAAAAAGACCTCACTGTTCTTGCTGGTACGATTGTGGTACACTACTCATTTTCTTTTTTTTTTTTTTTTTAGATTTTATTTATTTATTCATTTATCCCCCCCTTGCTGCTTGTGCTCACTGGGTCAGCTAACCACGCTGTGCGGGCGGGCTTGCCTTCACCAGGAGGCCCCGGGAACCGAACCCAGGGCCTCCCATATGGTAAACGGGAGCCCTACTGATTGAGCCACAGCTGCTTCCCTACACTCCTCATTTTCTGCACAAAAACTTATCAGTACCTGTTAATGGAAAATTAAGATGTTGCAACTGAAAAAATTGGCTGACCTTAAACCATAGAAACCAATGAAAGAGTAGGTTTGGTTAGAGTCCATCATTGCTGCTGAGTTTGTGATGAGCATCACAAAACTACATTTTTTTATATTGCTTCCTCCAGGACTGGGTCCATATAATAGAAGGAAAAAATGAATGTGTTACACTGAAAATATTTTACCATCTACTACTATCCAGTAAATATGACATTCTTTGAGTACACCACTGCAGTCATCCACAAATATAATCAACAAGAATTGACTCCTATCTTACCTTAAGCATTCTTCACTGTACAACATCACTGTCATAATGAAGTAATTCCATCTTACCTTTGCCAATGCTAAATCTAGCAGCAGAGTGTTGTGTGTTTTTTTTTTTTTTTTTAAATTCCTGTGCTATTTCAAACCTCTTTTTTTGAGTGTCTACTCTCCTGAAAAGCCTGCAGAGATTCTGAGTTTCATAGATATGCAGGAACATAAATCTGTAAAGGAACTTTAGGGTGTCAAGTGTAATTATTAATATTTTGAATTTACTGAGTATAAAACATGCCTCTGATGAAAAATAACCTTAAGAAGGGATCTGTCAACCTCTCTGGGATCCCTGTTCACATTTCTCTTTTCCTAAGGGCCAAAAAGAGATGAAGTTGTGTGTGGTTTTTTTTTTCCTTTTTTTAATTTACAAAAAGCCAGCTGTGCTCTCTCTACATCTTGCCCCATCACTCCTAAAGGAGTCAGAATGGACCTGGTGATGACGCATGAGGTGTAACAGACCCCAGCTCACATCTCATCTATCTAGATTTGCTCCCACACAATAAAAACCTTTCTTCCTTTGAGTAGGTAAAGAAGACGGACGTACAGGAAGGCTCCATTTAATCAGTCAGGCCAGTGAGACACTGTCAAGCCTTCAGGTCTCCAACTGATGGGCAATGATAGGTAACATAGAGAATCAAGAAAGTACAGAATATAGAAGTTATTTCTTAATGAAAGTGTATTTCATCAGATTGATCAGCAGACTTGTGTGTTCTCCCAATTGGGAAATCATCTTGAAAGACATCATCATGAAAAGGCCTTCCTCATCATGAAAAGGTCTTTGGTGGGAAGAGCCACAAGGGATCCCCTGGGGAAGGGGAGGGAGGTGCATTTGGGTGGGGAGTTGGCAACAGACTGTGGGAGGAACAAACAAAGGGCAGTCAGCACTCTGGTGGCAGGTCCCCAGGAGAGATCCCTTTCCAGGAATTAAATTTTCTAAATAATGTTGAGAATTTAAAAAAAAAAAAAAATTAAAAAGATTATGCTCTTTTCTTTCAGAGAATTCCACAGCACTGAGAGAGACCAGATGGCTGGTAACAACCATTCCAGATCCAAAAAAGGACCAACATCCAATTCACATACACTCTCCAGGTTTAGTGAGCTAACCTTTTCTTCCAATTCCATTGGATTGCATTGCATTGCATTGCATTGCATTGCATTGCATTGGACTGGATTGGGGTATAGGGTAGAGCAATTCCAAATCAATGGTCCTTGCTTCTAATTAGCCCATACAAAGACCTGCAGTTTCTTGCCAAATTGACTTATCAGACTTTGGTTACCTAGCTCTAGAAAATTCTCTTAAAGTCTAAAGTAACTGGGGAGGTGGAGCAATGTAGTAAAGTGGCTAAAGGCACATAAGCCAAAGTTCTAGTTTTAACTTGGCCATTTTCCAGCTGTCAGTTCTTCAGTCTCAGAAAGCCTTGATTTCTTCATCTATAGAATGGAGCTAATAATGGTAACTATGAAATGAAGTCATGTGTACAAAGTGCTTTGCACCATACCTAATACAGAATGAGTGCTTGATACCCTTCAGCTATTATTACTAATTTCAAAAGTCAGAATTTTTACTTCAGACTTAGTGAGCACTAAAATTTTTATGGACGTTTATCAAAGCTGCAGTATAGAGTGCTCTCAGGAAGAGATGAGATGGTGTTCCCTCTTGGTGTGTGCCGTGAAAATCATGACATCATAGTCGAGATAATGTTAGGTCTGAGTATGCAAACCACACAAATCCTGACACCATCCTTCTTAGATGAAAGGGAATTGTAATTCCCATTATGAAGTTGTGAAAAAAAAATTATGGAACTTCTAATTATATCCTCATAGCTACATTACAAATTAGTAACCAAGTGAGGAATATGTACCCTCTAGGACTCCTTCCAATATTGCATTACACCCCCTCTGGGTCTCAGCTTTGGTACTAATTCAATGAGTTTATACAATCTTCTCGAGCAGTCAGCCTCACCATTTGGCTTTTGAGCTGGGCAGTTACTTAGCAGAATCCACACACTGTCTAGCACATGCCCGGTACCTGGCGTTAGATGCATTCCCCAAACCAGCCACCATTTGGCTGCCTACCATTGCATTCACTTCCTGGCAGTTTTTTCTTGTATTATCCCATCTCATATTTTCTGACAGCCAAAACATTTCTAACAGTATAGCTTGTGCTGTAAGCCTGAACCCGTGACCATCTCTAATTGCGTGTTCCCCCAAAACCTGGACATGCCTGCAGAATGCAGATTATCTTTTCCTGCCAACTAGCATTCAGATGAAGCATTTTACTTACTGGTGTCAACTCTTAGTGCTGACCAGTTGCCCAAACGAACCAAAGGGAAAAGTATCTTACATAGCCTATCCTTCTGCCAGTCAGAACTATCATCCCTCTTTGCAGTGTCCTCTGGAAATACACATTTGCTATTTAGGGGGCATCAGCTACATAATTTGCATTCTGGCACTAACAGTGTCTGGCACCTAGCCATCAAGGCTGGCAGCCTGGGACACACATAGTCTTCTCTCTAGACGCGGGCTCCATCTTGGCAAGATTAATGCCATATCATTGGGAAATCAGACTTAATTGGTTTTCTGGGGGTGTTTAGTTAAGTCACCCCACCTCAGCTCCAAGTTGATTAAAGTGTTGCTTTGCCCTTTCCAGCAACCGTAGCAAATAAATGATGGGGAAATAGTTGGGTCCTATCCCTCTCCCTTCGTTTTCTATTCCAATGACTTTGGGGAGGTTTGGGCACTGGTCCTGCATACACAATACTCTTCTTGTTCTCCTTTTCTCTACAGAGCAGCCTTGAATAGCTCTGTCTAAAATTATAAGCAGGGGCAGCCCTAGGCTCCAAGAGATCAGAGCCCTCATGCTGGGTCGGAACAAAGACCCTGCTTTTTCCCAACAATTAGCCCTGCAAAAAGGACATCTATCTCCCTCTATTAAAACCACCACATGCCTTCAAGTCAGCCCATTGTAAAGCTAATTAAATAACACGCCTCTCTCCCCATGCAGGTCTCCTGATTAGCTTCCCTGTGTCCAAAACTTCTGCAAAGAGCTTAGAGATAGACAGGCCAATGTTCCATTTCCCCTAAGCCAATATCTAGTGTTTGAAAAGCCATTTTGATCAAGTGTCGAGTCCCTTCAAGCATCATGCACCATATTCACTAATAACTCAGACTCTAGTCATCTTCCAGCTTAAGTGCATAGGTGAAACTTTCATGATTTCAAAAATAAATAATTTCAGATAGCAAAAGTTTCTGTCAAAACATAAAATCTCTGGTGGGAATCCACCATCATGGTCTTCGCATCTGTGAAGGACTTTCACCAAAGATGCAGAGCCTGGAGAAGCCCAGCCAAGATGGCTAGAGGCAGTTCTCCACTCTCTATGGAAGAACTCAGACCTGTGTGAAAGATGAAGCACAGACTCCTTGGGAAGGCATGAGATAAGAAAGCAGAGACAAGGTAAAACCTTGACATCAAGTTTTGGAAACATGCTGTAGACCTAACATGCCACCTCTCATGTTAAATTCCTTCAAAGACTCCTTATTGCCAAACTGATAAAATCCCGAATTTTTAGGGTAGCTCAAAAGGCCTTTCTTGGTCAACCCCCATCCACCTTCCACATTTCACCTTCCCCATGGAGGCACCCTGTTCTCCAACAATCTCACCTGGTGGGAGTCCATTGAACATATCCTCATGTCTCACACTTAACATGCACTTTGACAGGTCTTTCCTTGTCTGCAAAGCCCTGATCTACCTGTCCCATTCATCCCTCAAGGCTCGACAGCCAGTATCACCTCCTCTATAAAGGTTTCCTGGACCCACCCAGATAAAATCAGGCACTTCCTCCTCTGCGCTCTCACAACAAACTGCTTTCAAGTCAGCTAGAGGCTTCCGATCTCAATCTCGAACCTACTACATGGATGAAAATTAATTGAGCCCTTCAAAGTCAGAAACCATATTCTATTCGAATTCCCACCTCCAGCTTAAAACACAATACCTTAGACATCACAAATGCTGAATAAATGCTGAGAGAATAGGGAACTGAATAACTGAATAAGTGAATAAAAACTGATTAAGTAAATGAATGAACAAAAATAAAAATTTCATATTAAATATGATCCGAGATGGTAAATTCAGGTCAACTCCCAGATTTACCACAGATGACTTTGTGTGCTTAAAAAAGGGCATAATTATTTTATTTTTTTTTTTTTAAGATTTTATTTATTTATTCATTTATCCCCCCCTTGCTGCCTGTGCTCGCCGGGTCAGCCAACCACGCCGCGCGGGCGGGCCTGCCCCCACAAGGAGGCCCCGGGAACCGAACCTGGGACCTCCCATATGGTAAACGGGAGCCCCACTGATTGAGCCACAGCCGCTTCCCCATAATTGTTTTATGACATGGTTCTCTTCATTGAAAATTAGATCAGATCTCATATACACACGCACACATGCAAACATACTTCTCGGAATTTTTTTTTTTTAATAATTAAAATGGAAGATAACTAGGTCCAGCATTTTAAAAATGTGTTTAATATTTCTAGAGTTTAAATTTTCAAACCAGCTCCAGTGTTTGAGCTTCTAGTTCATTTAATCCTTAGACCATACTAACTTTTTCTTAAAACTGTTGTTTTTAAAAGACTTACCAAGCTTCTTGGATATCTCAAACAAATAAGTGAATGACTAAATTATAAAGTAACCCCATCTACGATTTAAGTTTCCCATGAAATACTCCTGGGCTTCAAAATTAGCAGTAAAGGGAAAAAAAAGTTTAAAGCACTTGGCAAAATAGATGTTGAGCTCTGCCAAATCCCCAAATATTTAAAAACAGCCAAAGTCATTGAATGATTCCCATCCTTAAAACATACAGCTTTGTAGCAAAAGTTACTCCCTAATGATTCTATATAACTTATAAGACATTTGTTATTTTAACATCACAATCTCAATATTAAAGAAGTATTTTTCTAATATTTGAGGGTACCTTTTATGTAGAGAGAGAAATCAAGGCATAAAGAGACAGAGGGAAGAAATGGGCAGTTAATGCTTAACTCAGAGTTTTGGATGGTTGTGAAGTTTTGGTAATGGATGGTGATGATGGTAGCACAATATTTTGAACATAATTAACAGCACTGGATTATAAATTTGAATATGCTTAAAAGTGGAAATTTTAGGTTGAATATATGTTACTAGAATAAAAAAATTTTTAAAAACCCATAGGACTGACTCACTGACTAACATCAGAGCTTCAGGGAACATGGAAGAAGCAAGGAAATAAAATAAGAAGAAAAACTGCCAAAGAGAAAACTTAACTCACACGCAGAACCAACAGCTAAATAAAATTCTAGAGCATAGAGAAAAGCTAATCAACTGAACAAACCCATCAAGATAATATGATGACCAGAGGGCAACAGAAAAATACAAATGACTCTGAGAAACTGGAAAACATGGACCAGTCCAGTACACAAAAGAAAAACCAGGAAGCAATGCAGTACATCGAACAACTAATCAAAGCTATCCAAACAAATATCATGGACCAACTTAAAGAACTGAAGGAAGAGATTAAGGATATAAAGAAGACACTGGGAGAACATACTGAAGAAATAGCTAACACACCTAAAAAGGTAATGGATATGATGGCGAACAAAGACACAAGTCAAGAAATGAAAAAGACACTGGACTCACATGGCAGCAGAATAGAACAGGCAGAGGAAAGAATTAGTGATATGGAAGACAATACAGTTGAAATCAAAGAGATTGTAGAAAAGATAGACAAAAAGATAGAAAAAATCCAGTATGGTCTCAGGGAATTAACCAATAATGCAAGACGCACAAACATACGCATTATGGGCATCCCAGAAGGAGAAGAGAAGGGAAAGGGAACAGAAGGAGTGTTAAAGGAAGTTATGGCTGAAAACTTCCCAACTCTATTGAGAGAGATGGATGTGCAGATCCAGGAAGCACAGCGCAGCCCAAATAGTATAAATCCCAACAGGCCAACTCCAAGACATATACTTGTCAAACTGTCCAATGCTCAAGACAAAGAGAAAATACTCAAGGCAGCAAGAGAAAAGAGAACCATCACATACAAGGGAAGCACAATAAGATTAAGTGCTGATTTCTCAGCTGAAACCATGGAGGCAAGAAGACAGTGGTATGACATAGTCAAAACACTAAAAGAAAAAAACTTCCAGCCACGAATTCTCTACCCAGCAAAATTGGCATTCAAAAATGATGGAGAGTTCAAAATATTCACAGATAAACAGCAATTAAGAGAGTATGTCAAGAAGAAACCAGCACTTCAAGAAATACTAAAGGAATCTCTACAAGTTGAGAGGAAAAAACAAAGGAGAGAGAGTTGGAGGAGAGTTTAAAAACAACTGAAAACTCAAAAAGAGAAACAAAACAACTTATGACATACATTAACCGAAAGAAAAAATGACTGAAGTAAGAAATTCGTTACGAGTAATAACACTGAATGTTAATGGATTAAATTCACCAATCAAAAGACACAGATTGGCAGAATGGATAAGAAAATATGATCCATCTATATGCTGTCTACAAGAAACCCACCTTCAGCCCAGGGATTCAAGGAGGCTGAAAGTGAATGGCTGGAAAACCATTTTACAAGCTAACAATAGCCAAAAAAGGGCAGGAGTAGCTATTCTAATATCAGACAAAATAGACTTTAAATGCAAAACTATTGTAAGAGACAAAGATGGACACTACATATTAGTAAAAGGAGTAATCTCTCAAGAAGAGAGAACAATCATCAACATTTACGCACCTAATCGAGGTGCGTCAAAATACGTGCGGCAAACTCTGGAAAAACTAAAAGGATAAATAAATTCCTCTACAATTATAGCAGGGGACTTCAACACACCACTATCATCATTAGATAGAACATCTAAGCAGAGAATCAATAAAGAAACTAAGGCACTCAACAATACATTAGAAGATTTGGACTTAATAGACATATACAGAACACTTCACCCAAATACAGCGGGATTTACATTCTTCTCCAGTGCACATGGAACATACTCCAAAATAGACCACATGCTAGGCCACAAAACAACACTCAATGAATTCAGAAAGATTGAGATTATACAAAGTAATTTCTCTGACCACAACGGAATGAAGTTGGAAATCAATAAGGGCCAGAGAAACAGGTTAGGCACAAGGATATGGAAGTTAAACAACACACTCTTAGACAAACAGTGGGTCAAAGAGGAAATTTCAAAAGAAATCAGTAACTACCTTGAAACTAATGAAAACAACAACACAACATATCAAAACCTATGGGATGCAGCGAAAGCAGTCCTGAGAGGGAAGTTCATAGCCATAAATTCATATATTAAAAAAGAAGAAAGAGCTAAAATTGAAGACCTAACTGCACACTTGGAGGAATTGGAAAAACAACAACAAACTAAACCTAAAGGAAGTAGAAAACAGGAAATAACCAAGATTAGAGCAGAACTAAATGAAATAGAGAATAAGAAAGCACTGGAAACAATAAACAAACCAAAAGCTGGTTCTTCGAGAATATCAACAAAATTGACAAACCCTTAGCCAGACTAACAAAGAAAAAGAGAGAACAGATGCAAATACATAAAATAAGGAATGAGCAAGGTGATATCACTACTGACCCCACAGAAATAAAGAGTATCATAAGAGGATACTTTGAAAAATTATATGCCAACAAGAATGACAATTTAGAGGAAATGGACAAGTTTCTAGAAACCCACAAACAGCCGACATTGATGAAAGAAGAAATAGATGAACTCAACAGCCCAATTACAAGTAAAGAGATAGACTCAGTCATTAAAAACCTCCCAACTAAGAAGAGTCCAGGACCAGATGGCTTCACAGCTGAATTCTACCAAACATTCCGGAAAGAGCTAACACCAATTCTACTTAAGCTCTTCCAAAAAATAGAAGTAGAAGGAATATTACCTAACTCATTCTATGATGCCAACATTACCCTAATACCAAAACCAAATAAAGATACCACAAGAAAGGAAAATTACAGACCAATTTCTCTAATGAACCTAGATGCTAAAATCCTTAACAAAATACTTGCTAATCGCATTCAACAACATATCAAAAGGATTATACACCATGACCAAGTGGGCTTCATCCCAGGTATGCAAGGGTGGTTCAATATAAGAAAAATCAATCAATGTAATACACCACATAAACAAACTGAAAGAAAAAAAATCACATGATCATCTCTATAGATGCCGAAAAAGCATTCGACAAAATACAGCACTCTTTCCTCATAAAAACACTACAAAAGATAGGAATAGATGGAAACTTTCTGAAAATGATAAAGGGTATATATGAAAAACCCAAAGCTAACATCATTTTCAACGGTGAAATCCTAAAAGCCTTCCCTCTGAGATCGGGAACAAGACAAGGATGCCCACTATCACCACTCCTATTTAACATTGTCTTAGAAGTACTTGCACGAGCACTGAGACAAGAAAAGGACATAAAAGGCATCCAGATTGAAAAAGAAGAAGTAAAAATTTCATTATTTGCAGATGACATGATCCTATACATAGAAAGCCCTGAGACATCGACAACAAGGCTTCTAGAACTTATAAACGAGTTCAGTAATGTTGCAGGCTATAAGATCAACGCTCAAAAATCAGTAGCATTTCTGTACACCAATAACCAGCAAACTGAAGAGGAAATCAGGAAAAAAATACCATTTACAATAGTAAACAAAAGAATCAAATACCTAGGAATAAATTTAACTAAAGATGTAAAGGACTTATATACAGAAAACTACACAACACTGTTAAAGGAAATCAAAGAAGACTTAAATAAATGGAAAAATATTCCCTGTTCATGGATGGGAAGACTAAACATCATCAAGATGTCTATCCTACCCAAACTAATCTACAGATTTAATGCAATCCCAATAAAAGTCAACACTATATTTTTTAAGAAACTGGAAAAACTAACCACAAAATATATTTGGAGAGGCAAGAGGCCCCAAATTGCCAAAGTTACATTGAAAAAGAAAAATGAAGTTGGAGGTATCATATTACCTGACTTTAAAACATACTACAAGGGGGTCGGATGTGGCTCAACTGGTTGGGCATCCGTCTCCCATATGGAGGGACCCAGGTTCGATCCCTGGGACCTCCCGGTAAAAAAATAAAAATAAAAAATAAAAAAAAATAAAACATACTACAAAGCTACAGTGATCAAAACTGTGTGGTATTGGCACAAGGATAGACCTACTGACCAATGGAACCTGATTGAGAGTTCTGATATAAATCCTCGCATATACAGTCATCTGATATTTGACAAGGCCATGAAACCCACTCAGTTGGGAGAGAGTGGCCTCTTTAACAAGTGGTGCTTGGAGAACTGGATATCCATATCCAAAAGAATGAGAGAAGAATACCATCTCACACCTTATACAAAAATCAACTCAAGATGGATCAAAGATCTAAATATAAGAGCCAAAACCATAAAAACCTTGGAAGATAATGTAGGGAAGCATCTACAGGACCTTGTAATAGGAAATGGTTTCATGAACTTCACAGCCAAAGCACGAGCAGCAAGAGAAAAAATTGATAAATGGGATCTCCTCAAAATTAAAAACTTCTGCACCTCTAAGGATGTTATTAAGAAAATAAAAAGGCAACCTACCCAATGGGAAAAAATATTCGGCAACCATGTATCTGATAGGAGCCTAATATCCTGCATATATAAAGAAATCCTTCATCTCGAAAATAAAAGGACAAACAACCCATATAAAAAATGGGCAAGTGACCTGAAAAGACACTTCTCCAAGGAAGAAATACAAATGGCTAAAAAGCACATGAAAAAATGCTCAACATCACTTGCTATCAGGGAAATGCAAATCAAAACTACAATGAGATACCATCTTACACCCATCAGAATGGCAGCTATTAAAAAAAACAGGAGACACTAAATGTTGGAGAGGATGTGGAGGAATAGGAACCCTCATCCACTGCTGGTGGGACTGCGGTATGGTCCAGCCACTGTGGAGGACAGTTTGGCAGTTCCTCAGAAAACTAGCAATAGATCTTCTGTATGATCCAGCAATTCCACTGCTGGGTATATACCCAGAAGAACTGAAAACAAAAATACAAACAGATATATGCATACCAATGTTCATAGCGGCATTGTTCACCATTGCCAAAAGTTGGAATCAGCCCCGGGGCCCATCAACAGACGAATGGATAAGCAAAATGTGGTACATACATACAATGGAATATTACTCAGCTGTAAGAAGGAACAAAGTGCTAACACATGGAATAACGTGGATGAATCTTGAAGACCTTATGTTGAGTGAAGCAAGCCAGGCACTGAAGGATGAACAGTATATGACCTCACTGATCTGAACTGAGGAAAGTGAGCAGTCTCTGAGAACCATTGTCTGAAAGATAGGTTAACAAAGGAGAGTAAGAGAAGAGCAGGCTTTGAGCCATCTCCCATATGGACATAATCTATGGTAAAGGGATAGAGTGTGGTTGCATGTTGGGGGATGGGGCAGATGAGTGGTGGTGCTCCTGGGTTTGGTGGTGCAGCACTGGGGGGTGGGTGGATTAGGAAGGGCTGGTTCAAATCCCCAGGGCATGTAACTGTGAATCTTGACATTCCATGGGTTGGGAGAGGGGGGTATCATGGGCCCTGGGGGGCTGGGGAGAAGGGAACAGTCAAGATCTAATGGGTTGTTTGGTGGTCATGGGGAAGGTTTTTCATTACCTTACAGTAATGGACACAGACATGGTAAATATCATCAAAATTATTAAACTGTATCATCTAAATTGTAAACTATACTGTAAATCATTGACAATGTTTAGCTGCTATATTTTGCTATCTGCATAACAGTTATAACAATGCTAACAACCAAAAAAAAGGGGGGGGGCGGAGTTAATATGGGGTGGGGAAGGGGAGGTGGTTTGGTATCTGGGAGTCTCCGGCACTCCGTGTGTGACTTTGCTGTGACCTAAACTTCTTTGAAAATTAAATGAAAAATTGGGAGACAATGGGGATTGAGAGGAGGAAGGTGTCATGGCACACCAGACATCCGATAACACAGTGATAAAGGGAAGGAAAAAAGGGAAAAGAGAAAAGAGAAAGGAAAAAAAAATGAATATATGTATATATATATATATTTTTTAAAGGCATTTCCTTTGCTTTTTTGCCCATTTTTTGAATGTCCCAATCCACTAATTATATTTTATTTTGTTTTGTTCTTTGTTTGATTATTTGTTTTTTTTCCTTCTCTCTTTTTTTTTTCCCCTGAGTTTCCTTATGTTTGTCTCTTACATGTAAGCTTATCACACTTGTTTCTTTTTCCTAGTAAGTGTATTTGATTATTTTATGGACTAAATGTTCATGGAGGATTTGGAACACAGAAGGGTTACAATGGGTACTGCGGGGGATTATTGGGGGGGGGGTTTCGTGGGGATTGGTTCATCTGAATATACATGAAAGATATACAAAATCATTCAAAGGATCGGGGGATGGGGCATGGACACGATGGGTGGATAATCACACAATAAATGAGGGAATCTGAATTCCTAGCCTGGAGAGCTCTGTCACAGTCTCCAAGGGAGCAACAATAGTCCTCTGAGTGTAGGGACAGTGCCTGTCAAAATAGGA
>JAKSZT010054226.1:4784370-4834622 GCA_026826555.1 Tolypeutes matacus
TTTTTTTTTTTTTTTTTTTTTTTTTTTTATTGATGACTACCCTTGTGAGTCTTTACTCTTATAAATGAGACTTAGCCTGCAGTTGTGGGGTGCCTAAGGGTTGCCACCTGAGAGCCTCCTTGTTGCTCAAATGTGGCCTCTCCCTAAAGCCAAACTCAGCATATGATTGCATTACCTTCCCCCCAACGTGGGACATGACTCCCGGGGATGAGCCTCCCTGGCAATGAGGGATTAATACCAAGTGCCAACTGGCAGCTTTGCACAGTGGCAATATCACAGCCAATGAGGTTTATCCGAGGCACAATTATTGCTAATTGAAAACTTTTCCCAAGTGCCAACTGGCAACACAACTGGAAAAAGACCTTGAATAAAAGGGGGAAATGGTAAAGACAAATAAGTTCAAGTGGCTAAGAGACTTCAAAGAGAGTCGGGAGGTCATCCCAGAGGTAACTCTTACGCACACCTCAGTAGGAGCTCATAGAACATCTAAGTGCCTATCACCCCACTCAGTGGGGTTCCTGAGAGCTCCGGAGACACCCTGGTCCTATATAAGGGGGGATAGCCCCAGAGACTGATGCCTTATCAGTGGGTTCTATTTTGGAATCTGTGCTCCTGAGAGTGACAGAATTAGACTCAAATAAGTCCTCCCTGCACATGGTTCACCAGTCCCTTCTATTCAAACCTATATGCGATGCTGGAGTTTTTAGGTATACTTCCAGAGACTGGAGCCTCCTGCCTACCTATGTGCCAGGTGTGCATGAAATCTAGGTGGAGCTGCAACTTCTACCCTACAGCTCAATGGACTCATCCAAGTCACCTGGTGAGGAGACAACAATGGGAAATGGCCATCCCAGGGAATGGAGAGGGCCTGCATCTGCAGGCAGGATCATCCCACCCACCATATCCATGGGATATAAGCCCTCTCTCACTTGGAGGTGGAGTGGACATCACCATCCCAGTCCCCTCAGGATTGGGGGAAGAACTATGGACTAGAGTGGACTTGATGGTATTCTCTTGTTCACATATGGTGATTCTAGCAATGCAAGAAATTATAACAATGAGGTGGAGCCAGTGGCCACTTGACACTTTTGGGGTAGGGAGGGGACAAGCAGTTGAAATACAGTGGCTTCTTTGGGAGTTGGAGGTTGTCCTGAGTACTGTTGTGGCAATGGATGTAGGCCATTTTAAATCAGCACACACCACTAAGAACTGAGTGGGAGAGAGTGTGGTCTACAGTGTGAACTGTGGTCTATGGTTGGTGGCAAGGCTCCAGGATGTGTAAGTTCATTGAGGGTGGTGGGCCACACTTGTGGGAGATGTTTGTGTGGGATGTGGTGGGAGGTGTGGGAGGTGGGCAACATGGGAATCCCAGTGGGTTCCGTGTAATATTTTGGGTAATCTAAACACCTCTTGAAATATATGTATATATATATATGTATATATATAAACAACATTTTTGTAAGCAAATACACATATATGCATATATATTTATATATCATTTTGCAAATGTTTGTATGTATTGTGAGAATTTTGATTTTTACCCATAATAAAAAAAAAAAACCCATAGGACTGTACAGCACAGTGAATCTTATTGTAAGCAATGGACTATAATTAATAGTACAATTATTAAAATGTTATTTCGTGTATTGTAACAAATGTACACACCAAGACAAGATGTGAATAATAGGGTGGTATTGGGGAACTCTGTATTTCATGCATGATTTTTCTGTAAACCTATAACTTCTCAAATAAAAATAAATTTTTAAAAAAGAGACAGAGAAAGATTCCAAGACCTTGCAACAATAAGTAATCAGATCAGTAACCTGAAACTAAGGAAGAAAACAGTCTTTCCATTGGCAGTAACTTTGTTCTGGCAAATCTCCTAATCACTGGAGTAGAATACCCAATTTATAAGGTCATAATGGATTGAAAGCTGTTAAAATTGGACTCTGGCTAGCAATAAGCTCTTTCTTACTCTCCTTCACCACAGTCCAACTCCTTTCTCAGATCTTGCCTTAAAGAGGACTAATGCAAGACCTCTAATATATAGAAAATAGAACAATAAATGAAGATAAATAGATATGCACTTTTATATAGATTTGTCTCCCCAAGACACAGCTTGGCATGAATGCAAAGCAGCCATTAAGCATGTAAAAATCACACCTGTTAACTTATCAAGCTCAGCCCAAATATACTGCATGGCAAAAATAAACTGTTACAACAAAGATAAACAGAGAATATGCTAGAAAGAGAAGAAATATTGGAAATGAATATATAAATGTCGATGTCAGTATTCATCAAATAGAAATGTCAGTTGCACATAATCAATGAGCTTTAATCAAAGAGTAAGAACATCAGATAAGAAACAGGTATGGTAAACATGAGCACTGTTGTGGAGAAATTGGATACAAGAATTAAGTATATGAGGTTAATACAATAATTATTAGAAAGGTCTTCTAGAGTAGCACATGTTATGTGGGATAGAAATAGCTACTTTCTAAATCCAGTTGAGTTTTTGAGCAGTATGAAAAGGCATAATGTAGACAAATCAAGATGCAACCCTGCTGACAATTTATGTCACTATATTCCAGTTAGCAGGTATTTAAGCAATGACTTCAGTGTAAGCTGGCTCCATAATTCTGCAAATGGGATACTTCAAAGAGCAATTTAGGAGACACCCATTTCTCCTATCTTCATGGAGGTCATGGGTTATTTCAAATCCCCTAGTGCCAAACCTCACAGAAATAAATGTGAGTAAGCACTCCTCTTTTCCTCTGATGGAAATAACAGTAATGTCTTGCATGGAAGGTCACCAAGGACTTTCATCAACATCTTTCAGCAGATGAGAAAGGGCTGGGAGGAGGGGTGAGCATCCCAGGCTCTCCGCATGTGTCTTTCCAGGGTCCAGAGACTCTCTGCAACTTTGATCCAAGTCAGCTGTGCAAAATCCTGAAGATACACATGACCTCAACTCTTTCATATTGTGCCTGTGTCCAAAATCACTCTCACCTACCACTTGAGGATCTGGAAATGTGGTTTCCTTCTGCCAAGTCTTCTGTCATCCTTTGTGGATTTCTTATTAGACCTTTTATCACTTAGGTACCATAAACCATCTGAATCATTATTTTCCCACCAAGAAAGTATGTGTTGAGGGAGAAGGAGGAAAGCCATGGTGCAGTGAAGGAAGAGACGATCAATGCTCTACTTCTCCATTTAGAATAAGAATAAGCAGAGATGTCCTTGGGAGGGGGATGGGATACAGTAGGGTCCCAAGTCCTGCATGGGCCTGGGCGCAAGGATGAACCAGAGGAGGGATGAAATCAGGGTTTGGGATTAGGGGAAATGACAGGAAGGACTCAGGTCCCTTCCCTTGGGAACTAAGGAGCGAGGGAAACTGACACGAAGTAAACTCCTGCACTCAGACAGTTCAATGTCTGCTCTATATCTCCCCTCGCAGCTGCAGCAGGAAAACATTGGGAAGCATTAGAAATACAGAGCAGCTGGCCTCAAAACACGTATTTTTAATTGTTTTGTTTTTTTTTCCTATTTATTCATCTATATTGGGATTTTGTTATAATATGCTCCACTGGGGACTTCAAGACAAGTACCTTAAGGCATTACAAATGTGCAAACAATACTTTCTGGGAAATGTTCCTTTGTTCTAAAGTCACATACCCCAAATTCTTCACCAAAGGCCAAGTAAGCACCTGCAAGAGGGGAGAAAAGGCACAGAGGTAAAAATAAAAAGACGGGGAGAGGATTTAAAGGGTTGATTTCAGGTGTATGGCACCTCTGAGGTAAGCAATATTTCCATGTTCCTTAGATTCCTAGTTTTTATTCTCTCAAGATGCTCCAATTGAATGTATTGATTTTATTAAAAGTCTCATAGATGGTAAACGCTATAAATTCAGGATGTGTGCCAGGCAACTATGATTGACTTCCTTTGAAACAAATCCTCAAAGATAAGACAAGAAAAGTGAAAAAGAAATATCAATAGAAATGTCCTAGACAAACAAATTTGCAGGAGATGAGGTGTATACAAATGATTCACAAAATGGTCATGAAATTATCCTAGAAAAGTTGGCAGATATATTTTTCTCTTCTCAAGAGTTCAGATATCCTGAAATAACTTAAAAATTAAATACTGTTTGCTCTACTATCATTGTAATCCAGGCAGTAAAGGGTGAGTGTTAATGCTCCTATTTAGAGATGAGGAAATTCATCATCATTTAGCTTAACTAAATCTTCAGATTTTGTATTCTTCCCAAAAGGCACACATCATGGCTGCATTATGTTGCTTTTTTCTAGTTTACTGTCATTTCAGATAATTTGCTCAAGCCAAGCACAGGGTTTAAAGCTAGGCTGTGTAGTCAGGCTGACCTGAGCTCATATTTTGTATCTGTCTCTTACTAATGGTGTAACTTTGGGCAAGCTATCTCACCTATGTAAAGCCCAGTTAGGAGTTAATAATAACTCACAGGATTTTGGTAACATTTATTTATTTTATTTATTTATTTTTTATTGTGGGTAAAAATCAAATTTTTCACAATTGGTAATATTTAAATAAGATAATGTGTGTAAAATGTTTGGCAGCATTTGGCTCAAGGTAAAAAGTAAAGGACAGGTTTTTGGGGTTTTTTTCAGATTCTGAAAAAATCACATGCCAAACCAATCTTTAAACTTAGGTATTCTCAACCCACAGATTTACCATCCATCAGAAAATACTCATTTATCACAATGAGCAGTGTTAAAGGACCACTTAATTCAGAAGATTGCTTATGCCAGAAATTAAGAAGGCAGTTCATAAATATTGATGGCCTACATAAATACTTAAAAATCTCTGTCCATAAAAGTGCCAAAACAATGAGGAAATAATAGTCTTTTCATCAAAAAGTGCTGGGACAATCAGATAGCCACATGCAAAAGAATGAAATTGGATCACAGACCTAAATGTAAGAGTAAACTCTTCATGATCGTGGGTTAGGCAATGGGTTCTTAGATTTGACACCCAAAGTACAAGCAACAAAAGAAAAAAGAGAGAAATTGAATTAACATCAAAATAAAAACTTTTGTACTGCAAACAATACCATCAAGAAGGTGAAAAGACAACCCCAGAATGGAAGAAAATATTTGCAAATCATATACTTGATAAGGGACTTGCATCTAGAATATATAAAAAACTCTTACAACTCAATAATAAAAAGACAAATAACCCAATTAAAAATGGGCAAAGCATTTGAATAGACATTTCTCTGAAGAAGATATACGAATGTCCAATAAGCACATGAAAAATTGCTCAGCATCATTAATCATTAGGGAAATGCAAGTCAAAACTGCAGTGAGATACTACTTCACACTCACTATCATGGCTCCAGGCAAAAAGACAGATGAAACAGGTGCTAGTGAGGATGTGGAGAAACTGGAACCCTCACACGTTGCTGGCAGGAAGGTAAAACAGTGTAGCTGCTGTGGAAACATTCTGGTAGTTCCTCAAACAATTGAATATAGAATTACCAGGGGGATGAAAATGAAGATTGACCGCAAATAAGTACAAGTTCCTTTAGGAGGGACAAAAATGTTTGTAGTGATTGTTGCACAACACTGTGAACATACTAAAAATAACATTAAATGGTACACTTTTAAATGGGTGGATTGCAGAGTAGGTGAATTATATCTCAGTGAAGCAGATCTCAATAAAGTTGTTCTAAAAAAAGAAAACTCTGCTTTCCCTGAAGTAAAGGCAAGACAATCAAAGGAGGAAGAGTCTCCCATCATCCAGGAAAATCTGTCTAGAGGGGTCTGTGAACATCATCTCGAGACCATTTGCTTAACCAGAGTTCAGTGGAAAAACGTCTAACATTTCCCTGACCTCCTTTTCTAAACTTCCTAAGTGGCTTAGAGAGAGGCTGCCCGGGAAACTCCAAATGGAACCTAAAAATATTATCTCCTGGCTTTATAAACATCAGGAAGGCTAATGAAGTGAGGAGCAGCAGACCTAGCGAATGGAACATCTCATTCAGGTTGGGAGGCATGAGTGGAGTCTAAACCAGTCTGAAAGCAGACAGGAGAGCCAAGGAGGGGGCAGTGTAGGGCCACTGGGGTGAAGAGCATTACGGGGTAGAGGAGGAAAGAATAACAATGAACTAAGATACATAAAGCAGAGCCAGACTGACCACTATTCTAAACATCAGTAAAACAATCCCTTTTCAAATCACACTTATTGCCCTTGCTCTGCTGACCAAGTTTGGACAAATCAGGGCTTCTGGGAGAAAACGCTCTCGACCTTGACTGTCATGTAATTTGGAAAGAGGCCACAGGAGAAATCGTGTTGCATTGGTCTCTCTTTACCTCTAGCCCTCAACAGAAATATTCCCCTTATCATTCCCATTCCCCTGAGGTGTAGCCCACACTACACAGCATGGTTTCCATCTGTTTGTCAAGCTTAGGTTGGTGCTCCTTGTAGTCCCAAAATCATTTCAAATTAGGGCTCAGTAAATATGTGCTGATGGACACAGGCCAGAGCAGAGGTGCTCTAACCTAACAAAGACCTTAAGCCTGTCAAAAACTACCAATGACTGCTGATCCAATTGAGGACACCAGCTGTTGCCCCACCAGCTCCAATAAGTTTGGACATCCAGGTCACAAATATGTATTGAATGCCTCCTCTTTGGCAAGTGTTGCACCAGGCACTGGGGATATAGAAATAAACAGTGCAGTGCTTTGGTCTGAGAGGGAAAGTAACCAGAATGGGTAAAGACATGTGTGTGAGGGAAAGCACAGAGTTTAAGGAGGGGCATGACAATAGTGTGGTATGGTGGAAGGACAGGGCACACAGAAGGAAGTGATGAAAGATAAGCCTGAAGAGGCAGGGAGGCGCCAGCATAAGAGCCTTCTGGCCCAATCTCTGAATTTCATTCTGAAGGCTGTATCAATGATGAAAGGCTGTTTTTTTGTTTTTGTTTTAATAACCTCTTAACAGGTTTTAAAATCCTGGGTAGTGATTGCCATCATCTCAACAGATGACTTTTAGCTAGCCTTGGCTTGTTTATTTCAACATATCTTAATTCATGATAATTCAGGCACTCTGATCGGCCCTAAGAGCATGACAAGGACAAAGGCCCTACCCTCAAGGTGCATCAAGTCTAATGAGGAAGGCAAAAATTCCATGGTTGCAAACAAGGTGATCATCTCTGCAGTACAGCTCTCCCTGGTACTGTGGGAATAGGAAGGGCATCAACCTAACCAGGGCAGGACAGGCAGCCAGAACCTGAGCTGATCCTTGAAAGAATTAGTGGAGAGGAACGATAGTCTAGGTAATGAGAATACCATGTTTTTGAGGAGCATTATGTGTTCAAGGAACTACAGGCAGCTCTGTATGGCTGGAGAGAAAGGTTGCCATTGGCCATGGTAGAAGATAATTCCATAGGCTGGTCTGGAGGATGAAGACAATTCAGAAGGCTACAACAGTCCTAATAAGAAATAGATGGGGCCTGAACTAGGGTGTTGAAGGTAACAATAGAAAAGATGAGATCAATTCAAGTATTTAGAAGACAAAATTGACAGGACTTGATGATCAATTCACTATGCGGACATAGTGGATATCTGCTGCTGTGATGTCTCTAGAGTCTCTTCCCTCTTCTTCCAGGATGGGACCCCATACACTCTCTTTTCGGGAGCTGCCTCTTCTTCACATGACACAGTTCTGGTAGAGCTGCTGGTCATGGTATTTCCCACATCTTCAATTTACAAGGGTGAGTAAATAACCCAACATGGCCAGTTAGACAATCCTATCCCCATTACCTCGGTATTCACTGCAGGGATGGGCATCAGCCCAGGAATTTTATATAGGAGCTTTTTGTTTGGTTATGACTATGACCATGGACTTCCCTTCTTCTACAAAGCAAGGGCATGAGCTAGTACAGAGAACTAGAAAGGGAAGGAGGAAGAGGAGCAGGAGGAGGAGGAAGAAGAAATGGAAGAAGAGCAGGAAGAGGAAGAAGAAAAGGAGGAGGTAGAGTAGGAGGAGGAGAAAGAGGAAGAAGAAGAGGAGGAAGAGGATCAAGAGGAGGAGGAAGAAGAGGAGGAAGAGGATCAAGAGGAGGAGGAAGAGGAGCATGGTAAGGGAGGAGAAGGAGAAGAAGATGGAGAAGAACAGAGAGACTTGACAGGATAATTTGTTTCCTTAGAGTCCTGCAAGCTGTCCCTTCTATTGGACTTCCCACTTTTGTTAAGTCAATAAATTCCCCATTAAGCTTAAACCAGTTTGAGCCAGATTTGTGCCACTTAGAAACAAAAATCCTTAAGCAAGACACCGGTTAAAGAAGAAAGGAGGGAATCAATAATAACTATCAATTTTCCAGCCTGGTGATTGGTAGAAGTCGGTATCATTTCCAAATCCAGGATAGTCAAGATTACACTATAGAAGCAGGGGAGAAAATACAGAACTTGGTCATGAATTTGTGATATCTGTGCAATATCCAGGTGAACTAGTCAAAGAAAAATATTCATGGAAGACACTTCAAAGTGACGAAACTGCCTGCTTTCCCCCTTCTCTTCTTTAATTTTCTAATTTTCTTTAAGGAGATATATTATTTTTATAATGATTAGTACTAACAAATAAACAAAACATGGTTTATATGCACAAGGCAAAAAACTCATTCCTAGCTAGAAAGAGGGAAATGATGATGTGTTTTAATGTAATCTAAATAGCAGAGATTCTCTCTTGCCTTTCCAGCAAGTACCTTATACTTCTGTTAGAGGGAGAGAAGAATGATTAATTGTCACCTGTCCACTGCCATAGAATTGGGAAATTTAGGAAATATAAAAAATGATAAATAACAATGGGAGATGAGCAGAATTACATTGTAAACTTTCTATCCTTAGCCCCCAAGTCTTACTGGTTGAGTTCACATATTAGCATGCCCAGCCCAAGTCCCCTTTTTGCCTCTCTCTCCCTGAAGCAAAATTAAAAGATGATTCCCTAACTCAAAAGCTTTCCTTTCATATCTGACCTACTCTTTCCCACTTCATAGTTTCCTAAAACATTCCCTTCAAGTTCCCTTAAAAGATCTTAAAATTTTTGACTTATATGATAAGGCCAGAAGGATAAGAACAAATTATCTAAACTACTAATTTAAATAATTATTTAAATTATTTAAAATATCCTGAAAGATAGGGGAGAGGTTATTCTCAAACCCATTAAATAATGCATTTCAGAGTCAAATTTCCCCATAGCTAAAGTAAATCTCTCTTTTCCCATTTAATCCCATTTTTCCTAAATCGCCAATATAGCTAAAGCACAGCTGGTAACTCCTTATGATGCCTTAAGAAGAGTTAAGTCTACACTAGTATGTAATCTTTTTTCTTCTTAGTAACAGCTTTATTGAAATATAATTCATTCCACCCATTTAAAGTATACAATTCAATGCCTTTTAGTATATTCATAGAGTTGTTCAACCATAACTCCAAAGAGAAACCTTGTACTAGTGTGTAATCTTAATTGACTTTATACTTAGTTCCAACTCACTGCTCACCCGACCACGATTGCTATGAAAGGCAATGGAAAATTTGAAGAGGAAAAGTAACTCAAGCAAAGGAAGATGGTGAATAACTGGAATAGCACTTAGTGGCATAGCACAGTGAAGGTCATACATGTCCAAATGGTGGTAAGCTCCCTAAATGTTACATGAAAGCTGTTTTCCTTGCGGGTTTTACAATTGAACATTTTTTTTAAGTTTTTTTTTTTTTTTTTTTTAAATATAAAAATAGGTGGGGAGTAAAACAAGGGTTCCTTCAATTCCATTAAAAACTTGTGAGCTCAGGAAGGAATCTGGAAAGGGTAAATGGAAAAGTGATTAATTGTTTACCAAAAAAAAAAAAAAAAATACGGAATTTCCCTCCTCCACAGCCGCGTTAGTAAGGCGGAGGGATGCAGGCAGCCCTGGGGAAATGCAGATAAATATACTGAGACTGGAAGGCTGATCCCCTCACCCCTCTCCCCTGCCTTCTCCCAGGGCTGCTCCCAGACATTTTAATTCCATTCTCCCTCTCCCTGTCGCCAGAGCAGCAGCCCTGCAACACATTGAGTTTAAAATAAAGAAAAGCTTTTCCTAAAGAATTCGCACACAAATAATCTCATTACCCCACTGCTTAGGTTTATACAGCAGACGTCTTCTGTCAGGAAAAAAAAAAAATGTACTCTTTGCTCACTCACATGGAGCAGCTGCGAGGAGAGAAATGGTATTTAATTCATTGTGAAATATTCAACAATGGCTACACTGCACTTTTAAAAGCCTTTTGATAGTAAAATCCACAGGGAACAGCCCATCCTGTGTGCTGAAAAGCAGCTTCCCCACAATTAGTCTCTCTATTCAGAGTCTGAGGAGTCTATGTAAACTTCAGCACGTGCTGCGTACACTGTGGAGAGCTTCAAGGGTATAACCTTTCAGAAACTTCTTAGGGTTTGGGCTTGCTCAGCGAGCCTGTCTGCTCAGAGCTAGTTGGGGGAGGAGGAAAAAGGGGACAGAGGGAGTGCAATTGCAATACTTGGTTCAAGCAGTAAGCAAACTCTCCAGACCCTAACAGCATGCATGACAAAGGGAAACCCATTTTCTGGAACAGCCTTGCAAGCTCCCATGTTTCTTTTATGCCCTTAGATAACCAAGGTTGGGTCAAAAGAAACCATAGCGGAAGATCCAATTAGGCCACAGTGGTGCATTTTTCACGTTCTCTCTCTGTGTGAGACTTTCATGGATGTCTGGTTTGTGGGAAAGCTAGGAATGCTTGTATTCTCTCATCCTAGAGATTGGACATTAGCCTGCAAGGTGGAGGCAACAGTGAAGATTTATCAAGACTGTTTGGGCAGGCATAGTTTTGTGTAATGGTTAAGATCATGGGCTTTGGAGTGAGATTAGAATTTAACTACCAACTCCCTCCCCGCCATCTTCCCAGAATTACAGCTAGGTTCTTTGGGGAGGTAACTTTATCTCTTGGAACCTCATTGATCTCATCTGTGAAATGGGTATTATAACATTCCTGTAGGGATATTGTAAGTATAGCCATTAGCATATATTAAGTGCTTAATGAGTAGTAACTATTCAACCCCTCGAATTGCTCCAGAAGGGCGGGCCTTCTCTTAAGCTTTTCTAGAATAAGATTAATTAAAATTGGAGAAGATTGGAATATGGGTATTTCTAATATTAATTGTTTCTTGTATTTGTCAGTACAGGAATGACACAGAAATTGAGATATGCACAGATATCGAGCTGGAAATTCAGTGGAATCTGAACCATACTGAAACAGCCAAATGAACCAAAAGTCAAGCAAACTTTGCATTATGAGAGCTAGGTTGTTTTCTGTTGTTGTTCCAAACTTTAAACTTAGAGTTTTTGAAGCACAAAGTACTAATAAAAGGCCTATTTCAAGTGAGGTTATGTGCACCCGACAATCTTTTTATTACCTCCAGTTTTTACTCAGTTCTCCAGGAACAACCCACAGGCATTTTTGCTTCCAGAATTAACCAGCCCCTTTCATTATAAAACCCAATGTTCAACCTATGAGTGTTCACCAGGATGCAAGTCCTAAATCCTGCTCAGCCAAGAATGTCTATCAAACTTATTGACCAAACAGGGAAATGCTAAGACATCACTGGGCTGTTCAAAGGAACCGACTCAAAATGGAGTATCCACCCTGTCTATAATTGAGATGTCTGAAAATGGTCTCTACTTGCCTAAATTAGTTTGTGGCAGTGGATATAATAGCTGATGGTTCCAACAGAAGCAAAAGTTCAGGAATGAGGGTTAACATAATACCTAAGCCCCTTCTCAACCTAAAGCAGTCAGAGCAGACATCATCTCAAATTCCTCAAGAGTGAGTAATGGAAAAATATAAAGGGGTGGGGTAGGTAACCATGGATCAATGTAGACTTATTGTGATTAGGTATTATCATGTGGTAACAGAAGAACTTGTAACATTGATTTAAAGGTAGTGACTACCAGAGGTTCAGAGGGGAGGGGGAAGGATGAGTAGGTGGAACACAGGGCATTTTTAGGGCATTGGAATTGTTCTGTATGATACTGCAATGATGGATACATGACATTATATGTTTTTCAAAGCCTATAAAATTATACAGCGCAAAGTGTAAACCATAAACTATAGACCTTGAATAGTAGCAGTGCTTCGATTTCGTTTGCCAATTGTAATAAATGTACTTTGTACTTCACTAATGTAAGATGTAAATTATGGGGGGAAATGTGCATGTGAATGTGTAGGGATAATATGGGAATCCCTATACTTTTTTTTTTTTTAAGATTTTATTTACTTATTTCCCCAGCCTCCCCCCTTGTTTTGCGCTCGCTGTCTGCTCTTTGTGTGTTCTTCTGTGTCTGCTTGTCTTCTCTTTAGGTGGCACTCGGAACCCATCCTGGGACCTTCCACAGTGGGAGAGAGGCGTTCAATCTCTTGCACCACCTCAGCTCCCTGGTCTGCTGTATCTCTTATTGTCTCTCCTCTGTGTCTCTTTTTGTTGCATCATCTTGTTGCACCAGCACCCCTGCACGGGCCAGCTCACCACACAGGCCAGCTTGCCTTTCACCAGGAGGCCCCAGGAAACAAACCCTGGACCTCCCATAAGGTAGACAGGAGCCCAATCACTTGAGCCACATCCGCTTCCCTCCCTATACTTTTGATGTAACTTTCTGTAATCTAAAACTAAGTTTATAATGATTTTTTAAAAATTAAGACAAACTTTAAAAAAGAGGGTTAAGACTACAAAAATGACTCAGAGTTGGAAGCAGTGGGCTGGGAGAGCCTTCGGTATCTTGTGGTTTATGTGCCATAGTTGCTTCTCATTGGGGGTGGAGGAGGCATTAAGCCTGGATTCCTGCCCTGCTTCAGAGTCCCTATCTCTACCACACATTTTTTTCCCTGCATGAGATATGGATGCTGGGGAAAAGCTATTGTTTGCTGGAAAGTACATGAAAAGTAGATTATGGTTTGTTTTCCCTATGGTGCTCTGAAGTGGACTAAAGGGACTGCCTAGCCCACCTCTACCTCACTTTAATGAGACCTAAGAACCTGTAACTGCTCCATAGATGCTTGGAAAGATCAACGTGAAGGATACAAAATAAAGGAGATGTTGCGAAAGAGAGATTTGGCTGGGCTTCAGGCCAAGCTCCAGTGTCACCAAGACAATGGGATGGAAACAGCTTCCAGATTCAAATGTTTAGACCATGGAACTCAATACAGCTCAATCCAGTGTGCAAGGCAGACTTTCTAAGTACAATATACTAAGTGCTGCAGGAATAACAAAGGTGCCTTTTCCCTTCAGGCGGTAGTTCTTAACCTCTTTAGGATTTCAGAACACTTTGAGAATCAGAGGAAAACCATA
Source organism: Tolypeutes matacus (assembly GCA_026826555.1). Taxonomy (NCBI): domain Eukaryota; kingdom Metazoa; phylum Chordata; class Mammalia; order Cingulata; family Chlamyphoridae; genus Tolypeutes; species Tolypeutes matacus. The sequence goes on from JAKSZT010054226.1 coordinate 4,797,758, forward strand.
GAATATTTTCTTAGAAAAATTCTTTCACACATACAATTTTGATCACAATTTCAGAGTATCGCATGCTTTTGAAACTCAGTCTGGTTAAGAACTCTTGCTCCATGAGGATCTGCAGGTCTAACACTTGGCAAAAATTTGTCAAGGGTCACCACAATTGCGTGAGGCACAGAAGACATCAAGTGAAAACTGAAAAATATCTAGAACCCTGGATTTCTAGATATTTCTAGATATTATTATTCTAGATAATATTTTCTAGATATTTGTAGATATTAAGATATTTAAGATATTTTGCAAGTCTGAGAGGTATGGAAATGATGACAAAAACAACTTCAGGAACTGGTGTTTCCTTTTTTGTTGTTTTTAAATCCCATCTTCATGGCTGAACCAGAGATTCTAAAAGGTCTGGTTTCTTAAGTAGCAAGAAAGTCCAAAAGAGGCAAACACGTCTTCAAAGATCATGATCAAATCTAACAGGGATGTTGAGAAATGATGTGGAGGAAACACGCCCCTATTTAAACATATATAGTGAGGGTGTGGGAGGGCGTGGTCAGCTGACTAGAACAGGATGCAGGGGCAGAAGAGAGGCTGAAATCTGCCAGGAGACAATCACACCAGGAGGCTCGGAGGGCGTCAAAGGCTGCCCCACATATCAGTGGAGAGGTAATTTCTCTTAAAGTGCAATTAGGTCTCATGCTTGACCTATGACTTCTGGCTCATGAGATATTTATGCTCTCCAGACAGGCAGCAAAAGGAAAAATGAGGGAAGATGGAAGCTTTAATAAGGTAGAAGGAAAGAAGGAAGGGAAGGAGGGAAGGAGGGAAGGAAGGAAGAAAGGAAGGGAGGGAGAGAGGGAAGAGCCTGGTTAATTTACAGGAATTTAAACAACACATAAAAAGCTCTCCTCCACCCTGCCTTGCCAATGAAATCATGGACTAAGAGCCTTCTCTATGTCATGCTTGGGGTCTGTCATTTTCACTTTGAGTAACTTTTTTTTGGTCCTCACCATAACTCCATGAGTTTACATATGAGGAAATTGAGGCCCAGAGGGACTCAGTGACTTGTCCGTGGTGGCAGAGCTAGTTGGTGGCCCAGCTAAAACCTTAGCCCAAATCAGCCTCCCTTCTGCTGAACTCTCTTGTTCATTTCTTAGCGGTGACAACACACAGCTGTGCTCTGGATAGAGTGACCCTCCCTTACCTATCTCTCCATCTCCTCAACCTATCTAGAACTCCCTCCTTAAACTCTTGCAAAACTAAATCTATGTCCAGAATCTCTCAGGTTCCAACTGTCTGTTCATAGAGACAAGCTGGGGCGGGGGCAGCTCTCCTACCACAGACTGAATAGAGAACATTCAGGCACAGGCCAGTTCAGAACTCCTCTCTCTCTTTTTCCTCCCTGCCTGGATCTGGATTTGAAACCTCGGCAGTCCTCGGATGCCCTCCCTCCTGGCTGGCTTTGCCTGCGCCAGGGCTGCTGGCAGCGCCGGGGTTAACCCGCTAGGCCCGCGGAGCAATGATTTCTGTTTTATTTCAGCAGGGGAAGTGTGTGCCTGCCTGATTAGCCTGATGGTTTCCTCTTTTCCCATAACCTCCAGGCCCCCGTGGCCTGAGTGTTTACTCTCTGAAATAAAAAATCTGCTGGTGTTTTTCTTTTTGTGCGCTCGTGTATTTTGGGAGGATTGCTGAGGAGGAAGGCGGGGTAGGGGTTAGAGCCCAGAAGCTTAGGGGGAGGGGAGGGAGCCGCCTCCAACCTCCCCCCCCCCTCGCCTCCACCCACTCGCGTCCCCGCCTCCACCAAGCCTTTCCCAGCTGCAGGCTCCGGGCTAAGACCCCTGCCTGGCTGCAATGCAAGAAAGAAACTTATTAATGAGGGAGCTGGGTCTCCTGCTTCAGCAGCTATAAACACAGTGAACATCTGGAGAGAGAGTAAGAGTCTCTCGGCGGCCAGACACTGAGAAAAACAGGCTGTCTCGGCGAAGCCAGCCCCCGCCCCCTCCTCTCTCTCACACACCCAGCTCCTCTCTGCCGTTCACATCCTCCACCCACCCGAAGATTTCCATTCACAGAGCGCAGTGGCGTCCTGCTCACTGACTGCCTGCCGGGGCTGACGCCAGTAACACCATCCAACCATTCCCAGCCCCCTCCTAGAAGAGTTACCCAGAGGGGTCAAACTGCTTGCATCAAGTAAGAACTCTATGCCCCAGGGACCTTTTCCCAACTCGGATTAAATATTTGTGGTTTGAAAAAGTTAAGAGAACTTCTCCCCACCACCACCCCCACCAGCCCCCCATGCCCTCTGCAGGCCCCAGGGAGTTCCAGGGCAATGTTGTTGCTTCCTAGGCTTTTTGGAAAGCAACCCATCGGAGGACACGCCCAGTGAACACTTCCATTCTAACTGGAACTCACCAGGCACCTAGGGCCCACGCTTCTTCCTCTGGGTTCTCTCCTTTCCCAAGAGACTATCCTGGTGATGTAGGCGTGTAAAGGCCTTTGGGAGCCTTACTTCCCAGGCTGCCTGAGCAAATCTGGAAAGTCTCCAGTCCCTCATGCTACTTTGCTTCTCTATCTAGTCCTCACAGGGCTTTCCTATCCTTTCACTAGTGTTGGGGATTGAATCCTGATTCCCACAAAAGACATATTCAAGTCCTAATTTGCCTTCCCGTGGGTGTGAACCCATGTGTAAGCAGGACCTATGAAGATGTTATTAGCTAAGGTGTGGACCCACTTGTGAGCAGGTTCTTTGAAGGGTTTATTTAGATGAGGCCAAATTGAATCAGGGTGGGTCTTAACCCATATCACTGGAATTTGGACACCATCAGCAGAAGTCAGAAGTCAGAAGCCAGAAGTCAGTGGAAACCAGAGGAGCAGATACCAGGAGAGAGATTGCCCTATGACCATGTGACTGAGAATTGCCGGAATGCTACAGACTCTGGGAGAAATCAAAGGGTGCAGATTCCTTGATTTTGGACTTCTAGCCTACAAAACCATGGGACAATAAATCCCTGTTGCTTAAGCCAACCAGTGTGTGGTATTTGTTATAGCAAGCTGGAAAGTAAAGCACCTGGTAAAATGAGGTACAGTAAAGGGCAAAGTCGGCAGGTGTCAGAAAATTAGCCTTGGACAAGATGAGATTGGGCAAGACTGATGACACAAATGTGGGGCATCTAATGTCATGGACATGATTAAGTTCATGCCCAAACCAGGCTGAAAGAGAAAAAAAGGAAAGGTAGCACTTATTGGACAACTGCTAAAGGCTATGACCTTTGAAGTATATTTATCCCCCCCCCACTCCTGGATTTAATGAAAAATGTGTAAGTGTCCCATCTGTGAAACTTGAGACCAAAGCTCACAGCCTGACCCAGAGCCCTGGGGCTTGAACCTGGTGGTGCTGCTGGGACCCCAGGTGTGTTCTTAGTTTTTGTCACCAAACATGCTTCAGCCTTTCCTTGGACTCAGTGTCGTGGGGCTCATCCTCAAAAAAATGTACAGAAAGTTCTGGTCATCTGCATTTGGAATAGCATGGGCTTGAAAGATATCGAGGGGGCGGGAAGTGTCACTAGAGAGGAGGAAGAAGTGTAACATTGGTAAATATGAACAAATTCAGTTCCTGGTCACACAGAGTAAACCTTTCGCTTATATAGAATAGTGCCAGTCATTGGTAGAAAGCTCATGATCAGAAGAGCAAAATGATACAAGGAGGTAGGCTCATTTTTTGGATGTGGATTGCCCTCCTAATGTACTACGTGGGCAAGGCAGACCCTCTTTCTCTCTCCTCTGGAGTAGATGGCCTGGCAATCTTGGGCCCTCTCAAAGAGGGGAAGGGGAAAAGTCATGTTCATGCATCAAGCTTCTTTCAGAGCTGTTCCCGGGAAGAAGCCTGTCCAGGTAGGTAGGCCCCAACCAGAGCCTTCTGTGAAAGGCCAAACTCAGAGACAGGTTTACAGCTTCTCCTTTCCAGACATCCCAGCTATCAAGTCAGAATCTGAGAAGGCGGAAATGTTTCCTCCCTCCCTTCACGCCCAGACTTTACTTACTAAATGAAGGTTTTGTATTGCTTTTCTTTTTCCCTGTTCTTGTGCTATACATTATTTGCATGTTGGTATCCTTTGGCAGTTTGAAATAGTTCAGAATCTCTGAAACCATTACACACTGAGTTGGAAATTTGAGAAATAAAATCTGGAAGTTGGGGTACACAAGTGGGGTCCCTAATTCACTTCACTCTGACTACCTGCTGGTCTCACCCCAAAATGAATAGTCCGTCCAATACACACGCAGGAAAAGAACTGTTTCGAAGAACAAAGACTCTGAAACAGGTCCTGGAAAAGGAAAACACACCCTGAATGAGGAAAGAACAGATATGTGGAGCAGATAGAGTTTAAAACCTGGGTTTGTTTTTTTTTTTTCTTTTAAACCACAGAGCCAGCTGAGATGGTCGGTTGAAAGAACAAACCTGGCTCTCAGTATAAACATTTTAGAGCAAGGTGAATCTCCATTTAACACGTCTCTCTGGCATTCCCTCAACTTTCTCAAAACACTTAAAAGCCAAACTTCAGGCATCTGTTTTTCCCTGCTGAAACCTTCCACCTGGTTGTCCATAGCCCTTGCCAAACATTGGCCCAGGTTTGATTTCCCCCAGCCGCCCAGCTGTCTGAGAAAACTCCAGGACAGACCATGAACTCAGACTTTCAATCTATCTCCCACTTGAACTCCCAAAGTTTATTTGAGAAAGACATTCTTTAGTTCTGCCATTGTACTAGTAAATTTATTATAGAAATTCTGATTAGTGAGATTCAAAGTCACACACTTACAAGGACAATCTTTATCTCACAAATAAGTGTAATATTTCATATGGGAACATCTGCTCTACTGTGTACATGTACCTCCATGTATACACTTGAATACAATTAACTTCTCAGTATCCAGTAGGTGGCACCGAGCACCAGACATGCTCAACTCATTAGGGGGTTACTTTCAGGTTTAATGAAACCCAGAGATTTTTTGGAGTCTTGGGCACTCTGAGACAATGAGCTATAGTACTAAACACTTACATGCTGCTGGCTAAGTGACAGCACTGCTTTAAGTTTTATCTATATTAATTTAATGGCTCTCAAAGTATGGTTCTGGAACAAGCAGCCGCAGCATCACCTTAGAACTTGTTAGAAATGTAAATCCTTGAGACCTTCCCTAGACCCTCTGAATCAGAACTCTTGGCATAAGACCCAGCAATGAGTTTTAACAAGCCTTGCAGGTGATTCCAATGCATGCCACTGAACCAACCCTAGATTTTCTGATTCAGCATTTCAGGGTATGGTTGGAGAATGTGCATTTCTAACAAGTTCCCAGGTGATATGGCTGCTGCTGGTCTGGGAACTCCACTTTGAGAACCATTGGTATAGAAGCGGAAACTGGAGCATTGAGATGAAGTAAGTTGTTGAAGGCCATGCAGTTAGGAAGAGGCAGAGACTAAGTGCAAACCCAAGCAATCTAATTCCCGGATCTGGCTTCTTCACCATGTCATTATATGTACTTCCTCTCTGAGGAAGAATGGGAAGTTTAGGGAAGGCAGTGGATGTGACTAGGAAGAGGTTTTCCTATGTTCAATGACCAAAAAACAGACCCAACTGCATTATGCTAAGGAAAGAAGTATCGCCTTGGCTTCTCAGATCACGGGCCTTAGTAATGAGACGGTAGGTTCATTCCCATGAGGGTATGTAGGCGTGCTGTGCTCTGCAGCTGCAGACCACTTCCTGGTTCTAAGCAACTAACTGCTCTGCAAACGCGTGCTTCGGTCACAGCACCTTACCCATCAGTTTGGAAGAATCAAGACGAACCCATCCCTGAGATGAAAAATAACTTGATAATATATCACACTGGAAGGGCACAAGTAAGCACTCTATTTCCCAACACACACTCTCATCATTCATGATTGTCATAATTACGACGTTAAAATAAAATGTGGACAAGGGACAGGTGACTGGATGGACTGTGCTCTCGTGGCTGGATGCTCAGAAGGCTCTGTGACGTACGTTTTCTGGTTTCTGGTGGCAAAAGGTTACTGTGTGACTCCATTGGGTCTGGACCCCATTCAGAGTCTCATTGCCTCTATCCACAAATGATGTGCATCCACCCTGACCCTTCTCAGCAGGCTGTGCTCATCAGAAGAGTCAGTGGTCATGCATCGCTCATGAGTTTTCAGAGACCAGGAGCAGGAGCCCAACGTACACAGTGATGCTTGCTCTGAAGATTGAGAGAAAGGGCTGATGTTGAGGAACAGATAGAGGAAAGGAGCAAAGAAGAGGAAAGATCAGTGGGCTCCACTCCAGTCAGATGATAAACAGTAAAAGACATTTCAGCCATGTCTTGTGAAAGGGGCTCCATTGATTCATCATGCTCCCCGACAGAGGGATGACGAGAAGCTGAGACAGAAAGGGCCCATTCATTCATGCAGAACACCAGTGCCCTTCCCCATTGACTCTCACTACAGCTCCAGGCTGATGGGGAGGAGGGGAAGAGGCGGATGGGAGGAGGAGGTAGAAATGAAAGAAAATGATGACTACAAGATTGTCATGAAGAAATGTACAGCTGCACAGGCAATTGCATGCAAATGTGGCTTCCCTTTTTAGCTGTATAGTTAATGTCTTCAGATTAATCTATTTTTCCCTTTCAGTAGTCTTCTCCTTCCCTTCGTGCCTTGTCTTTTTCTGGGCTTTCCCACCTCTTTCCCCCTTCCTATTCATCTTTTATTTTGTCTTCCTGATAATTTCCTCTCTGCCAATACCCACCTTTATTTCCTCTTCTTTCTTCCTCCATGCCCCTTTTACCATCTGTTGCGTCCCAACTGATGCCCAACACTTCTTGGTTCCTGAGAAGTCTCTCTCACTCCCCTGGTAAAGCTTTCCCACATCCAGGTTTTCTCTCAGTTTCATTCTCTCTCTCTCCTTTCCTTATTCCCTCCCCTCTTCTCCTCTTAAGACTCTGCCCTTTTTGTGAAGAGGAACAAGGCTCAGAGGAAGGCTGCCCTGAGTGGCCCTAAACATTCTTCAACGGCCCCTCCTGCTGGGTATTCCAGTCACAGACAGATGCATAGTCTTCTGAAAAGAAATTCATTCATCCCTTTTGAGCACACAACGTGAGGCGGGAGTAGGGATGGGGCGTGGCTATGGGATGGAGGATGGGAAGGAAACTGAAGTTATAAATAGGATAAAAGAAGATGACAAAAATGTAGAGTATTTTTCTCCCTTTCTTTTTACTCAACACATCTCCAAGGAAATTTGCTGCAGCTGGAGAAATCATTGGTTGGTCTGTGTCTTCACCCTCCTTCCCTATAATCCCACAATCCCTTTCCAAACGACTCCCATCACTAAGGAGAGCTGGACCACAGCCCAGAAATATCCCTGCAACTCCTTCATCTGGATAGCTCAAAAGGGAAAGGAAGGGCTGGAAAGACTCAGGGTTCTTGCCAGATATTTCCATCCGAGGGAGCCTGGGAGGTGAGGTCTACAAGCCAATATGTTCGTCAAGAGATTGCCAACATTTGGGGTGGGGGTGGGGGGTCCTGACCCATGGAGACTTTCTAGCATTTCTGAACTGCAGTTGACCTCAATCCAGGTCATTCTAGGAATGATTATTATTATTATTTTTTTTTTTTAGGAATGATTATTATACACCCACATCTTTCCCTCCTACCCAAAAGCCACAAGTCTAGGTGATTCCAGCTCCTTCCATCTTGCAACAGTAAAGTCAACTGTGGGAAGATGATTATATTGCACTACAACAAATCCTTGCATTTTAAAGCAGTTTCATCCTGAGAGGTTCTCCTCATGTTCCATGCACACTGTCTCACTGGCCCCAATAAGAAAACATTTTTGCCTTTAAGAATCTTGACAAGGAGGAGAACGGAAAATCAACTCCACTCGGGAGTTTAGGTACTTCTCAGCTGAGACAGAGAAGGACGATGCCTTTAACCTGATCTTGAGGCTACAGATGAGTGTGGAGATGCCCTCAGCTATTATTAAGTTGTAACTTGTAGCAAAAAGAAACACCATCCAGAATTGAAAGTGTTAAGGTAAGGCAACTTTGATTTCTGTTGCATTAGAAGATACAAGACTTAACTCCTGTGGCATTAATAGGATTCAAGAATTATACAAATGTAGACACAACCATTTTGACCTTTAGTTTGTGTAAATAAAATCAGTTTTGTTTAGAATTCCAAAGGCTCAGCAACTTAATGTCTCTAAATTGTAAGTCCTTAAGTCTCATCTGTGAACAGGTGGAAAATCCTCCCAGCCTCCTTGGGAAATGGGTAGATAGCTGAGACATTTGGATTTATGCTTGGAGGAAGAGACATACACCAGGAAGAAAGTGACTTACACAAATGTCACAGCATAAATGTTGCAGTGTCTGCCATTCAGGGTGCTTCCCCCAAAATACTTCAAAGTCAATGGCTATTGGGTCAAGAGAATATGAGACACAGAAATTGATTTCATTCTGCCCTGCAGAGGAACTAAACAACTAGAAAGCCACCTCCCACCTCCATCCCCGACAAATGCTACAGCACCTTTGCTCAGTGTCTCTCTTTTTAGTTCTGGTAAAAGGTAAAGCATGGACAACAAAGCAAACATTTATTTTATGTGTCCACTATTATAAAAATGGTGTGCCATAGAGTTGCGTGAGGACACTGAACAACAAAGTTGCACTGAAGTTAGTTTCCAGTGGCTTATCCATTCCCTCCCCCTTTGCTTCCTCAAAATTATGTATTTTCAACATGGAAGGGTAACAAAATTTCCTATGCTAAGAATTCATCCTGGGAGGAAAAGCAGATTTGGACTGGCTTTTTGGTTAATTGGACACTTCATCACAATATGGTCCCATGAAAAAACTGAAGTCCTGATAAATTAATGAATTAATCAAATGAATGAATCATTTCAGAATCTCCAAATTCAAGTTGTACCTTTTGTATTTTTTTAAAAAAGCTAGCAGGTAAACAATAACTAGTAGTATCTGTGAGAAACACAGCGACTCCTGCAAAGAGAATGTGGGTAACACTTTAAACTTCTCAGGTCCTTGGAAGGGTAGATCCACTAAGTCGAGTTCTCTGGAAGTTCAACTCCTGTTCACCAGAGGGCAGCACCATAAACAGCAAATAAATGAAAGGGAGTGTATGGGAAGAGATGCTGAGAGAATGAGAGAATGAAAGGAGGTTCTATGACAGAGGAGTTGGAAAGAGAGGGCTTGAGGGAACAAACAAGCCAAATGGAGTTGGGCCCAGGCAGAGAAGGAGAGAACAATGGAAAAAGAAGGTAAATCAAAGAAATCATGCTCTGTAAGAAGGATCAATAATTTATACTCTCTTTAATGTTTACCCAGTTCATGCTTTATGAATGCAAAATGTCTAGGCCCTTTGTCAACAACCAGGCTGAAATTGACAAGTATCAGGAAATGTATAGTAGGCAGAACTATTCACAAAATGGATATCTACCCTATTTGCACTAAAGCGTCCTCTCTTAGGTCCATTCCTAGAGTTTAGTCTTTTTATTGCTGGAGAATAAAGCAACCTCAAATTATGGAGAAGGCCTGGGACTTTCTATTAGAGAACAAGAGTGTCCCTACCCATAGAAGTCATGGCAGCTGTTACTTTGGCTCAAGTATTTCAGATTCCCATTGTCCTTTCAACTCTATCCTTGTTCCCAGCCTTTGTTGATGATCCTACCTGAGCCACAGTGTTCAAGACCAGTAGGAACTTCCTGAGTTGCCATCTCGTCCCAGAATGGGTAGCAAGCCTTTTGCTGGTGATAACTGGACTGGAGACCACAGGCCATTCGAGGATCTTCATAGGTGTTGATAAGCCCCTGCCTCTGTGACCAGAAAAAAAAAACGAAAAAGAAAGGAAGGAAGGAAAGAAGGAAGGGAGGGAGGGAGGGAGGGAGGGAAGGAGAGAGAGAAGGAGAGGAGAGAAAGGAAGGGAGGGAGGGAGGGAGGGAGGAAGGAAGGAAGGAAGGAAGGGAGGGAGGGAGGGAGGGAGGAAGGGAGGGAGGGAGGGAGGGAGGGAGGGAGGGAGGGAGGGAGGGAGGAAGGGAGGAAGGAAAGAGAGAAAGAGGAGAGAAGGAGAGAAGGAAGGAGAGAGAGAGAGAGAAGGTTAAAAGGAAAATCTCCAAAGTTTAGCCCTAATCGGACGGTTACTTCATATCAACCAACCACATATAAACAGGAATCATGCATAGACGCCTGCGGAACAAAACCAACAGTTGATCCTCCTCTTCCCCCAAAAAGGGGGGAAAGGAGAACAATTTCTGGCTTAGACTCTATGGACAATTAACCTCATCCATTTCTTCAAGCATTTGAAAAATGTCTTTTCCAACCTTCAAATAAAGACCCACGGTTAACAACAGGGAAGTATGATGACCAACTTGAATTCTTGAATTTATACAATCTTGGCTTTTTTATGTTATTCTGCTATATGCCAGGGAAGGGTATTCCTGCAAGATTTATTACAATATCATACAACTAATAGGTGAGAAATACCAAAGGAAAAAAAAAATGACCCACAATAAACAATAAAATTCACTTCATTTATCAATAGCTTAAGTTTTATTATCTCTGGCAATTTAGTTTTTTTCTAACAGGAGACAGGAATTTTCAGTTTCTCCTAACATTCATCATCAATACACCCTCTCATTGATACTGTGAATGCCACAAAATGTCCTATCTACCCAGGACTCTGTAAGGAAGACAAAGGTGCTGTATGGGAGACCATGTTTTTATAGTGTTTAAGAATCTATCCTTTGGAACCATGTCTACCTAGATTCAAATCCTGTCTCCACCACTTACAACCTGGGGACCTGGGATTGCTCCTTGCCCTAAGCCTCAGTTTGTTCAATTTTAAGATGGGGATTATAAATAAAAAATAAAATATGAAATGCACGTGATAAAATTATTTATTGTAATGAAATACATGTCATAAAGAGTATAAGGCAGGCATTATTTTAAAATAGGAAACCCTTTAACATTCCTGAATTAAAAACATTCCTGGATTAAAAATTAAGACACAAAAGAAGAAACAGAATGTCCTGACAATAGGCGCCTATCCTCAACTTTCTTTTATTTTTTCCCCCTTTTTTAGTCTCCCTCTCTTCTCTTGTGGCCCCTCGGCCTCCTCCGTAAAAACCCCAATTAAGAAAACATAACTGTGCTAGAATTTGATGTGATTAAACTATTGATCTTAAGGTGCTAATAAATGTAATTGTTAGACATTATTCTTACCCCCAAGGAGTAGCTTGCTACACCCCAATCAGATGCCCTAATCTGACAACCTCTGATGCCCTCTCTAGCCTTGAGCTGAAATACAAGAATTTAGTACTATTATGTTAGATTCAATCACTTATTCACTATCTAATCCCCTCCCCCTTTTGCAATTATCCATTTACCTAAACTCAGTAAAGATAACAGAAGAGAGTATATTGGCACAATCATGACAATGAACCCCAAATGTTGATGTTTTCATTTCCCATCAGCTAAAACAAAGACCATACAATGGGTTGGCTTAAACAATGAGAATTTATTGACATGACTTCAGAGACTAAAAACTCGCTTCCTCCAAGGATCCTTATCTTCTGGCTGGCTGGCAATCTTGGGTTGCCTGGGCTTTTCCATCATATGGCAATGCACATGACAGCCTCTTCACCTTTCTCTTCCAGTTTCTGTTGACTTCCAGCTTCTGGCTGCTCCCCATGATTCCCCTCTCTGTAGCTTTCTCAATAAGGCCTCCAGGAATAGGATTAAGACCCATCTTGATTTAGTTGGGCCACACCTTAACTGGAGTAACCTCATCAAAAGATCTAAGCACCTCTTAAAATATATTTATATATATATAAATAACATTTTTGTAAGCAAATGCAAAAAAAAAAAAAAAAAAAAAAAACAATGTAACTTCATGATCCATTTTAATTTAGGTTTTATGTTCATTGTTTCACTACTTATACTGACTCATTCTTTGAATTAATTATTGTAAAAGGATTAACTTTTGCTGGATTAAATTTTTTTGTTGAATTAAAAAAAAAAAAAAAAAAAAAGATCCTATTTACAATGGGTTCACACCCACAGGAATGAATTAAGATTAAAAACATGTTTTCCTGTGGTACAGAACTTCAAGTCACCAGAGAAGACAAAGGCTTTGTGTTCATGGTAAAACCTCATTAATTTGGACCATATTTTCCATTGTATTTGTGGGATCATTCAGATTGAGGCTGGATGAAGTTTACTCTGTGGCTGTTCACCCTCCAACTAGGCTAAAGGTACTGAGAATGTAATAACACCCTTGGGAATAAATGGAGCCACCTTGAGTTGTTTTGTATCAAAGATTAATTAATATCCTTAACTTTCTGCTACCAGTAGGCTGTGGTGGGGGTTAAGAGAATCTAAATGGAGAAGCAATGGCAGATTTGCCAGAAATTTGCATTTGGGGCCAAGAGATTTCAAGAAATCATCAGCAAAAAAACTCTACTGAATTTCAGTCAGAAAACATTTTCTTAGTCCTGGCTTCAAACCATTTTGCTGACATTTTATTTTAATACCATAAGCTCCTGAAGCAACTACATTAAATAGTTCTTTTGAATCCCCAACACTAAATAAGTCTTCAACAATACTTTGAAACTGAAACAATTTGAAACACATTTCCTAGATTCATAAATCTAGCTGTGTGCTTGCCATAAATAGATATTCCCTCAGAGCCTTTCTCTAAATTCAATGTAAAGTATCAGAGTTGTAGGAATCTGGACTCAAGCGAGGAGATTTTGATCCTAGATGGTTTAAAGGAGAACTCTAAGCCACTGCCGCCATCTTCTTCTGGAAGAGTGTGTGACTGGTTTGTCTAAAGCCAAAGATCCTCATAAGATGGTAGTAGGAGAGAAGGCTGGTTTATTACAGACTCTGCTAGAGTAGTGGGAACCTGAGGAGAATTTGAATTCAGATTTAGAAGTTTATGATTTCTCTGCTAAGCAAAGGCTACCACAGACAAGACGCAATCTAAAAAGAGGCATTGAAGGAAACTTATCTGAATGCAACACACAGGTAAGAGAAGGAAGGCAGAACCACTGAGTCTGACGTGACAGGGATCTGGAGCTGGGTGATGACAATGTGGTTATATTGTGGGCCAACTCAGAGACTTTAAGGGACAACCACGCACAGCAACAGCCTGATTTGATAGGGTTGTTGTTGTTTTTTTCATGAAGTCTCTCCTGTCCTCCCAAACCAGGTTTTTTGTCAAGAGGGGTAGTTTATATTTAATTTTAAAAATGAAATGTTTTATGCATTTTAAGACACATTTCCTCTGTACTGTCCTCAGTGGAGCCAGAAGACCCTATTTTTAAGAATGAGAAGGCAATAATGATCCAAATCTACCAAAAACCACAAGCATCTTTGCTAGTCGATACTACCAAGAAGCCCGTCATGACTCTCTTATCTAGACACCTGCCCACTTATTAGACATTTCATGAACTGACTTAATAACTATTGCATAGAGTGTGAAAATGGCATTTTTACTCAAGAGAACCACATTGCCAGTTGCAATTCATTATGAAACTGTCTCAGTTGAGAAGAGAGAGAAGCAGGTTAGTAGCAGGTCAGAAATCTGACCCACACAGCCCCCACCTCATTGCTCTAAAAGGGCTCCACCCAAAACAAGTCCAAGGCCATCTTATCTCTTCATTGCACCTTCCTTTCCTGACTACAAACTGGAGGGGAGTCAATGAAAGACCCAACCCCTGTCAAAAGTTTTAAGGACATCCTCTGATGATGTTGTTCCTTCATTCATCACATATGTGATTATTGAAAGGAACGAATGGACATTGAACACCTGCTCTGCACCAGGCATTGTGCAAAGTATTGTACACAGACCTTCTCATCTAATCCCCACCACAATCTTGTAACTTTTGTATTTTTTTCTCCATTTGTCATAAAAGCAAACCAAGGCTTTAAATTTCCAAAGGTAACACAGCTAATACAACCATGGAGACAGATTTCTAACCCAGGTCTATTTGATGTTGGCCTGCATTTTTCTCCACCTTGTACAACATGATTGCTTGTGTACAATCAATCCAGTTCAAGTACAGATTGCTCAAGAATGGGGGCCACAGTTCCAAGATAGGAACTCAATAAATTATGGCAATGTACATTCATGGAAGCAATATGTATCATGCACTGACTCTATGCCCAGTGTGTCATTTTGACTTTGGTGACTCCCAAAAATAGAAAGAGTATGTTTTTGAACTAATCCATTCCTGTGGGTATGAGACCCTTTTGATTGGACTATGTCAGTGAGGTGTGACTCCGGGTGAGTCTCCACTCTTTGCTGGGTCTTATATAACCGGAGACACAGAGAGAGACAGACAGAAAACAGGAGATCTTGGAGGGGAGTCGAGGATCCCTAGCAGCCAAAGCTTAAGCATGACGTCTCCAAGAGGCTGGGCCTATGAAGTAGCTCAAGGCTGAAGAGACGAACCATAGGCCTAATAGCCTACAGCTGAACTCGGGAAGAAAGTGGAGCAGCTGAGATTGAGAGAGGAGGCCCAGAAAGAGACAAGCCCTATGCCTGGTTTCCCACAGCTGACCTACGGGAGATGGTAGATTCTGGAATGGAAGGCAGAGATCTCGGTGGAGATCAGTGGCCATTTTGCTTTGCCACATGGCAGGATCCCAGGCTTTGGTGAGAAAACATCTCTGCTGATGCCTTGATATGGACATGTCATGGCCTTGGAACTGTAAGCTTTTACCCTAAATAAAATTCCCATCATAAAAGCCAATCCATTTCTGGTACTTTGCATCAGCAGCCCATTGGCAAACTAAGACACCCAGTCTTAATTTTAGATGCTAAGACGTGAACCTGCCCTTCCAGCATACAGACAAGTAAATGGGGAGTTACAGTGAAGTGAGGTGACAGGCTTAAGTACTGGTGTTTAAGGGAAAAGGAGTCGTCATCAGGGAAGGCTTCCTGGAGGAGGCACCCTAAGATAATAACTGAAAGGTAGAGTAAGAGTCTAGAAAATCTGGTGAAGGCTAGCACAAACAAGAGCTTAGAGGTGAAAAAAAGAAGATGACTCACCCAAAGGCAAAAAAAAAAAAAAAAAAAAAAAAACCATATGCAACTATGTAAAGATAAAATAAGAAAGATTCTGAGAGATATGATAGATAAAGTCCATGTAGTTTGGTGGTGACAAACCTGAGAGAAAGGCTTGCTCTTGGGCAATGAGAAAGTTTTTTAAGGGAGAGTAGGTTGTAGGAGCTAAAGCTGGAGGGACAGGGTAAGATTTGGAAGAGAGCCATGAATATCTGAAAGAGAAATGTGACGTCAGGAGAAAGCCACAGGAGGCTTTATAAGAGAGATGAGAAATGATGAATCAGTATGTTCTAGAAAGACTCACTTCACACTGCTAAGTAAGATGGACTAGGCTGGGGAAAATAGGGTGCAATGCTGTATCCTAGAGCTATATTGGAGCTTGAGGCAAAAGGAGAAATCACTAATACTGTACCTGACTTTATTTAAAATTGCAATATTTTTTCATAATGATTTTTTGCATTAATTTCGATGTTTTAAAATATTGCATTAAAATATATAGATAGAGAAGATGTGGCTCAAGCGATTGGGCTCCCACCTACCACATGGGAGGTCCCAGATTCGGTTCCCGGTGTCTCCTAAAGAAGACGAGCAGGACAGCGAGCTGACATGATGGGCAGGCGCAGCAAGCTGATGCAACAAGAGACACAAGGAAAATATAATGAGAGACACAACAAAGCAGGAAGCAGAGGTGGCTCAAGAGATTAGTCGTCTCCCTCCCACATCGGAGGTTCCAGGTTCAGCTCCTGATGCCTCCTAAACAGAAGACAGCACACAACAGACACAGCAAATGCAAACAATGAGGAGGTGGGGAGAAATAAATAAATAAAATAAATCTTTAAAAAAATAAAAATATATATATAGGTAGCTTGATTACTGAGTTTTTTGGCATCCCCTTAAGTTTTGCCCCTGATGTGAGTGCCTCTCTCACCATGCCCTCGTCCCAGCCCAGTTATGAAGAAAGAGTTGGATTCAGGTCACAGAAGTAAAGGTGAAGAGGAAACAAGAACTATAGAGACACATGGCAGAGCACAGGCAAAGATGAAGGAAAGGGGGAAAAATCCAAGATGACCCTTCATTTTCTTGCTTTTATCATAGAGAACATGGTGAGTTTAAGTGACTTTTATAAGAAAGTTGGCGGACGATTTCACTTTGGGTTGTGTATCGGTGGAATGATGGCAGAGCAGCTTGGTGGACTCCTCTCTTCCTTTGCCCCCCACCAACCCTCTCAAATCTCAAAGTTTTTGCTTTTGCAGCTTGTCTTCCTTCTCTTTGATCCTCAAAGCTCCCCACCTGGAACAAGAAGGAATAATTTAACAACACTAAACCTACAGACATATGTGAGCCTGTGTGTGATCTATCCTTCAAGTTCATGTCTGTCTTTAGCCAAAACATCCAGGCCTTAAACATCCAGGTGTAGGTTTATGGACTCCTGGATACAAGTTTCTGCATGTGTGTACTTGGTGCATGAACTCTCTGGAAGGAAACCTGATGTTTCTTTGATTGACTTCATCTAGGGTGTAGCCTTAAGCATATAAAACAAAATAAATGATTCTACACGCTGCTGCTTTTTTAGAACTTTTTTAACCCAGAGGCAAAGTTGAGTCAACCCTGGATGGGCACTGTAGTCTGCCATCTGCAGGGATAACTTTCCATTATTTTCTGGGAAGCAATAGATGCTCATGTACTCTAGCAGAAAGCTGACTGGAAATCAGGAAGCCTGGGTCCAAGTCCTGCTTTGCTACCAACAAGCTGTGTAACTTCCAGCCTATCACCTAACCTCTCTGAGCTTCTGCTTCCTTGGGAGGTTGGCCTTGGTGAGCTCCATGTTCCTTTACAACTCTGATTCTCCTTTGTGGTCCTCCATCCACATTCTCTTTCCTGACCTTGTCACTGATAGCTTTTATCTCACAAATAAACTTCACCAGGCTGCAGAAGCCTAAAGCTCCAAAAGTCATCTCAGTCATAATTAGGATTCATGATATAATGTACAACGTCCCCTCAAAATTTATCAAAGCCTGGTATATGAATTGAATGTCTTCGTTCTTCCCTAAAAACCTTGCTGAAACACTGTTTTGCCACCGTGTTTCCCATTTCTCACAAAGCCCAGGAAGTCCCTTGCCACTAAACAGCTCTGGGGCCTCTCCCATAGTAGATGCTCAATAAAAACACATACAATAGTTATTCCACGTCTTGGCTTTGAACCTTTCATCTCACTGCATGCAGTTGCCCTTCTGCCCTCCACAGACTTCTGTGAGAAGTGAAGACACAAAGTCTGGGCTGGCGCCTCCTCAGTGGGAAGGAGGTCACAGAGAAGCCGTTTTGGCATAGCTAAGGGAGAAGTTTGGGTCAAGCTTTCGCTGGCCTGGGAGGGTGGGGCTGAAGGTCTTGGGCGTGTCCGCTTCTGGAGGCAGTTGGCCCTGCTCCCCTGAGAGGTGGAAGGGAAGAGGGTGATGCAGAAACTCGCCTCCTCTTTCCCGAGTACTCCGTCAAAGGGACGAGTTCTAGGGCAGAGCGGCCACCAGGAGGGGCAGGAACAAGAAGAAACTCTCAAAGGGCAATCTAATTTTAGACTCAAGATCAGGAAATTCTTTTTGAAACAATAAGAGTGATGACCTTGGGCTCGACGAAGGGGCAGGTCTGATCCGCTGCGGGTTTCGAAGAGAGAGAAAAAGAGTCTAAGCCCAGAGAGAGTGGCGTAGAGGATGGAATGTCTAATCCCACTCTTTGTGAGAAACTGTGCTCGGCTCTCCTGGGGATCACAGGGGAGACCACCTCTGGCCTGGGAAGGCACAATAGTTGGCGTGGTGAAGCCGCTAACACCACAAGTCCCCACCCACCCCATCCCCCACCCAACCCGCGCACAGCCCACACTCAGCAGAAACCCGGCTTGGAAAGTGGGGAGAGCCTGAACCAGACCCTCTCTTGCTCTTGGAAAGTGGGGAGAGCCTGAACCAGACCCTCTCTTGCTCGCAAATCTTAGGTGAGTCACATATTGTGTGTCAGCTTTTAGCTCTTCCTTAGCAGGAAGACTCCAGATTCCCCACACAGAGTGATAACTCCAGGCAACCCATCGGAGAGGGCAGAGGGGTGGGAGCAGCTGGCTCTGAACACAGCTGGGGTAATCTGCCCTTGGCTGAAAGACCAATCAGCAATTCCACTTTGCTCAATGCTTTACACAATGGAGACTTCCTGAATCAGGGAGGGCCAATTCACCTAAGGCATATGGATGCACGCATAAAAGCTTGTTTTTAGTTCTTATATAGCCACAGAGATCTTTAAAAAGCCTGAAGATGAGTTCTGTAGTGAGGCATCAGGAGATCCTTCGCCAGCTCTGTAAACTGGGGCAATCCACTTAAACTCCTGGGACCTTAATTTCCTGATAAAATGAGATGGTCTCTTAAGTTGTGGTCTGGCTCTGAAAGTCTCCACTTTGGGCTGAATTAACTCAATGTCTTAGAAGATCCCCCCTTTCTAGGAACCTGGAAAAATAACACGTGACTACTTTTTTCTTCAATCTCTGTTACTTACTACCACAAAGAGTTATGTCTATAAATAATTTCCCTAAGCATTATGTTCCAGTAGTCTCTGCATCCCAAGCAAGGAGAAGAAAAAAAATCTCCTCTCCATTTAGATTCTAAATTTCTTTTTGGGGATCTCCACTTCTCTAGCCCCGAAGAGCTTACCCATTGTTCTCTAGGATTCACAAAGAGAAGAATCAAAGAAAGAAATAAGCACTCCACTAGAATGGGAGAGAAGCGTAATGACTCATCTGTGAACATTTCCAAAGGCCTGACTGCGGAGGCCTGCTGGGGGCTGGGGGAGTGTGGAGGTGAAGAGTGTGTGGACAGCAGGGGCATGGGTAAAGAAGGAATTGCTTCCCAAGGAGTCCCAATTAAACTGCAATTACTCAAGATAAGGGAACCAGGTCTATTTACACAATGGGGCTGTAAACCACCAGCCCATTACAAGAGAACTTTGATCTGGTGGCAAGGGAGTTGTTTCTAGGGCAGGCTGGTGATGAAGCAAGGAGGTTTCTCAATAAGCATGTCTCCATCTTTGTGTAATAGCCCCAACTTGTTCTGGCAATACCTTGTATGAATAATAAGTGGAAATCATCTTTTCCCCCTGCCCCCATGTATTCATCCAACACAATCAAAAAGTCCGTAGAAAAAAGGAGAGGAGGCAGTGAGCAGAGGGAAAAGGGAATTAACTGAAGTCCTTCCTGCTGGCAGGCATTTGATAAGCATTTTCTCATTTAACCATCACAGCAACCTTGCATGGTAAGTTATTCTGTCTATTTTACAGATAAGGAAACTGAGGTTCAGAGAGTTGAAGTAATTTGCTCAAGGTGACAAGGCTGAGGAGTAGCAGACCAGAATTTAGCTCAGGTCTTGCAGACTCCAAAGCCCAAATGTTTTCCATGTGAAGAGGCCGGGATGCCTCTACGGCTGCCTGCTTAGGACTGAAGGCAAAGTCCAGTGTGGGGTTTAAAAGAAAAAGGAGTAAGGTCAGTCCTTCTTCCTCACCAATGTCAGAGGTGAGAAAAAGTGGCATGCTACCCCCCTCCGAAAATTACATATCATGGAAGAAAGAAAGAAAAGGAGAAAGAGAAAGGAAGGGAGAGGGAAGGAGGGATGGAGGGAGGGAGGCAGGGAGGGAGGGAAAGAAGAGAGGGCGGGAGGGAGAAAGGAAGGAAGGAAGGGAGGAAGGAAAGGAGGGAGGGAAGAAGGAAAGAAATGTACAAAAGAAGATTTGTCTAGGACATGAAGAGATTTGCAAGATCTGCAGTCTGCCTCCAAAGACCTTGGGGTCAGGGAGCTGCAGCTGAGAGCAGTATTTGGAGCTCATTCATGCAGTGCGTTTAGCCAGGCCACCTGGCCTGGCCAACCCCTTTTGCCAGCACCACACAAGAGAGTCATTAGGCTCAGTGGGTCCACAGTCACACTGTCCCGTGGCTCAGGAAGGATGGAGACCCATACCTAGAACCAGCCCAGGGCAGACAGCCTCCTGGCTGCCCCTTCCCAAGCATATTTCCATTGCCTTCATTCTTTGGGGAATCATATATCTGAAATAGCCCCGGTTTCACGTCATTTTATTCTGTACAACAAAAGCAATTCTGTGTCTAATCAATGTGACCCCAAATACACCACTTTGAAATCCTTCATGTAATAAATTCACTATCAAACAGTGTCTTTTGTTGCACAGTATTTCTGCACCCCTGTGTTCATTCAGAAAATAGAGTCACCCTCTTTATTAGAGAAGCGTGTTTTATCCAGAGAGAGTGACACAGTGGAGTGGCCAATCTTCAATGCCTCTACCCCACCCTCAGCCTACAAAAGATATCCCCTAAAGCCTTGTCCTAAGGCTTTTCCTAAAAAATTCTGGCACTTGGGAAAACTCATCCATCCTCCTGGGCACTGGTGCTCACCACAGGGTCTAGCATTCTGGGCATATTGCCGTACCCCCAGAAGCCCATAGCTGTGAGAAGTGAGGCAGCCATAGAAGCCCTTTCCGCTGACCAGCTCAAGGTGCTTCCTGAATCCCCCACACATCCTCCTTGCCCATGTAGTAGCCAAAGCCTACGATATGTTTGGTCAAAATGAAGAGCAGCCCAGCCTTTCATTCCTGTCCTCAGCAAAATCGACCCCAGCCCTGTCCCTTATAGTGACATGAAAAGAAGGATGACGCACGGCCAGATGCCATGAGGGACTTCCAGGGCTCAAAGCGGGCTGCTGAGGCTGCATAACAGGAAGGAGGGCTTCCTCCCCCTGGAAGAAAGCAGCCCGGACACAGAGCCATATAAGTACCTGAAAGCCTCACCCCCTCCCACGCAATGGCCAGACAACTTCCAGAAGGGCTGTTTCTCTAGCTCCCTGCCTGTGACATCACCTTATTCATTACAGTCTCCTGAGGGGCTGACCTTACAAGCGGAAAACATATGTCCTGCTTTTGACAAACTGACCCTGAGGCAGATAATGGGAGTTCTGGATAATATAGTTATTACCTGCGTGGCATCAGTTTTACAACTGGGGCTGTGACTTTTGTGAGCATACCTCTAGAACAATAGACGATCGAATAGTGCTGATGTGACCTCTAACTTACAAATCAGGAATCTGAAACTTAGCCACCTTGAGGGACTAAAAAATATTCATGTCCTATTTCAGAAAATGGTTTCTGGGTCAATTAAGAGTGTGCTGAGTAGAGCCCCTTATAACATGAATATCTTCTCGACCAGACCTCCCTTTCTAAACTAATAACTTGCAAGTAACAGATTGGCTTAGACCAATCTGTTCACATAGCACCATCCTGTTTTTCACACTTGATCTTGTGGCTTCTCCAGTCCAGAGTTTCTTGACCTCGGCATTGTTGACATTTGGGGCTGGAACATTCTTTCTTGTGCAGACTGTGTATTGTGGGGTGTTTAGCGGCATTCCTGGTCTTTACCCACTGAGAGGCCAGTACCACTCCCTAAGTAGTGACAACCAAAAATATCTCCAGAGATTGTCAACTGTCCCCTCAGGGTGGGGGGAAGGGGCAAAAATCACCCCCAGTGGAGGGAACCACTGCTCCAGTGTTTTCCCTTTCACCCTCAAACTTCCCATACCTGGGACAGAGTTCCTTTTTCCTAGGTGACTTAGTCTAACCCAAGCAGAGCCTAGAGCACCAGGCAGCAGGGCTTGGATGATCTGATCAAGCACCCTTGAATGACATCTAGACAGAGAGGCTCCAGCAGAAGTGAGAAGACTCAGAGTCTTCTCTGAGTCTGGCTTTCTTGTCTGGGATGCTAATCCCAGGGGAAAGCTAATGACACGGAGATTGGGATTACAAGTGTGAGGCTTGCTTGCTGGTATCTCTTTGAAGGAACTAGCTAATGCCAATGTCCCAGAGATTATACTCTGTGAATAATTTACAGATTCTTTGACTGTTTATTACAGCCCAGCCTAAAAATTGGAGGTTATCTGTGGGCGCTGGTTGATTGAACTTGAGCTTGCACTAGTAAATGTGACTTATTTGGTTAATTATTTATTTATTTACTTTTGTCCAGGAGAGAGTACGTGACTAAGTTAAAGAACCAGTCTGCTTCCTCTATGGGTCTCAAGGTTACTTAACTATTTCCAGTGATGGAGAAACCAAGGCCCAGAGAGAAGTTGTGAGTGAACTTGCTGGAGCCCTCATTTAGCAGCTCTCTCATGCAACCTTCTGCTTTTACCCAAGCAAGTTTGAAAAGGGTCATGAAAAGGATTTCACATGTTGATAATGCATTTTAGATATGGCTAGTGGGGAAGGGGGTGCGTGGGTTCTTTGTTTTGAAACCAGTAAAAGCCATTCAAAATATGTTCAAAATATTCAGTGTGTTCAATTGAGGAGGAAAGGGTCTCTTTAGCTGAAAATATGTACTTAGAGTGATTTGGTTTTTGGTGTTTTCACCTCATATCATTTCCAGATACCCCATCTAGGATAATTTAGTATTATTACCTGCAATTTTCATACTTATAGTGAATTTGTTTTTATTTCCATGTCTAAAATGCAATAAAGTAAATGCAAATGTGTGCAACATTGAGATTTTCAGACAAGTTATCAGTCTTGTTTAATTCAATTACAATAATGGTAGAGAGAATTAATCCAGGCGAAATCTACTTCTAAATCTACTTTTCCAAGTCAATGACATATTTGCCCTGAAATCAAAGTATCTTTATTTATTTTAACAAATCTCTACAATATCATCGTTAAGGAAAATGTAATGTAATTTGTGCTGGCCTGAGATGATAACCTCTGTGTGAGAAGCAGGAGGAACCCTTTCCTGGCAAGTTCTCCAACTCCCTAAGTGACCTTAAAGTTCAAGTCCCTTGAAATTTCTACTAAGCAGACTTGAGTGACTTCTTGGCTGGACTTGATTTTTTTTTTTTTTTTAATTTCTGATGTATATTATGGTCTAACCCTTTTTCTTTTCTTTTTTTTTTTTTTTTTAAAGATTTTTTATTTATTTATTCATTTATACCCCCTTGCTGCTTGTGCTCGCTGGGTCAGCTAACCACGCCGTGCGGGCGGGCTTGCCTTCACCAGGAGGCCCCGGGAACCGAACCCGGGGCCTCCCATATGGTAAACGGGAGCCCCACTGATTGAGCAACAGCCACTTCCCTAACCCTTTTTCCAAGTCTAATTTTTTAGAATAGTGAATGGTCCTTACATGAAAACAGAAGCCATTTTGAAAAAAAGAAAAATGTGTTGCAGAACAGCCAACGAAGAGAGATTGATTGGTGTCTTCCCTCTTGAAAATAAAATAGCTTTTGATTAATTTTTTTTCCAAATACAGAAAAGAATTTCAAACAACTCAGTTCTTTAAATACACAATGACAGTGAGAGCTCATGACTCAATTAAGGGTGGCAGTGTTAAAAATTATAGAGACCCTCAGGGCACAGTGGAATGAGAAAAAAAAAAGCTTTATTTTTTTTCCTCACTGATGAAATAATTAAAATATGCACATTCATAGAGTCAGAAACTAGAATGCAGGTTACCAGGAGCCAGGGGCCATTGTAGGGTAGAGAATGGGAAGTTAATGCTTAATTGGTACAGAGTTTCTATTTGGGGTGATGGAGAAGTTTGGCAATGGATGGAAGTGGGGGTAGCACAGCATTGTGAACCTAATTAACAGCACTGAATTATATATTTGAATGTAGTTTAAAAGGGAAATTTAAGTTGTATATATGTCACTAGAATAAAATTAAAAAAAAAAAAAAAAACCTTACGACTATACAACACAAACAGTGAACCCTAATGAAAACTATGGACTATAGTTAATAGTAAATTATAGTAAAATTCTTTTCATCAGTTGTAACAAAGGTACTACACTAAGGCAAGGCTTTAATAATAATAATAATAAGGATAGGTACAGGGGAACTCTATATTTTCTGCATGATTTTTCTGTAAACCTCTAACAAAAAAACTTACATTTTTAAAAAAGAAGGAAAAAAGCTTTGGTTGAATGGTGTCTATTTGGACTGACAAATCTAAATGTGACATACATATATACATTTATAATTATCTTTCTCTATTGATATATATTGTGTATATATCTAATGCTGTCTCTTTAAATGTATTGTTGAGTCAATAATAAACTTATCTGTCCATTTCTAAAGTAAAATAGTCATTGTTTATGACTGTTATCTTTATATAAAAGCACAAAAATTTAGAATGATAATTAATGGCATATCTGCTCATTTTAAAGATTCATTCAACATTGGAATTGATCAATGACAGCATTATAGGATCTTCCACACAGTAAATTTATCAGAAATGTATCTAAGCATTTCTACTGATCAGCACACTGCTTGGGTGAGGTCTTCTCTATGGGGCAAGAAATTTGACTTTATCTCCATCTGATCTTAAAGTTCCTTTTACCCCTCTTATTTTAGGTTTCATGAAGTTTCCCCATAAACTTATAATCATGTGTTGTTTCCAATTTCTAATTCTGTGATTTAAAATATTGTGTTATTAAGTATGAGGCTAAAAGCAAATTAAAGTTTATTATGAATAGGTCTAAGGTACATTAATATCTAAAAAGTCTTGCCCAAACGAACTGAACAGTGAAAAACACCTGTTGTTAACAATTAATCCCATTTGAGCCATATTCTCTGAAACTCAAACATACTAAAAACTTCCTCAACAAATCCATCAGTCTTGGATTTTTACTTTATTTGCTGATAACACAATAGATAACCCCCACAATCTAGCTCCTCCCAAAGATTCAAAGTTGATTCCATCAATAGAGTGTGGGTCTCTGGCTTTTCTGTCTGGGAGAGGCCAGGAAATGGGGACAAGAGCAGAGAAGGCAGGGTGGGTGAGGGCAGGGTAGGACCTCCACTCACCGCTGCTCCAGGCCGAGCCATAGAGTAAGGGGACACGCCGCTCACTGCCGAGTCCATGAAGTAACTCATCCTGCTTTCAGCACCTGTGTGGAGAAAGCATTGGTTGAGCCCGGGACACACACCACTGAGTGGACTGGAAACCAGAGAGGTGGTTTCTTAGCTCTTAGAACTGGGAGTCTCCTTAGGAACCATCCAACCCCCCTCTTTGTGGTACAAGATGGGAGCTGAAAAACCCAGAAAAGTGATGTGACTGGCTCATGGTCCCCTGACAAAGCCCAGTCCTGTGAGGCTCTGTGTGTCCCCTGTTCCTCCTGTGATGAAGCACTGTGAGCACATGTAAAAATTGTAAGACCCCCATCTCCAACCTCAAGGGCCTTATTGTTTAGTAGGGACAAGGATATTGTAAAAGTGCAAGGTAGCATGGTGTGGTAGGTGACTTACATGTCCCAACAAACACATGTCCTTAATCTTAATCCATGTTCCTGTGGGTGCAAGCTCATAGTAAATAGAAACTTTTGAGGGTGTTATTTTTAGTTAAGGTGTGGCCAGTGGAGCTAGGGTGGGCCTTAATCCAGATTCCTGGAAAACCAGGAAGTCACAGAAGCCAAAAAGGAGAGAACATTTGCCACGTGACGGGAACCCCAAGGATTGTGGCCTACTAACCAGCACCAGAATGCTAGTCTCAGGAGAGAAAGCATGGCCTTGCCAACTCCTTGGTTTTGAACTTCTAGCCTCAAAACTGCAAGACAAATTCTTGGTGTTGAAGCCAACCTATCCTGTGGCATTTGTCATAACAACCGGGAAACTAAAGCACAAAGATAATAGGGAGTGTCTGCACGCTACAGACAATAAGCAGAAGAGTTTACAAAAGGCAAAAATCTTGTGGAGGGCTTCTAGGCAGGGACAGGGTCTTGTGTGTCCTTTTTTATAGCATCCCCATATATCACCCTTCACCTCTGTTTCCAATCAGAGCCGGCAACACAGAAGATATGCAATATATAGTTGTGGCATAAATCAATTGATAAAGGAATAAATAGAGGGTTGGAAAGAAGAACTGTGGAATAAGTTCTACTGAAAAAACATGGCAACCAGTACCATAAAACGCAGACAGAAAGAAACCCTACAAAAGGGTTTGGGTGTTTGTCATCTTGAAAAAAGGAGTAGGGTTGTTAAATAACTCTTGTTGAGAGCTATTATCACCATTGAAAGTCTCAATGACCAGATTGCTTGAGGAATGTTCTGGCTGAGGGGATTTTCCAACTAGCTGTCTATCAGGAAGAAAATTGTTTATGTATCAAACATTTCTGTTGATCTGAGTATTTTCTAAAACACGTTAGTTCATGCACATTCATGAACTCAAAACTATACACTGAATAAAAATGTCTTTCTTGGATGATTTAGAAGATTAAATTCTAGGGCATATCATTTGGAAGCCAAATTCCTATTGTTAGGAAGTAGCCTTTGAACCTCAACTTAACTGCTTTCCAGTTTGTATTCATCTATCCTTTTCTTTTTTTCTTGCTAACATTTAGAAGAATTGACACATTTCAACAAAAACAGAATATTAAAATACATCGTACACTCAATTTGCAGTTTTGATTCACCATCTTGATACAGAATGACATCAAATGGGCATCTCTTCTTTCATATGAAATGCATTTAAATGATATAGTTAAACAGGCTCAACAATATAAAATTATATTCACTAAGGACTACAATTCTCAGAGCCACAAATATAACATGGTTGAGAGAAGTGAGCTAAAATTCTTCTGAAGACATAACTCATCCCAGATATGTGCTGTTTTTAACTAAAGTGTTGACTTTCTATCCAAAATCATATTAATTATAAAAGATAAACTAACAAAGATATCTGGGTATCTGGGCTATGTTAACAAAGAATTTGTTCTCCGGTTTTATAGGGAATCAACCTCCACTGCAGCAAAATGGCCCTCAGGAAGAACAATCTAGGGGTAAAGACGAAAAGTAGGAAAATGGCAAAGTATTCCAGTCCAAAGATATTGCTAACATCTCAGTCATCATCACCTATTCCATGTTTGCTTCTAAAATTATTGATCAGCTACCATGTGTCAGACATTGCATTGGACATTAAACATGAAACAAGAAAAGGAACATGCATCATGGGTTCGCGTAGACAGGTCCTGGGCACATATTATGAGGATAGTCCCAATAGGTTCAGCTGGCCCCTTCCCACTGAGGCAATCCTTAGTTTGTATCTTAAAATTGAGTTTTAAAGTTCTAACAAATCATCATCAGTCCATATATCCCCACTTCAAAGTACTTGATCTATTTGCAGATGAGATGTCAAAGTTAACAACGTTGATTGTGTCATGCTGAGAATGGCTTAATCATGATCAGATTCCCTAGAGAAGTCAGCCATCCCTCCAGGGTCCTGCAGGGCAACCTGTATCTACCTTCCAGAAATTTCCAGACATGGAGAGTGCTACTTCCGTGCAAACCACCCAGCCATCTGATTTCCTTCCAAAAGAGCCCCAACAATATCCTGAGTCATCATAGATCTCAATCATTCATTCAATAAGCACGTAGTAGCTTCCTTCTGTTAGGAACTGACATTTAGTCATTTAGTAATAAATGCCTACTATGTCCCAGACACTCTTCTGGGCATTTGAGTCACATTGGTGAACAAAGATCCCTGACAGAATGGAAAAGTGAAAAGGGCAGTCTCCATTTGCAGGTGGTGGAGAAAACAGATGCACATATCACTCTAATAGAATGTGATGAATGTTTTACCAGCAACATGGAAGAAAAAAAGGAGCAGTGGGTTCTGCTGGGTGCAGAGAAGAGGAAATCGTGGAAGATTGCACAGAGCGAGGTGTGACCGTCTGGCCCTAGGAGCCATGCCTAGACCCCCACGAGCAACCGGCAACCAAAACTCTTTGAATTCCTATTTTATTTCTATATTGGTAAGACAAAGAAGGCCTTCTGGTACAGGCAACCATGTTCAGAGGCCCAGCTCAAAGCCACCAGGAGCATCGTCCAAGAGGTCAGATGACATCCCTCACCACCACGATACATTTGGAGATGCCTTCAGTGGGATTATGTTTTCTCTCTCCAGTTGCCAGGGCGAGGGAGGACACCCCAGGCCCAGCATTTGGTGCACTCAGGGCTGGGGCTGCATTCCTGCAGCTACATGCTATATGGATGAAACATCCCTTGGGGAAAAGGCCTTTACCAGGGAGGAAACTGAGCAGAGGGAGTTGCCCAGGCTCCCTAGAGCTCTCATCTCAGGAAATAACTCTGGGACAGAAATGGATTGCTGCTTTATTATTTTTTGGAGAAAGAAAAAAAGAATCTGCCCCTTTCACACTTGAAGATGGTGACACAGAACAGCTGCTGGAGATGTAAACCCTTTCAGAAGGAGCAAAAGGAATATTTGGGGTTTATTTTTCAGTGTTTTTTTTTAATTTTAAAAAAAATTTTTGGCTTCTTGGCTAAAGAGAATTCCCTCTCATATGACAACTGTTTGAGCATCACTTGGGTCTGTTTTTCTTGCCCTGGCATTGCATGCACTTATTAACTAAATACAAAACAACTTTGTGATGTCAATTTACTCCCCAGCCTAGAGGAATCCAAGGAAACTGTCTGGGTGCAGGAATGATTTGAATGCCTGGGAACAGAGGGTCATGGAGAACTGAGCTGGTTTTTCTTGATCTGGACCAGCAATTCCGGAGCAGCTAATGCTATGTGTCAGGTGCGACGTTGGCTTCAGTGTGGAGGATGGCGAGCTCCGGGTGTGGCCCTTGGGGACCTGGGATCCCCCTTTCTCCAGACTGATCTCTCACCCTGTACCGTTGAACTCTGCAAACTCTGCAAACATGGACCTCTTTGCTCTTCTCTTGAGCACACGGGGCTTTCTCACTTTCCTGCCCTCCTCGTGTTCCCACCCCTCCCAGGAATGCCCCCCTCCCCAAGCTTGCAGGCTCATCTCTAAAGTTATCACTGGCAGAATTCCTTCTGGGGCTGGCTGTACCTTCTGGGCTCCCTTCAAATCCTATAAGGTTTTTTTTATTTTTATCACTGTGCTTGTCACAAAGTTTTTAAATTGTCTGTATCTGTTTCTCTCTCCCAGTAAATTTTGAGCTGCTTGAAGGGAGGCACTTAACCTTTGTCATCTTTATATCTCTTGTGCTTAAGACAGACCGTTGGGCATAATAAAAACTATTTTTAAATCAGTGAATGAATGAATGAATGAATAATGAATGAATGAAGGGGTCTCACAAGACTGAAAAGGTAAGGGGTGAATCAGATTTAAATACATCTTGTTTTCACATCAGAGAGAATCTGTAAAGATCTACTTGAAATAATAGGCCTGTTTCATGACCCATTTCTAAGTGAAAACTGTTTCCTTTTATTTCTATAGCTATTTTCTGTCACTTTATCAAAGAAGTTTCCCCCACTCCATATGAACAGCAGCACGTACCCACTACCACCACAGGGATTTGTTTATATTCTACCCCACCCCTACCCCATTAGAATTTAATCTCTACTTGGGCAGGAATTGGGTTTATTTTCTTCCTTGCTGTCTTCCTAGATTGTAGACCAGTGTTGGCAGGCAGCTGACACACAAATCCTCACTGAAGGTGGATCATAAGTTAGAGAACCTGTACACACTCTTTATTTCATTTGAGTCTCTTTTAACCAGTGAGGGCAAGGACTCCGGCCCACCCTAACTCCCAGGCTGAGACCAGACTCTAGGTCCTCACCGCCCTCTCTGAGGCTTTCCCACCCTCACCCTCCTGGATACCAGTGATGAAAACGGGTCAATTTGTGCCGAGGGGGACACAAGGTAACTTGTTTGTGTGGCTGCCTCAAGCCAACAAATCCCTTTAGAAGTGGTTTTCTGTTTGACATTTGTGAGTTCTTCATGAAGCAAGCTACCACTTCTTGAGCTTCAGACCAGGATCTGGCTCTGCCCATGTCATACTAGGGACAGCTAAGGTGGAGCGATGCACAAAATCAAGGAAAAGTTGGGGAATGAGAATGACATTTCCAGCCAAAGTGGAAGAGAAGGAAAGCCCAGAAAGACGAGGCCCTAATGGAGGCTGAGTCCAGTTTACATCCCCTCTGCTTGGCTGTATTTCTAGACGCTAAGTCTGACACCAGTTAAGGGCTCTTCTTCTTGGGTCATGGGCTCTTAAAGGAAAGACTACGCCTTTAGGTAAATAACCCTGAAAATTAGACTATTAAGAATTTTTTCTTTTAAAAATAATTACTGGGAAGCGGCTGTGGCTCAATCAGTAGGGCTCCCGTTTACCATATGGGAGGCCCCGGGTTCGGTTCCCGGGGCCTCCTGGTGAAGGCAAGCCCGCCCGCACGCCGTGGTTAGCTGACCCAGCGAGCACAAGCAGCAAGGGGGGGATAAATGAATAAATAAATAAAATCTTTAAAAAAATAAAATAAAATAAATAAAAATAAAAATAATTACTGTTGACAAAATAATAAATATTTATTGCAATCTTAAAATTTAAATATACAGAAAAGTGTAAAATGAATGCAAAAATAAAAATCACCCAAAATCCTATCACCCAGAGATAATTGATACTAATATTTTGTTTAACATTCTTCCATTTTAATGTATCTGTACAAATATAGATATAATATAAACATGTGATAATTTTACATTCATGAGAGTCTCGGCATGCTCTTTTGCAATCTGATTATTTTGTTGACATTTGACATGATGCTATGGATATATTGCTATGCCAGTAAGTATAGCTCTGTATACTGAATTTTATGGATTCCTAGTATTCAACTGCATGTATGCATCCTACTTTTTTTAATGAGTCTCATTATTGTACACTTAATTTCACTCCAATTTTTTGTCATTATAAAAATTCCTAAAATTCATTACAAAAGAAATTAATTCTATGGAATAGTCTGAAAAAGCATGTTAAGCATGCTCAGAGAGATTTTTAAAATCCTAAAATATTTTATATTTGAAATAAATACCTAAAGGCAGGATTGTTGGGACAAAGAATATGTGTATTTTATATTTGAATCCATGTTGACAAACTGCCTACCATAACAGATGAAGGAAAATTATACTCCCATCAACAAAGGCACTGTGTTTTAAATTTGATTTTCACCCTCTCTCCTTCATGTTAGCATCACAAGTCAAGAATTATGCTGAAAAATCCTGAGTATGAAGATTGTAAATGGGGAATACAAAAGTGCAATAAAACTGGCAGAATATGTAGATTGTGTTGCCCTGTCCTTTCCTCTTTAAAAGCTATGCAAAATTTGAATAGATTTACAATTAATGTTTCTCATTGTGTCAACAATTTAGGATTCCCATCAATTTATTTTAAAACGATATTCTTTTGGCCTCAAATGTAAGAGAGAAAGAATTTGACTTCCCAAAGTACCAGCCATTTAAAAGAAACTTACTCCAAATGACAGCACCTTGGCCAAAGCATAAAGACAACATATCCAAGTTATCAAGGAAGCATCTTTAATCAGTAATGGAAAGAGTTTGAATTTCTTCTTTCTGAGGGCCATAGAAATTAAATCTGTTTTTAAGGACTCAGGTTGAGCATCACCTCTAGATTCTGGAAGCTTTCCCTGAATCTCCCAGGCCAAGGGAGATGGACATGCTTGACCTTCCTCCATGTGGTTTACTCTGACAACACACCTACTAAATGTCATGATAATTTCCGTGCATAGTTGTGTTTTTGACCCTGAATCATGAGTTGCTTGAGAGTAGAGATTGTGCCTTTTTAGTCGGCACATAGTAGGCATTCAACATGCCTGTTGACTAAATGAAGGAAAGAACGTGTACATGAAATCAAGTCAGTAAAGGCAACACGTTACATGCTCGTACCTGAGTATATCCAAGAGGATGAAAATTAATCTCTGGGACCAAGGAAAACCCTCACCTGTGATGAGGTGTGTACAGATGCAATCCTGTGGTTATGCTTTTTTAATATTTCCTACAAGTGGGATCATATATTCCTCTAAACTAATAGATATATCTTATTGATGAATCTGTCTCTTCTCAATTGTTTTATTTCTATTTTTCACAAATAGTAGTCCATTTGAATAAAAAATGGTTTCTCTGTCTCACTCCTAAATTTATTTTTATAAAACCTCATTTCCTTGACTAAAAAGTACAACATTACAGTAGTAAACGTTCCTTCTTATGTTAAGTAAATAGCACTGACTGAATAGCAGGTGATGTTCTGAATTATATGTTGCTGGCTTCTGCCCCTTTTTAAATTCACCAACTCTTTCACTAAGCAGCGACTCTTGGTAGACTGAGCAGTTAAGTTTTGTTTCACCCCAACTGCACCGGTAATTATTACTCCAACCTTTACTTGAACAAGTGGCCTGAAAATCATTCAGACCCATCTCCTAGTTCTCTAAATAACTCCCATCTCCTCATTAAACACATTACTTTCAGTTCTGTTTGAAATGACATCACTCATCACTCAACTAATCTTTCTTGGAATACGAAAATGACTCATGTCATTATAATATTAGAAGAGTATATGGTTTTGTCCCTTTTCAAGGAGTAAAGTTGCCTGATATCTCCTGAAAGGGAGAGAGAAAATCAAGGCGTTTGCCTTAGCAATTTACCATAGTCTGCTTTACCACAGCAGTGAGGAAATGATTAGTTGTTTCCTCCTACCAGAAGCAAATTCCTCACTATCATACTGCTGGAATGGCATTGTCAAAAACAAGCAGGTTTTCACCTTTCACACACATCAAGGGAATACATTAAAACCTACACACTCATCTATTCAGGAGGGTAACAAGGAGCTATAACAAAAGGCGGTCCTAGTAACCAAAATTCCAGAAACTAACAATCTACTTTTTCTTGTCAATCAGCCATCATGTGGCTAAGGGTAACAGTCATTAAAACGTTTTAGAGTAAATGTGGCTACAGCTTTGTGTTCAAATACTAGTCCTATATCTAACTATGAAATTCAACAAATGGTCACATTTGTCTTCAGATCTATTCCAGTGCCATGAATATAATAGGGCTCCATAAATAACTGAATAAATTAGGATTGTCTTTTTATTAACCTGGAAAAAAAAAGGGCAGTCTGGAGGCATGCTATCAAGCACTCTTCACTTCACAACCATGAATGTAGCAAAGGCCATGGTATATGACATTCTTGGCCCAGTCAAACAATAGGAAGGGCCCCAAGACTAAATATGTCAACTCTAGCCCAATGTTTGCTGCCAAAGAAATCCATAAGGAGCCGAGAATTTTAAATAATTAATTTTCAACTCAGCGTGTGGAGCATGTCATCTGTAATCTAGCATTTAGATAAGGTTCTGGCTCTTAAAGAGCTCTCCACAAAACACAAGGATGGCCGTAAATTGAGACAGATATTGAAAGAGCAATTCAAGGGGACAGAATAGCTTTAACGATGTCCCCTTCAAAATGGAAGTAAAGGACACCACCAGCTGCCTTAGGTCTCTCAAATCCTGCAAGCAACTTCTTGGAGTGAGTCCGATTTTGATTTTCATGGTAGAGTTTCATTTGTTTTATTGTCCAAATTGTAGGGTTCAAATTCCTCAGTATACTACTAAACAGCTTGCTGTTGAGGGATTTTGAAAATTGGATGAACTTTGAAGCTGGAAGAAAATCCATCAAATCTGCTCATTTTACTGTGAAGAAACCAAGCCCAGAGAGGTTAAGAGTTTAGCAGAGCAAAAAAGAACTGGAGCTGGAGATCCTGGTTAAACTCCTACAGCTCCTAGCTGGGTGGACAGCCATGGGCAAATTTCTTAACCTCACCAGTCTTGGTTACCTCAATTAAAATGGAGAATTATAACAATACCAACCTTTTTAGGATTAGTGAGGAGAAGTATCTAAAATAAAAGTGCTTAGCAAAATGCCTTACCCTTATGGTCAGTAAATAACTATTATTGTTGCTATTTTACCACACTGCCTGGCAATGAGTAAGCATTCAATAAGTAGTAGTAATAATGGTTTTATTAATGACTTTTTTTTGGCCTAAGGTGTCAGAGGTTATTTATTTAAGTATCAAACGAGGACCCAGATGGCCTGACTCCTTCATGTCTTTTTCACAAGGACTTGCAATTAAGTCATCAAAAGAGGGTTCCCTTTGCAAAATGATAGATTGAGCAGCATTCGTGGATCATTTCACAGGAGAAGAGAGCCACAATTTCACAATTTCAGTCGGTTTGTACCATTGTTATGCTCAGAACCAAGATATAAGTAAGTATTTGTCTTACAGTGGTAAACAAACTCATTGAAAGATTGCATAGCACCAATGGGGAAATACTGCAGCATCCTGAGTTAAGCCAATATCTTTTTGACACAAATGTCAGTCTTTTGTGGAGTAACCCTTTAGCTACCAGAAAGAAACCCAAGGAAGTGGTAAGCTGCCACGGAAAATATTTTAAGGTTTTTTTCATTTGTTTTTCTTTCAGTTTGATTCTGTTTTTGTTTTGCCTTTCAGAACAGTGCTTCCCAAAGTATAAATGTGCATAAGCCTGGGTATCATGTTCTAGAAGAGTCTCTGATTCAGTAGTCCTAGCAGGGCCTGAGATTCTGCATTCTAATGTGCTCCCATGTGATGCTGATGGCTGCTGGGCCTGGGGGCACACTTTGAGTAACAAGGCAGCATCCAGACCAGCTTGGTTAGATTCATGAATTACAATGAGGCAGCTGTTTGGGAGGCAGAACCCACAAGGAATAGGCAGTGAAAGCATAAAGACATCCTGGCCAAGGACTGAGCAGAAGTTCGACTTTTATCTTGGCTGCATTGCAAGCCTGACCAAGGAGAATGTGAAGCTCAGGACCCAACCGTGGCTTTCAAGCCATGAGCTGAGTGATGGCCCCTTGTGACAAGATCCCCTGCCTTTCCTCAGAAACCATGGTTTTAGTTGTCCAGCTTCTTATATCAAAAAAACTGGCCTTGCTGCTGTCCCCCATAGGCTGAATTCATTTTGTACTAAGGATCACTCCAAGTACCAAAAAAGAGAGTGATTTACATTACAGTCTTCACAATTTTAAAAGACCCAAATCTTTTGGAAACTCTTTATACTATTCTCTCAATTAAAAAAAAAAAAAACTAGTAGTTTAACCTTAGGTTAGAATGGCATGGTCTTGCTTTTTTTTTTTTTTTTTAATTGTAGTAGTCTATACACAACTCAGATTTCCCATTTTAACCACTTTCAAGTATTCAATTCATTGGTATCAGTTGCCTTACCAATATTGTGCTACCATCACCAACTTCCATTACCAAAATTTTTTCATCATCCCAAGCAGAAACTCTGCACTCAATAAACAGTAACTCCCCATCTTCCCCTCCCCCAGCCCCTAGTAACCTTTAATCTACTTTCTGTCCCTATGAATGTCCTTATTCTAGGTATTTCATATAAGTGAGATCACACAATATTTGTCTTTTTGTGTCCAGCTTATTTCACTCAACATGATGCCTTCAAGGTTCATCTATGTTGTAGAATGTCTCAGAAATTCATTCCATTTTACTATGGAAAATATTCCCTAGCATGAATACACCACATTTTGTTTATCTATTCATAGGCTGTAATTTTTGGAAATGTTTATGCATCAGAAAGTATTTCAAAATGACGAGTTGAAAAGAAAAACATTCTAAAACATCTCAACTTCCGGGGTTCTCTGCTTTTCCACATTTCTTGGAAAACTTATATAGTGTATTTTTCCCTGTGAAGAATATTTTCCTGATATTTGCCCTAAAAGTCTGTCTCTTTATTATTATTCTAGTAATTACTATCCAAACTGCCCCCTTCTTAGTTAGCTTAGTTCTTAGTTAGCTGGACAACCAAATCAACCCACTTCCTTGAGAAGAAAATTGATCAGAAACACCCTTCCCTCAGGATTCTAGACACTATTTTTTTCCACCTGAACCCCAAGAATACTCACACACTGTACTGCACTGTTTAACACTTGGTTATGCTGTCTTTTATTTCTAACCACTTTTCAGGTAAAACCTTGACTCACAAACTAAGGTATAGGTTAGATTAACACTTGGAATTGACATATTACATCTTCTGTATCCCTCACAGCACCCAACACAGAGCAGAGACTTGGTCGATATCTGTTGTATGAGGGAGTGAGGGAGGGATTTACTCGTCCAGCCAGTCACGTCTCACACCGTTTCATCAGAGTCAGTATCTTCCCAACAATGAGTCAGGAATCCGTGGATTCCTTTCTGAAAAATAGGTCCCATCTGCAGTATTCTCCCAGACAAGCAAATCATTCGTCTTAGCCACAAATCCCCTCTTAAAGTGTTTAAGTGCCTCCGAGATACTAAGGTTTCTATGAGATACAATTCAGACCAAAAACCCTGGACTCAGACTCCCTTATCTAATCACGGTCCCACCACTTACTTAGTCATGACACTAAGCTCAGAGGTTTCATCTGACGAATGCAGATACCTCAAAGTGTTCACCTCAAAGACTTCATGGTAGATGAATGAAAACATCCGTGCAAAGCACCTAGGAAAGGAACTGGAACATACTTAGTGCTCAGTAAACATGAGGGTGAATTATACTTCCTCAGGCCAGGTGGAGAAAGCCAGGTATTATATGCAGAGAATCAAGATTAAAAAGCTGAGCAGGGACAAAGGAAGTAAGGACACACACACACACACAAAATGAACTAGTGTCATATCCAAACTCCTCCAGGATTGAAGAAACTCAGAAGAATTGTCTCAGATGCCCTCAGAGTTATACCACTAAATTACTGCATGCCACATTAATTTTTCTCAAATGCTAAATACTTTTTAATTTTCATGAAAGAAAGAGAAAGAGAAAGAAAGAGAAGAGAAGAGAAGAGAAGAGAAGAGAAGAGAAGAGAAGAGAAGAGAAGAGAAGAGAAGAGAAGAGAAG
>JAKSZT010054226.1:4834632-5011702 GCA_026826555.1 Tolypeutes matacus
AGAGAAGAGAAGAGAAGAGAAGAGAAGAGAAGAGAAGAGAAGAGAAGGAAAAAAAAGAAAAGAAAAGGCCACAGATGCCCCAGCTTCTGGCTGTAACCATCCCTTCTGGTGTTTAATATGAATAATTGGGGATTCTAGTGGATAATTAGAAGAGGATAGTTGCTGTGGGAAACAGAGATGTGTACACCAATAAATAATATTATGAAGTACAGCAGAACCTGAATATTCAGTAAGGAATTAGCCAGGGCATTGAGGCTCTAAGTATAATCAGAGAGAAATGTTAGTGCCAATGAGGTTTGTTTCCATAGCATTTCTTGCCCTCCCCTGGGTACCTGCACCCATGCAACCAATTTGTTACAATATTACTTCCTTCTGTTCCTCAACCTTATTGGCACTTTCATTTTTCAAAGCCCTATGCTATTTCTTTGTATTCTCTCATCTTTGTAAAATAGGCAGGGCACGTATGACTGTTTGCTTTTTAGAGAAGAAAAAAATGAGGCAGAGTCCCGTTAAATAGTCCATTCTCAGTTAAAAAGTGAATCTTTAATGGAACCCAAGTGCCCATCCATCATTCCTGACTCCAACCCAGTGCTGGTTCCAGTTCTGCCTACATTCGCCCTTGAACCCCACTGCTATCTCAGGCAAGCAGTGGGCCCGGTTCCATCTCTCCAAGGTCACAGATGAGCAGATGTTAAGAAATCTCAGCCCCTATACTCCCCCTTCCCCAGGCTCTACTCTGAGACCTCTTTGCCCCTCCACCAACTTGAACTTTAGCAGAAGGAGCCTGTGATGTCAAGATACCCTCACTGGTCCTCAGCCACCGAACCAAGACAAAAGACGCTGTATGGCTGCCCTGGCTATGTTATTTCACTACTGAGTTGCCGAAGCTGGAAGGTGCTGATTTACGTATAGAAGCAGACTCTTCTTCAAATATCAATATTAATATCTACAATCCTGAACACATGAAAAGACCTTTTCATCTTCAAAGCACTGTGTAGACATTAACTCATCAGCTCTCCCTTCCCTCCACTCAGGACCAGCAGGTAAGAAAGAACCTGGCAGCACCAGTGGCGACCCAAGAGCTGTCAGTTCATAAGACATGCTTGCAGGAGCTAAAGGGTTTTCTCTTTAGATAAAGAGGACGCGATGCAGTCCAGAACCACAGCTGATGAAAAAGTTGAAGCGTCAGTAATTTTACAAATCAAATGGAGCAGCGAGTTATCATTTTAGAATCTAGTATTTCCTGTTGCTGAACGAATATCTTTTTTTTTCCTTCAGTTGCACAGCAGCGGAATAAAGAAGAAAAAAAAATGACCTTGGGAATTTTTTTAAAAAGATCCACAAAACAATAAGGAAAACCTGCAGTCAAATGCCTTGACCTCAGTAGCCCAGCATCTTTTTGAACACTTTGTCCTCACAGAATCCTACTTTAAAAGGGGGTAGCAGAGGAGTTTTAACAGTAGTTGAAAGCCCCATGCAAAGTGGAATTGCCTGATGAAAGCACTGAATGGAGAAGAATTGCCATCCACATCTCCTGTTTCTCCACAGCAGCCGAGAAGTCCAGCTCTCTAGTAGCAGGGAGAAATGCCCCCCTGACTTTCAGACATTCCTCCCCCCACCCCCAGCTACAGTCGGAAGGATTAACAAATGCCTAGAGAACTGTGAGAATCAAAACAGGGAAAATACCAAAAAGGTGAGTCTGGCATGCAAGATTCCAATCTTCAGTGATGTCCCTCCATAAAAGCAATTCATTAAGCTTCACTAGACAAACAAACAAACAAACAAAAAAACAATAGGCTTGCTAGGAACGAAAGAGAAAAAGAGAAAGAAATTTCAATCTGTAGCTACAGCTTCATTTCTTTGGAAGTGCTCCAGTACATTAAAAAAGAATCCCGAGTTTCTGACAAGTAATCTGCAAGTATCGAAACCAGGAAGGATTCTGGCTTCTATGAAGACAGGAAAGGAGTGAAACATGGTCTTGATTTCAGATTACTCTAACAAGGTTAGGAAGTATTTTTGAAAATGCTCATTAAATAAACAATTGAATGATAAATATAGCAAAATATGAAAAGAGAAAAAAAGGAAAGAACAGAAAACCCTCTTGAATCCTGAAAGTCCTCGTCAATTTACCCTTTAATTCCACAGACTAGGGGGGAGAGGGGATGAAAAAGGAGAATGGACTAAAAAGTTTTAGGCAGAAACTCATACCCTCACTTACTACTTTGCCGGTGAGAGAGGGTGAAGCAAGTGTAGGTCCCGAGTGAGCTTCCCTCAACGTCTGTGGTCTCTTTCCAACTACCTGCAGGAACCCTCTGCTTGGTAGCTAAAGAGGATGCAAAGACCATAATGTTTCTAATAGAGCTGCCTCCTTAAATTGGGGGTGTGGTCAAGGCAGGGAAAGCTGGAAAAAGGCAGTTTTCCGCTAACCCCTGCCACTGCGGCAGCAGCCCCTGGGACGGGCACTGTGGTCTAGAGGGAAAAGCAAACAGCGTTACTGGCTGTGGTAACACCAAACACACCTTGTTTTCTAGCCCTCAAATTCTGTTTCAATTAAATATGCCTCACTCATGGGGGGGGGGAATGGGGAGGGAGATACACAAAAGGGAACTAGTTCAGTGGGATACAGCTGAGTGTTATCATTTGTTGGTGCATTTGATTTACTCTCTCCTGAATGTGTGAATATTCAAGCATTTCAAATTTCTTGACTTTCTCAAGTTCCCGGTTAATCTAGCAAGGGATAAGAAGGTGGAGAGGAGGACTGTAGAAAAAGATTAAGACTGTGGGCAAGCTCGGGGTCTACCACCCAGTCACCTGCTCCAGTGTCTTGCTAGTCTCTTGTAACCTGATACGAAATGTGATACTTCCTAAAGAAAAGAAAATAATTATACAGAAGAGAGCTGACTGAATAGGGAGTGGGAATTTCTGAAAAGTAACGATAAAAGACTGTCTTCCCATGAGTCTGGTTTGGGGTGCCCTCTAAAATAGCTAACATTGAGTGACTCTGATTCACGGGCCATCGTGCAGGAACAAAAATAGTCATATATTTCCAGTTTAGAGAAAATGTAAACAATGAGAAAAACTTACATCTGTTCTAGGTTTTTGAAAATGGACAACCTCTTTCATTCACATTTTCAGGACCATGGTAAGAATGCTACGGTGAAATCTCATTTCTATGAACAAGGGTATTTCATGACAGATTTTTTTTTTTAAGTCAGCATTTGGCTGCATAGTCTAAGAATTTTATCCTAAATGATTTTCTTTTTTGTGAGGAATAGATGGGAGGTAAAATTTGTCATGGCTGCCACCTTGTCCATTTTAATGGAGACACAAAAGCTCAACTTTGAAAGTCCATGAAAACCTAATAAATGTTATTCAGCAGCAGCAACTTATGTTGCATGAAGCTAGCAATGCAGATCAAATGGTGGTGGAGGTAAAACAGGATTGGACTGCTCCTCTTTTGACTTTGCCTGTTTCCACAGCTTGGAAGAGATGGTGCTCTTTGTACAGTTTATAAGCTTCTGTGTCTGGGACTGCGCTGGGAGCTAGGAGTATAACAAGTTCACCCTGTAGAGGGAAGACAGACACATAAATCAGCCATTTTAAAATTCAGTATATGCTGTGGGAGATGACTATGAAGAAAGTGACAGAAGCATCCACCTGCCTCCTGCAGCCCACTCCTTTCCAGCATGCAGCCCCCATTTAAAGCACCCATGGTCAATTAAACAATCACAAATATTACAATCGTATTCTCTATTTGACAAGAGAGTTGAACAAAGAACAAGGCAGAGAAGACTTGGATTGTTGGCCTAAAGTGTGCAGAGTGTGACAATTGAGGGGCTCTTGAGTCTGGGGTTGCCAAGAGTTTATACAGAGAGCAACCCTTTGGGATCTGCCAGCCCCATCCTCTGCCACTACCTATCAGGTGTGAAAGACCATAAGGGAGGAATCTGAATGGTGCAAATAAGACCACACATCACCCAGAGGAATGCCCAGAGAGAGCAGGAAGTTTGGTTTTAATCAGCATCTTCAGAAATGTAGCATGAGAGGTAAGTAGGCAGACCACAGAAGTTGTGCTTTCTGATCTACATGGACGGCACAGGGTAGAAAAAAATGTTCCTCTGGAGGAAAAGGGTATGGATTCGCAGGAAAGAACACAGTATTTGAGGCTAGAAAACCTGGCTTTGACTCCCTCTTCCACTGCATAGTGGCTTTGTGATCTAGGAAAGTCATATCTTAAAGTCACAGTTTTGTCATCTGTCACAAAACAAGGACAATAATACTAGTCCAACTTGACAAGGCTGTTGAGATGACTGTGTAATTGGATGCTTGTGTAAACCCTTGGTAAAATGGAAAGGCCACTACTGATGTTCCGTTTCCACGTTCTGCACTTTAAAGTGCCTCACCTGAGATGACCGTAGATTTTAGAATCCTCAAGAATAAAATAAAAGCCCAGGAATTTGGGGACCAGGTCTATCTTTTGGCCCCCATGTAAAAGAAGTATGCAAGAAGAGTTGTTTCCTTCTCTGAAAGAGTATGTCCATCACCCAGCCCAAAAGATGGTGGTTTCAATAAGTTTAGATGAAATTGGAATAGGGCCTGATTAAATTTCTAGAATACTTACCACCAACCTATTTGCTGTTGTTATGATAAAGAAACCTTTTTCTTTTCTTCAGCCTAACAAGCTACATTGTAAGTTAGTATCTCCGAGGAGGAAAAATGGAGAAGGTGAACTCCCAGGATCTTAGTTTTCAAGACTCCTCAACCCCATCACCATCCTTCCCTCACTCCCACCCTAATCCTCTATGAAAATGCAGGAATCCCCTTTGCGGCAACCTATAATGGTTCTTTAAACCACTCTCAGCACATGAAAACAGCTACATTTGAAATGAAAATGGCACTCAATTTCATGAGAAACAAAGCAAAATGCCAGCCATTTATTGCATTTTACACATCATCTCTTCTCTCCTTCCGTTTCACTTAGAAAAATTGTGATGCTTCAGAAGACTCCATATATGCAGGGAAGCAATATATAAACAAATTATCGAAGCTAAGGTGGGGAGGGGGGAGAATGGTAAAACCCAGATACAAGCACAGTCGTCACTAAATTTCCAGGAGGCCCCAGAAGATAAGATGAAAGCGAAACAAAGAGCAGAGAACCTTTGTCTATTCACGCTCCAGCTCTGGAACTTCTTATCCTGTACTTTGCAATGAATCTATCTCCTCTCACTGATCAAAAGCCAAGCCTTTGTCTTGAGCCACAGATGGATCAGCAGAGACTCACATACATGCAAGCACATCTGGTACCCAGGTGCCTGTCCCTCGGTGTGCCAGGGAGCCCATGGAGACGCCAGATTACTTGCCATAGTCCTCCCAGGACCCCAGACTATGTTGCTCCACTATTGCTTGCACGAACTTTCTGTTTTTTTCTTTCCTCTTTGCAATGTAAAATGGGCATGGAGTAAGGCCACAGATGGACAATCTGGTGAGTAGCTTAGACAAAGTTTGGGAAAGATGCTTCTCTGAACTAGTTCTTTTGGGCCTGCTGAACAGACTTGATTCTACAAATGCAAAGAGTTTCAGTGGAACAAGTCCACTTAAAACCTCCCCTCTTACCATCCTCTTATTTGACCCCTAATCCTTTCTCTGCAGTTTTCATCACTATCTCCCTGGTCCCTCCTTTATCAAAATGTCCTCACTTTTTCTCTCTGTCAACCTAACTCCTATCAATTATTTTTTATAGATTATAATCTATTTTAGAGATTTTTATAGATTATTAACATTTAGAGACATTTTATAATCTGCATTTTTTAAATTACAAAATTAACATCTGGTTGGAGTGTATTTGAACAATACAGAAGGGCATGAATTAAAAAACCCCTTCCAACCTCATCACACCCGAAAAAGATTACTGTTTATGGTTTGGTATGCAGCCTTCCAGATTTTTTCCTATTTGTATACAAATACTATCCCTCTTTCATGGGATTGTGTTATACATAGTGTCTGGCAATCTGCTGTTTTGCATTCGGCAGTATATTTGCTGGCACCATCTTCCCAATGCAGCACCTTCACGGCTACCTCCTTCGTTTTAATAATCAACCAGCAGTCTTCTGCCAAAAGTTTTAGGTTCCAACTCAAGTCCTGTGTCCTCTTTGATTCCCTGAAAACCCCAGTCTTCACCTACACTTTTTCACGTGGCCACCGGCTTGCTCATATGTTGTCCCAATGAGTTCTTTTAGTTTTCCTATCTCTTTCCTGTGTCTTTCTCCCCTTATCCCCCCCCCCCCCCCAGAATGTGATTCCAGAAGGCCGGTGCACATGACCTTTTCATATCACCAGTATCACACAGAGTGCCTGCCCAACATACTCCCTTGAACATAAGAAACACTGATATGAACCGGCTGAATATAAAAAGTTATGGCGTGACGAATCAAGCCATGTTATGTACATTCTGAAAGTATACATCACCCATTTAAGCATACATTTAAGGGAGTTCATTTCTGGTGGTGAGATGTTTTATTCTTCTTATATATTTGTGTCTTCTGGTTTGTATACAACACTGTAGTCTGTTTGTAATAAAATAAAGCAAAATTTTATTTTGAAATTTGTGACGTTATCAACCGGGTTCAGATTACCCGATAGCACAGTGTCATAGCACAGATCCTGAAGTCAAGTTGGATGGTTTGAAGCCCAGTCCTGCTTCTTTCTGTGTTACCTTGGGCATTTTGTTGAAAATGTCTGATCTTCAGTTTCCTCATATGCAAAATGAGGTACTATATACCTCAAGGATTATTGGAAGGAGCAAAAAAGTAGTGCGTGTTAAGTATTTAAGACAGTGCTTGGAGCAGTTTGCTCTCGGGAGATCTTAGTTGTTATTATCAGAGGGACCAGGACTAAAAGTCCAAGGCTTCTCTTTCCAACCCAGTGTTGTCCTCATCACACTCAGAGGAGGAGAACCAATGGTGGGGGCCTGGGGACGATGGTTTCCCCTCCTGATTGGAATGCTGCTTTGCTGAATAGGAGAGAAGAGACCAATACAGCTCCCAGCAATGCAATTAGAACATGCTGGCTGAGAGAAGGTGTCCTGCTGAGTTAGTACAAGGACAGATGCAGCTGTTTCCTGATGGCTCCTACCAAGTCATGTTGACTGCATTCATTTTTCCTTTTGAAACAATCCACTGATTACAGATTGAGGCCAGTCCTGGAGTCCAATCCCTCCTCCCCAAGACAACTACATCAGGGTCAACTCTTTGCATTTCCCCAAACATGTTTTATGTTACAGATTTAGAAGGCAGCCCACTTTCCTCAGAGGGACACTGAATCTGTTTATATATATTTCCTGATCTTTGGCTAAACTGATCTTAAACTCCTCTGCCTTCATGGGAGGGGTAAGGTCTTCTGGATGGCAGCCCAAGCTTTGCTTTATCCAAGGCATTCAAGAAGCCACTGTCTCAGCTCCAGCTGCACACTCTCTCTGTGCCTTGGACATCCCTCCACTCATGCCCTGTGCCTGCATCAACTCACTAGCCTCTTCCCAGGCGAGATATCTTACCCAATGCAGGATCATCTTAACCAAGAATTCTAGATGCCATGAGTTTGTGAGCTGAGAAACATCTTCAGGGATTCTGCAGCCTCACCACCTTTCAGATGAGTACAGAATCAGAAAGATTAATCTCTTGGTTAAGGAAAAGTTGATAAATCATACTCCTCCAAGTCACATTCCTCAAAGCTAAATGGTTCACCTATTTGTAGGAGCCATTGCTAGCTGCATACTGAGGACCTTG
This sequence comes from Tolypeutes matacus, assembly GCA_026826555.1. NCBI lineage: Eukaryota > Metazoa > Chordata > Mammalia > Cingulata > Chlamyphoridae > Tolypeutes > Tolypeutes matacus. Next base: position 4,842,414 of record JAKSZT010054226.1, read on the forward strand.
ACTGAGTCTGTGGGTTATTTGGGTTTAGAGGATCCAGTACTAAAGAATCAAAATTCAGATTAATTGATCTGTTGATGGAGGAATTCTCCCTCGATTTCACACCAAATGCCTGAAGCTCAGACCCCAGTAGACCAGGGATAGAAAAGAACAATCCACTGTACCACAGAAGATCTTCGTGGGTTTTGTTGCCTCAAAATGTGCTTCAGAACAGACGTCCGGTAACCAAAGTCAGCTGAAGCCAATAACGTGTTGAGAGATTTATAGAAAACCACATTCATCTGTTCTTAAATATACTCATTACTTTGGCCTGCTGATGATGAGTGATTGGAAGTGGATTGGTTTGTTTTTGAGCTTTTTGGGAACACCATTTCCACCAAATGCCAAGCTTGCTGCTGACATCTTTATTCTGCATACTTCCCTTCATTTTTCAACAAAACCAGGGCTGTCCTTGAACTCAGGACTCAGGGAAACAAAGGAAGATGATCCAGATGTCACAGACATGTATACTTCGGTTTTTGACCTGAATTCTACTTCTCCAAGGAGGTTTTCTCTGACCATCTCTATCTCCCTCCTCCTACAAGGTTATGTCATCTCCTTATAGGTTTCAACTGCGTAGTGCTTTCCCCTTGTAGCAAGAATTATATTGCAATTATTTGTGAGATGTGTAATAGACTTTCTTTGTCTATTTTTAAATCATGGAGGGAAAGAATGGATCAGCTTTTTGCCATTGTTCTTGGCTATACTTAACACTGTGCTTAGAACCTACAGTAAAGGATCAATAAATATTAGATGGATGAAAGGATGGATGGCTGGGTGGCTGGATGGATAGATGGATGGATGGATGGATGGATGGATGGATGGATGGATTGATGGAGAGATGAATGGCAAGACCCAACTCTGTCCCTAGAGTAGATGTCACAAAACTGTTCTAAAATGAACTTTTCCCCAATCAACTCAAAAATAAACTCGTCAGGAGAATAATTTATCTTTTATGTAGCATGAAGTGAAATAAAGAGCTGACAATTAACTCAAAATTCAGGCTGTGTAAACAGACAGACTGAGTCACCACTTCACACCAGATTTCTTTTTGTCTGTTATCTGGGTAATTCAACTTACATCTGGTGTGTTTTTCCTTTACAGTTTGAGTAGTTGCATCAGTACATCTCCCATCTGAGTTTTCTTTAAGGATGGGTTAAACAGAAGCATCTAGTAGACTTGTGATTTATGGGCAGAATCTAGACTGTTGAGTTTTATTTCCCTCCTACTTTGTTTTCTAAGAATGTCAGGTCAGGGAAAACCTGAAATACATCACTTATTCTAATCAGTGGCTGTTGGCCACAGAGAACTCTTCACAGTAGACAGGTGTGGAGAAATGGGATCCTAGTCCTAATGTGGAATGGGCCAAACACTGAGTACGGAAAGCAACACTTCGGTTGCACAATCCAGTGGTTTTTAATTCCCCCAATAAGCATACAAATCAGTTCCTTGCAGCACTGTTGTTTCAAAAAATCCAGCCAAAGAAATCACATAAGATTGAATTCAACCTTTATATCAACCAGCAAGCATCTAGAACTGACAAAGATGCTGACCTTGCTCCCAGAGAAAGGCTTGTGACCTGTGAGAATTGGGCTCATTATCTAATGAAATTGAACCCTTAATTAGGTCTGTCTCTTGCAGCTTGCATCACAGCTCACCCCTGGCCAAAGCACAACATGATACTGTTGTCTAGCATTTTTTATCCTGTTTTGGTGGCATTTAGAAAATGAGCTTTTAGAAATTCTGGGTGTTTGGATAGTAGATACTTCTAAATAGGGCCAAAAGAAACAAAAAGATTGAAAGTGGGGGAAAAAAATGTTTCTCCTTGCTTGGAGTATGACAAAATTCTCTGATGAGTTAGAGGTACAGAAAGGCCAATACTTTTTCAGATGGTGGAAAAGGTCAGGTCTGAAGGTAATCAAAATTTGAGGAAGTTTTAGGGTGGAGAATTTATATTGAAATGATGTTCTTCCTCGAAAATCACTTTCCCATGCTGAAATTCAAAGACTTTAATCTTGAATCCAAGAGCAACTCTGCCTTCTGTATCTTTTTCTAAATATTGATTATCATTTTGTATTCTAAAAATAATACATGTGTAGTGTGTAAAATTTGGGAAATGTGAAAACAGTCAAAATAAGAAAATTAAAATTCATCTATAATGCCCCCTCCCCCACCAGAGATAGCCAGTAAGAGCATTTCAATGAATGGTTTCTTTCCAGGCTTTTTTATGCAGACGGGTATTTTAATTTTTTTTCTTTTTTTAAAGTAAAATCATATTACACATGGCATTTAACCTATTTTTTTCTTAACCAACTTTTAATGTCATTAATTTTTTAGTTTTTTAGTAACTGCCCAGTAGTCTCACATGCATTCCTAAAAAGGTCTAGAAATTTAACAGAGGACCGAACCTTCATTCCACATTTATAGTTCTAGTAACGAAAAGAATCCTGAAACCTAGAGTCAATTCCCAGCCTTACTAACTAGTTGTGTGTTTTGGGGCAAGGTCTTTGGGCACTGGTTTTCCCCTATATAAAGTAAAGGATTACAGAGTAGATTTCTAGAAAGTCCAGGCAGAGGATTTCCTACGCGTAAATCACATAATCCACAGTTTCTTCAGTGCTCTAGTTTGTCTACCATGAGCCATATGAAAGGGATTTCCCCTTCCCCTTCACCCTCAGATTGTTTTCTTTCCATTTTTCCATTTCCTTTCGTCTGAAACAATGAAATGTGATGCCTTTTATCTCCTCATCGGTCCTTTGCTGCTTCTTCCACTGCTTCTGCAAACTCGGCACAAGTCTCCTGCAGGGAAAATGAGATCTGATTTGAGCCCCAGGGACAAAGAAAGTATCTTTCTATGTGCTCCTGCCACTGGGCTCCACTGAACTTCAGGCTTCCCAGTGTAGAAAATGGATTCCTGGAGCTGCAGGTAAGTCTCTGTCTTCTTGAAAGCTCTAGCCAGAGAGAGCTTAGGAAGAAATATAAAAGGCAAGTTCATTTTTTTTTTTTTGGACCAGAAACAGAGAAGTTAATCTCTTCCTCTTTCAAAGGGACCAGTAAGGATTTTTTGTCCCACATCAAAGAGAGACTAGGAAGAAACAATGTTTTCCACAGTAGCCTCTGAAAATGGATGGGCGATTCAATCCACCCATGATTTGAAATGTAAAGGGATTTTTGAGGTCTGACGTTGTCACTCATAACAAGATTTGCAGCGTTTCCTGAAACTTCCACATGCAGTTCTGTACAACTGGGTTCCTGAGGTTGTTTTTCATGCCCATTGCCTGAAAAGAACCACTGACTTTTCCTGAAGTTCTAGTCAAGAATTTCTATAACTCGTGTGAGACTAACAAAGATCAGGAGATTAAGTGCAGATTTGAGTTTTATCTCTGCATATTTCTGGAGTCTGTCATTTTGGGTACCTCAAAAAGACCCAACATCTCTCACCAGAGACTTTTCTGCAGCATATCCACCGAGAAGATGTGAAGAATCTTCTGATATCTTGCTTTTATCATGAATTCCATTGACCTGAGAGACTTGTTATTCTGGTGTGAAATAGAAGAGGAGGTGGGGATAGCCCTGGCACATTTCATTCTTTCTGCAGGTGCTGAAATTCCCACATATCAGCAAGCAGGATTCCAAGGAACAATGACATCAGATCCCTGAGCATCATACTAGACACGTCCTACTTGATTATTTCCCTCCCATCCTTGTCAGTGTTCCCAGCCACAAGAATAATACTCATGGAATGCAGCCACATTCCCTACTGCTGCTCTAGTAAGAAGGTCTCTTCTCTTTGGGATGTTGAAAAGCGAAATGAGATCAGAGAAGAAGAAAATGCTTTGAAAGTAAAATGCTTTGTATATAAAAGGGATGGGAGATTTTGTTTATAATGGCTCAGATTAATCCCATTTTGTCCCATGGCGGCAGCAGAGAGACCCTACTGGCCAAGTCTGTTATAATATTTCATTGTTGAAACTGGAATAGCCTCATAATAGGCAAGTGTCACAGAATTTGAATCAGTGTATAAACAATACAGGAAAGCATATTTCAGATGAAAATGGCAAAGAGATTCTAAACATTTAGAGTCATTCAACAGGGAATTGAGTACCCAGAAAAGCCCTGGTAAGCTGAAATAGTGCTGTAAGACCAGCGCGCCAGGATGCTGTAGGGAAGTTTCCTGCCTTGGACCAGACCAAAGCTAAGATTCTATCCAGCTCTGAGAATCTGTGGATCCACTATCATGATACTCTCTATTGCTGTTTTGAAATATGTAAAGGACTGTAATGTAGAAGAGGAAGCCTTTTATTTTAAAGCATCAGTCTGGGCCCAATTGATGAAGGTTATAGGAAGGTGTGCTTTCACTCAACACAGGAAGAATATTCAAATATTTAGAAATGTCATGTGTAGCTGTTTGGCATTATTTATGAATTCCAGAAATAGATATTGGATTATGTTTGTAAGCTGGTCTGTTCCTCTGGGTGTATTAGATTGTATTAAATCCAGAGGTTTCACTTTTACTTGATTAAATAATGATTAAGGCTTTGATTGGGCCACATCAAGGCCAAGGAGGCTGGGGACTCACAGAGAAAACTACATGGCAGAGGAGTTAGTTGGAGTTTTTTGCTGCTAGAACCTGGGGAAGTAAACACACAGGAGAAGAACACAGAGGAAGAGAGATGGCTCCACAGACACAGCAGAGGCCTCAGGAAGAGAGAGAGCCTGATAGCCTACAGCTGATCTTGTGGTGAGAACACAGCAGCTGAGCCCGGAGAGAATCAAGCCCTGGGAAGAGAGACAAAACCTGAAGGAGCTGGGACCTCAGAGCCTTAGGAGGAAGAGGGAAGCTGAACCCTCACAGAGACCAGCAGCCATCTTTCTCCAACATATGGCAACAGACTTTAGTGAGGGAAGTAACTTACACTTTATGGCCTTGTCACTGTAAGCTTCTACCCCAGATACATAGCACTTATAAAGGCCAACAGATTTCTGGTACTTTGCATCAGCACCCTTTTGGCTGACTAATACATCATGTAATTTACTGTTTCAGACTCAAATAAACATAACTATGAGAGAATAATTTGACCAAAGCTAACCCACCAGTGTTAGACTTCATTCTCCCAATTCTTAATCTTGTTCTAGTTCCCTGATTCATATGCCTCCTCCAATCCAAGACCACAGGGACTTGACAAATTCTTATTTTAAAAATCAGGGGAAATTTCAACCATAAGAAGGCGTGAAGTTCTGATACATGCTACAACATGGATGAACAATGAATGAAATAGGCCAGACACAAAAGGACAACTACTATATGCTTTCATTTATATGAAATCATTAGAATATGCAACTCCGTAGTCAGAAAACAGAATACAGGTTACATAAGGTGTGGGGGGGTGGAGAATGGGGAGTTAATGCTTAATTGGTATAGAGTTTCTGTTTGGAGTAATGAAAAAGTTTTGGTAATGGTTGGTGGTGATGGTAGCACAACATTTTGACTAAAATTAATTCTATTCAATTATATACTTAAAAGTGGTTGAGATGGGGAGTTTTATGTTGTATATATGTTGCCACACTAAATTAAAAAAAAATTAGCCAGTAGAATTGTACAACACAGTGAGCCATAATCTAAACTATGGACTACAGTTAACAGTATAATTTTAGTAATATTGGATCATCAATTGTGACCAAAGTAGCACACTAATGCAAAGTATTAATAATAGGGAAAACTGTTTGTGTGTGAGGGAGTATAAGGGAACTCTATATTTTCTGCATGGTTTTCCTGTAAGCTTGCAACTACTCTAATAAAATTTTAAAAATAAAAATTCAAAAAAAATCAGAGAAAAGCTGTGTGTTCGCAATGATTTGCTGAGAGTCCTCTTTTGGTCCTACTGCCTTGTAACTCCTTCCTTTCTTAGACTCTTTCAATGCACAAAATTAAATTTATATTCTCGGGCTCCTTTCAAGCTTCCAGAAACTACATTGAATTGATTTGAAAACACTGGGTTGGAATTTTCTGTTTCTTGTTGGGCATTGCATGTGGGTTCTACCATTTGGAAAGCACTTCCCCAACTGATCTCAGCAGCAAAATTTTATTCAGTCTTCATCTCCTCTCTTCTCCGAATCTTCCCTACCTGACTTCACCCTTCCCCAGAACCACCAGCGGTATCACTGTGGAATCAGGTATTCCTCATTCACATTCCCAGTTACCTGGTACATAAATCCAATAAATGTTTGCTGCTTTTGGCATGGGTTATTTGTCTACATTCAGGGTGAGGACTATGTCTTATTCATCTTTGTATCTCTAGCACCTCACTTGGTGCCTGGCCCTTTGGAACTTTGGAAAATAGGTTTAGTTGATTGAGAATATGCATTGATTTGGCCTTTATGGATAGGTTAATTGCACAGGTTTTACAGCTAACCAGGTCAGTTGCAAATGGATCCTGATATAGCTTAAAACATGAGTATCCTACATTTTTGTATATAGTAAAGAATTCCCCAAAATGCCTTCTTAGGCTACTATGGAAGTGAATCAAAGAAGAGGGAAGCTTGAGCTTCAGGGTCTTTGCACTTGCTATTCCTGGTGTGGTTCTACATAATTCATACATGTCATATGAATATGTTATTATCACTGAGGTCTTGTCTGACTACCTTACATAAAACAAAACCATCCCCACTGTCAGCATTCCCTATCTGCCTTACTCTGCTTTATTTCTCTCCATAGCACTTATCACCACCTGACATGCTTTGTATCTACATTTTTATTGTTTGTCTGCCTTCCCCTCATCAAGAGAGATGTGACTTTGTAGGTTTTGTTCATTTTGTATCCCCAGATTGAAAAGAATGCCTGGCAAATAGCAAGGGCTCAATAAACATTTGCTGAACAAGTGAATGATGAATGAATGAATTGTTGGAAATACAAAATGATTGCCCAATAAAAATCCAATACTATGCTTAAAGCAAAAAAAAAAAAAAAACAAAGAAACTACTTGGAGCAAGACAAAAAGGATAGAGATATCAAAATATGATATAAGAGACATAGATGGTCAACCCAAGTTTCCACCATTTACCTTTAGGAGTTTCCAGAAAGAGGAGAGATAAAATAAAATGGAGAAAATGTTAGAAGAAAATTTATGAGAGCTGAAGAAATCGCCAGTCTTAAAACAGAAGTTCTATCTAAGGATAAGAGAAGATCCTAAATGCTTTCAGGAAAAGGGAAGAAGTTATCTACAAAGGACTGAGAATAAGATTAGCATCAGGCTTCACATTAACAGCATTGGATGCTAATGGAAAATAAAGCTAAGTCTCAAAAATTCTGAAGAAAAAGTTGAATTGAAAATTCTATGACTGTATATGAAGTATAACAACAAAATAAAAACAGTTTCAGACACACAAAGAATGTGAAAGTTGACCTGCCATGAAGACTTTTTGAATAAATAACCAGAATAAATATTTTAGCAAAATGGAAATAGAAACAAAAAAAAAAGATGTGAAATTAAGATCCAAGAAACACTGGACCTCATTCCAGAGACAGCTGTACAATAGAACAGGAGAATATATTTTTAAAAAATATGCATCCCTTGTAACAAATAATTATGTAAAAGTTAGATGTAAAGCGAAAACATAAGCTGCTTTAATTAATTAGAGAAAAGTGAAGCAATTAGAAACACCAGGATAAACAAAAAGCTTTATGGGAAAGTTATGTGATAAAAACTAGAATGTGGTCTGATTTTAGCAAGTTCATGCAATGTAAGGAAGAGAATCCATTTGACCTTAACACTTGGAATACTTTTCACTGGTACAGTTTAGTAACATAGAATTATATGTTGTTCTGTAATGCCAAATTATGTAAATTAGTTCTGCAGGGAACCATCTTAATATGATTACATAATCATCTTAATAAGAACAGTGTTGGTGGGAGTTCATTCTTTACAATCAATCTGTAGATAAAGCATGAATGACTTAATTATGGTTACAAAATAGAATGAAAATATGATAACTTTGATAACACTAGGAGATGGTGAGTATGTAAAAAGGTGGAGAGAAATATTGGGGGCGGGCTGCTAATTTCCTCATTTTACATGCTATGGAATCAGAGATATCTAAAGAAAATGAGTCAAGAAATCAAAATTGAAGTCTATTGTTCAGGTTATAATGACAACTAACACGGCTCTGCAAGGAGGCTATGAGGATCTTTGGAAAGAATATAGAATTAGGAATCAAGAAAAACAGCACTCCTAGACCAATCGTTTAATAAATTGCTATGCCTCGGTCTTCTCACCATCCGACTGGACCCTTGCCTGTAACATTTTATTCCCTTACTCAGAGTCCCAAGGAGATGAAAAGTTCAAATCCTAAGCTATGGAAAGCCCTGCCAGTTGTTGTTTTCAGCCTACATTAGCCAAGAGTGGGGAAAAGAGCTGGGCAGTTCTTATGCATTTTTGGCATATAAACAAATATGGCAAATGTTGTTTAAATTACTCTGTGTGATTAATAAGTCAACAGCTCCAATGGTCCCTGCAACAGAATCAAATTTCTGCATGGAGCTCTTTCTGAGGAAGCCGATGGCTTTTCTGAATGCTCTGCAGCCAGACTCCCACACAGCTCACAGCACATCTCATATACACTCAGCTGGGGCTGGGTAGAGGATGCATCACTTTCTCCATAAAGACCTGGAGGGTCAACTTCACCACCCCCATCTCAAAGACCTGCATTTTAGACATTTGTCACCAGGCTTCAGGAACCAGCCTACCCTATTGCATCAAAGCTGTGGGAGAACAGTGAAGGCACCCTGCAAAACTCCTTTCTCCCCCTCACAAGCATGATTCCATATTCTAAACAAAGGCTTTGCCAGTTCCCCTCCCCAAAGTGATGGTGTTTCCACTGGGCACATTGGATTGGGGTGGGAGTAGACAGGAAATATACAGAAAATGGAAAACAAAAATGATTTGTGCAAATCCTCATCTGACAAGCCTGCATTCCTGGTTGCCTGCATTTATAATATTAACGGTGGAAATTACAAATAAGGCAGTCAATGAGTTAGGATGAATCAGATCTTTGTTCTTTGGCAAACCCTGCTTGGAAAGCTGGAGCTCAGGCTTCTCATTGACTTGCAGCATCAATTTTATAGAAATGGCTTTCAAATTTGCCAAGGCCCATTCTCCTCCCACCAGGACAGAAAGAATATGAAAGAGTGACTACACAGTCGGATACCCTGTGGTCAGGTTATGAAAGAGGCAAACTCTATCCATGCCTATGCACTCCCCACAAAATTGGAAAGGAGTTGGGAAAATGGTCCCAAAGAGCGATTTGGGACCAGAGAAAAGAAGCCAAAGAAAGCCCTAATTCTCTTGGCTCTGTTACATGCCACCCACATCCATGGGCTAGATAGTCCCTCTGAATGCCAAACCTATCCTTCCCAATCACCCTGCAGCCAAAATATAGCTTGAGAAAGCAGTCAGAAACTTGATAATCCAGGCAAGCAAAATAATTGACTGGAGACAAGACTGTGGGATTGAAGGGAGGGAGTTGAATCATTTCATGCATGTGTAGATTCCTTTCTGTTCAAAACATTTGCACAACATTTAACTCATTAATCCTTACCATACATTGATTTGGGTTCCAGCCAGTTATTTGTAGAGAGATGACAAAACTTTAGTCCTTGGCCTTCTTGCTTTATAGACTTTTCCCCAGACTACATCTACCTGTAGATGTCATAGAAAGCAATTCTCTGAACAGGAGATAAATGCCAGACAACAGAAATTCTATCGATTTGCCTGGAAGCTAAGGTTTGAGGGAATCTACCTATCTGCTGGAGTGGTCCGTTTGATCCTGCCCTACCAGATCTCATATTATCTTCCAACACTATGCCTGTCAACTAACCTCCTTTACAGAGACTCAATGACACATCACTGACATTCAGATTTTCTATATCCCATTGAAGGTCCTTCACCAAACAAAATGGGGACATTAGGTAGCATGTTTTCCTTCCAGATCTAAATATAAGTGAAAAGGCTTATTTTAACATTATTATGATAACTTTTGTTTTTTGTTACTTATCCTTTCTGGTCATGAGTTTGCTGCACGTCCTACACCAGGTGGATTTAAATTTCCCCCATTCCAACTTTAATTTCCACATGAATAGAAAAAAAAAAACATGGCTGCCTTGATATCTCATTTTCCTGTGCTGATGGAAATTAGAATTCAACTAAGCCAATTAAACGTTCCAACTTTTCCTTCACTGGACAGCTTGATGTTTTGAAGCTACTGCCATTAGGAACATGGCAGCTGTTATAGAGGTTAGTGATGGAAAGACCCATTAGCTCATCTGATCCCATCTCCCTGCCAGGACAGGATATAAGCCCTAAAAATGCTTCCTAGTCTGACAGTTGCTTCAGGGTTTATTTATCCTAGGTTACAGCAAACGTGGCTTTACAAAACAGGAAATTCAGCTTCGTTTTAGCTAATTACAATACTAGTTATAACAATGTAGTGGAAGCTTTGTGGAAGCAAATATTGCATTTCCATACAAGGCTATGTTGGAAACTCATCTAGTGTCCAGGAGCCCAAGAGTGCAGCCCAGACCACCCTTGGGAGTACTGCATATTCCTGCCTTCCATTCCATAGGTCCATCAGAAATAAAGAATATTATATCAGCTTGTGAAGTTCTTAAATTGGTCCTAATTGACTGAACTCTTTATGGGCAAATTAATTGTCTCATTTGCCTTAGATCAAAGGGTTCTTAACCGTTTTTGTTCCACGGACCCCTTTGCCAGTCAGGTGAAAACCACAGACCCCTTTAAGTCCACACTATACTGTGTATTATTTAATAAATATATCACACCCACACCAACACATCTCCACAAGAATAATGCTTTTTTGAATTTAAATTCAAGCTCAAATTTAAATTAACCTCTTGTTAAGAACCTCTTCCTTAGATTGTGGCTAGCACTTAAGATATACTCAATAAGATAATTAATTAAGACTGATTTAAAAGGGACCCGAGTTTATCAGAGGAGGGGAAAGGCAAAGGACACAAGGATTCCTGGGTCCATTTATGTGGGGGAGCCTCCGTGAGTAAGGTCCCAGTTCAAATTCAAGAAACATTTCCCCTACTAATAACTGTATCATTATCTATAATAAGAGTTAACATTTATTGGGCATTCACTACTTGTCAGGCACTGAGCTAAACATTTGACATGAATTATCTCATTTAATCCTCACAACAACCCCTAAGAGAGATGCTATTATTATTGCCATTTTGCTTAGAGTTAAAAAAAAAAAAAAAAAAAAAATGAGGCTACAAGAAATTAAATATCTTGCCCAAGATCACATATATATCAATTCAATCAAGTCAATCCACATCCAGGCTAATCTAACTCCTAGCTTGTATTCTTGACCACAATGCTCTACTGCCCTTCTGCTCTAGATTTATTTTTGGAGAACCAGTGCTTTCAGAGAAGTGAAAGCAGCAGCACTGCTATCATTCCTTGGATAATTTTAACTCCACCCACATTTCTGAGAAGTAATTGTCTTCCCTTCCCACCATATTTAGTCCTCAATTGACCCTCACCATGTCTTCTCTTCTCCACTCTCCCACTTTCCCTTCTTTTCAGTCTCTTTCCTTCAATCTCAAAACCCTAAAGGATGGGTGAACTATAAAACATTGTCATGGTCAACGACGTTGAATAACTCTACTTTCTTCCCATCTGTACCTCAAGCTCAGGAGAGGAAATAATTTCTTGAGTGCTACCTTCCATGAAACAGGATCTAACAACAACTATTATTTGTGCAGAGTTCACCCAGGACTTGCACTATGACTGTCTCATTTGATCTGTGAGACAACTGATAATTTAGGCCAGGCAGGATTATTAACCTATTTTACAGATAAAACTGAAGCTCGGAAATCTGGTGCAGTTGAGATTTGAGCCCAGACTTCCCCAAAAACATAACACTCTCTTGTGAGAATCAGAACCTGCCCATTCATGCCACCCTAGAGAGATGGTTTTCTTCATCCAGGATTCCAAGGTCCACTCCCTGCAGCACTGATATCATTCATGGAAGTAAAACTTTCTTGGTGAGCAGAGATCTCGTATTTGTGTTGGTGTCGGATTGCTCTGCCCTTTGCATGTATACCATATTTCTTTAATTGCCTTTCATTGCTTCTGTCTTGCTTTAAACATTGCCTTGATATAAAGATAAATATAAAGTCTTAGGTGTTATGGTAAAGTTTATAAACAAGTCAAAACAGAAATATACATCTATACTTCCAGAATAAAAAGAGCAGTACAACATGAGCCCAAAGACCTCGGTTTTAGCCCAGATCTGCAAGTGGTTTCTATGGGGACTTGGGAGGATCCCCTAAGCTCTCCAAGCCTTGGTTTCTGCAAAGGGTACAACAGTGGGGGTGAGATGATCCCTCTAGGGCCCGCCTAGCTTTACAAACTCAGTGCTTGTAAGATTCTTGGCCATGTTGACCCCGAAGAGGGGAAGTGTATCTGTTCTAAACAATTCCTATTGTAGAAGACAAGGGTGTTTCCTTTCTGGGACGGCTAGTCAAGAAGGTGTCGGTAAGGAGATATCAAAAGAACAGAAGGTGAGCTTGGGGCTGAGTAAGAATGATCTCTTCTCGGGAAAGAAGCTCCTTAGAGCCCAGTGAAGATTCTGTGTCTCTCCATGGGTGGCCTTCAAACTTTGGGTATACTTTCTCTTCTCAGAGACCCATCACAAAATGGATTCAGTAGGATTATTCATGCAAACAATCTGCAATAAGCCCTTCTACGGTCCAGATATTTGATAAGAACTTAAAATAAAAGATAAAAATCTTCTTAATGAACTTGTAGTTTATCTGAGTAACAAGTAACAAAATGATCTCAATTCTTGAGTAGAGGCTGGTAAAAAGAGTTAGATGAGGGAAAGGTTAAGGAAACTAAACTTGACCATCTGTGAGAATCTTTTCACCTGCAAAAGTTATTTAACTGCTCTTTGTATTTGAACATTGCATTAACCAGGTCATTTTTTTCCATATCAGATTTTCCTTATTTGCCATCTCAGTGCTTGCAGAAACTATATCTATTCATTCTTAAGTGGCTTGGCAGGACACATTATCTTATACCAATGCATAATATTCCTTAATCTTTTGTAGTTCCCCAACTACATTAAAAGCTCCTTGAAGACGGTATCAGAACTCATCAATTCTTAACCTAGTATTAAGCATGTCAAAAAGTTGGTTTGCCTACTATTCCAGTTCTTCCCCAATCTGAGCACAGGGTAGGGTCCCTCCTCCCTGCCTCCTTGGAAGTGGGTGTGGCCACGAGACCTGGGTCACTTCTGGTAGAAGTTTCAAGGATCAGTGCATGGTTTCAGCCATTCTGCTTTTCTCTCCAGCATGTGTCAGGTGGCAGCTGCTCATCAGCCTGTGGGGCAGGGTGATCCTGATACCAAAAACAGAGTTCCTTGCCAACCTGCAGTGCTCATACACGGTGAGTAAGAAGAGTTGCTTCAAGCCACTGAGATCTGGAACTTGTGGCCACAGCAGACTGATATGGAGGTGTTCAACAACAGTTTGCTGATGTCTATACTAATGACTCGCTCGTGACAGACATGTAGGAGGTAAATAAAATAGATGGGCAGTCACCCTAGGAAAAGGCTATCTCCACTGGAAAATATCTAACTAGCTCTTTCTAATCTGCTGTTCTCCCTGTTTCTAGCAAAGCACCACCCAAAGTTATTGAAGTTCCAGACTCATATCTGTCAGCATTTCTTCCACTATAAAGCCACTTTACTTAGCAAAGAATGTCTCTATCTTTGCCTACAGAATTGAATAGTGAGAATAAGAAATGTAATGAATAGTCTTAGAAAAGGGGATAGAACTTTGGGAAAAGGTCCAATGAAAGAATGTGCAAAGAAAGGAAAAGATCCATACAAGAGCCACACTCAAAAAGTATGGCTCTTGTATGGAACTCCACTGAGGAGGCATGAAATAAATGGAAAGCTTTTAGGAGCTTGGTCTCTGCATAAGCCAGACCTCAGGTGGAATCTCAGCTCTTTTACTCACTTGCTGGGTCACACTGAACCAGTAACTTAACTTCTCTAAACAACTCAGTTTCCTCATCTGTAAAATAAAAGTAAAAATAGAACCCAGTTCTTAGGGTTACTGAAGACATAAGAAAATAATGGTTCCCCATAATAAGGAAGCAGTCTTATGTGCTTTAAAAGGAGTATTAAATAAAGATGAATGAGATCATCTCTAGTGCACTTTGTTTTTTGTTTTTTTTTTTTTTTTTTTTAGATTTTATTTTTTATTTATTCATTTATCCCCCCCCTGCCGCTTGCGCTTGCCGGGTCAGCCAACCACGCCGTGCGGGCGGGCCTGCCCCCACCAGGAGGCCCCGGGAACCGAACCCGGGGCCTCCCATATGGTAAACGGGAGCCCTACTGATTGAGCCACAGCCGCTTCCCGTCTAGTGCACTTTGAACAGTAACTGGAACATAGCAACTGTTAAAAAAATGACAGAGCTAAGAAAATAAAAAGATATGAAGACATTCCTGAAACATCCCTGGAACCTAACGGGAGCTATGCCTGGGTTCAGCTTCCAGGAAACTTGAAAGCCTCTTGCCCAGAACACGGTGATGAGACTGTTGGCCCCCACACAGGAGATGATGAATTTTTTTCCAGATATCAGAACTTACCTTCTCTCCAGCCAGTTCAATGTGCTTTCTGGAAAGTATTCAATAAGGCCTTCAGAAACCAGGGAGACTAATAAATGAAAAGGAAAGCTTCTACTGAGAGAGCGTGTCACAGGGACCTCAGTCAAAAGCCAGAAGAGGTCAAATAAAGTGAGAATCTCATTTTTCCTGAGCTGAGTTCCAGAGCTTTACAAAAAGTTAGAGGTGACTGGCCTTCATTGTGTTCACCTGACTCTGAGACACTGGCCAGAGGGGGCTCAGGACAGGAGAGAGCATAGAAGACCATCTTTCCGTCTACATCTGGGGTGGCCTTGGGATTCTTCTTGTCCCAGCTGGATGTGGTCCCAGGAATCACTGTTAAACCTCTTTGGGCTCCTACCATTACCCAAGTACTCAATGCTTTCTTTAAGCTTTATCTCCGAGAAAGTTATTCTCCCTCGTAGATTGGCGAGAACAATGGATTTGGAGTTACAAAACCAATATCCACAGCTGAACACATTCACATGCCAGCTCTTCAAATTATTGTTCCAAAGCCTCAGTTTCCTGAAAATAGTAATGACCACCTCAGAGTATAGTAATCATTTTGTTATAGTAGTAACAGATTTTGGTTTAATGTAGAATAGCACAGACAAAAGGATTAATTTACGTTCCAATGGGTGAAGTAAAACCTTTTCAACTGGATAAAATTCACTAACTTATTCACTCCTTCATCCATCCACTCACTCGATAAACATGTATTCCAGGTAAATTGTTGTGCCAAATGTTGTTCAGTGGTGAGTGCAGAAAGATGATTAAGACATAGTCCTTAACCTCATAGAACTTAGAGAGTAAAGAAGGAGTCAGATATATAAACATTTTAAGATGAGGCAAAAGGGAAGTAAATGTAGCTCAAGCACTTGGGTGTCTACTTACCACATGGGGTTTGGTTCCCAGTGCCTCCTAAAGAAGAGAAGCAAGACAACAAGCTGACACAACAGACTGATGCAATGAGATGATGCAACGAGGAAACAGAATGAGAGACACAACAAGCAGGGAGTGGAGGTGGCTCAAGTGATTGGGCACCTCCCTCCCACATGAGAGGTCCAGGCTTCGGTTCCCAGAACCTCCTAAAAAAGAAGACAAGCGCACAATGAACAGACATAGAGGACAGACAGCAAGTGCAATCGACGATGGGGGGGGTGAGAAAGAAAGAAAGAAAGAAAGAGAGAAAGAGAGAGAGAGAGAGAGAAAGGAAGGAAGGAAGAAAAGAAGTGAGGAAGGGAGGGAGGGAGGGAGGAAGGAAGGAAGGAAGGGAGGGAGGGAGGGAGGAAGGAAGGAAGGAAGGAAGGAAGGAAGGAAGGAAGGAAGGAAGGAAGCTTCTTTTAAAATGAGACAATAAATCCAGTGTTCAAACTTGCATAGGATATTATCATGGAGGAATACCTGTTCACACCAAGTTGTTAAGGGAAGCCTTTCTAGGGGAAATTATGCCTCCACTGAGTTTTAAATGATGACTGAGACTGAAATTAAAGAAAGCTGGGGATAGGAGATGAGAGCAGTTCCTTCGGTAGAGGTTTAATTCAAGCAAAGGGAGGACAGAGAGTGGAGTTTGCAAGGAATGAAAATGTCCATGTTGCTGGAAAATTAAGCAGGGAATCTGTGAGAAATAGAGCTTTTCCTTGCACCCAGCAGATCCTGCTTCTAGAAAGGAAACTCTAAAAGGAATTCTTCCTCTCTGGAACCACCTGTAAATCCTGTGCTCCAAAGGCTTCCAGACTCATGTAATCCATCTTGAAAATGGAAGGAAAAATAAAAGGGGATAATCAGCATGTTCAAAGCCCTCTCCAACTAACTCTTTCCCTCTCTCTCTCTCTCTCTCCCATTTTCTATCCCATTTTGAGCACCAAACTCTCAATGGTAGGAAGCATTTGTCTAAAAATAGCCATTCTAAAAGACCCAATCTCTTCTGAGTTTCATAAAACATCTGCTGAACAGTTTCCTATAACTGTTTTTGGCCCTAAAATCAAAGCAGGGAGAAACAATGTTCTGTTTCTGCCTTTAAAGCAAAGAATTGCCATCGGGTCTTCCTCTCAGACCCAGACGACAATGGGGCCAGAAATAGCCACGGGAGGCTTTGAAGCACCTACAGGCCAGAGTCCAAGTGGAGAGTTACTTGTGCCTTGCTTTTGTCTCTTTTTCAGGAGGCTGTTCTTCGCCCAAGTGCAGAAAAAAAACTTAGGCAAAACCTCCTGGGAGAGGCCCCGCTACCCCATGCAAATCACCACCTGCAGTGGTGGGGCGGTGTGGTTTGAGGGTGCAGCTATGCTTTGGTAGAGACCGGTAAATGCCTTGTCTGGGGCTGACAGGGACAGCCACACGTGGGGAGCCAGGCATGGGGGCGGGCTGGTACCAGGCTGAGTTGTGATGCGTGGTTCTGCGGTACGTATGTGCTAGTCACTGGGCTCCTACCTGTCTGTGAGGAATAGACTGCTCAGTTTGGAGCTCTGGGGCCATTGGAAAAAGCCACAGGCACCAGGTCTAAAGACCCAATAGGTCATGTCCAAGCATACTTCCACCTAGCTGAGTGCCAGAGCAAGATAACTCACCCCTCTGACCCTTGGTCTCCTATCTAGGAATTGCAGGTCATCCTAAAGCAAAAAGACATTGGTGCAAAAAAAATCCCAAAACCAAACAAACAAAACGCTGGGTCTTGCAAGCAAGGCAGGTAACGGGGCAGGTAAGAAACTCCAGTGGATGCAGCCTGGGAGATGGCCCGGCTACAGGGTGATCAGGGCTGCAGGGTCTGATATTGGGCACGGTCCAACATTGATGGCAGCTCCTGGGAGCTGAGATGCCTGCCCTTGAGTACCAGACTCAGCCAGGGGCTGGGGGCTGTGTGGAGCCAGATCCAATCGCCCCCAGGAGAAGAGAAAGCCTACAATGCCTTCTCTTTCCTTTGGTCTGTGCTGGGGACTTAAGGACTGGGCAAAACAAATCAAGGCGACTTCTTGGTTGCTGAGGAGTAGGTGAGCACAGCAGGTGAGGGACAGTGTGGTTCTGAGATGGCAGAGCACGAAAGGGGTGTCTACGGGTCTCACGTGGTACATGCCATCGGCCTCAAGACATACCACTAAGCCTTCAGATGCTGGTGGAGCCCAAACTCAGGAAGAGCCCGCCAGGGTCAAGGCCAGCTCAGAGGGAGACAGACCCTGGGCCCACCTGCCAGGCAGAGAGAGGTCTGGATCCGAGCTCTCATCTTCCCCCCAGGTTTCTGTGGCTCTGCGTGCTAGCGCTCACTGAATGCAGAATGACCCTTGTGGGTTTGGGAAGAAACTGGTTTTCATGTTTCACACCCATCGTAGTTTGTATTTGTATCAGAAGGCATTGGAGGCTAGCATGCATGGTCTGTGGGTGCAGTTAAGTGGATTTAAGTGGATACCGTGTCTGTATCTGTGGGAGCACAGTGAGGCATGGGGGGTCCATGTCACTGTATGTGGGATGTGGGCTTGGCCTGAACATAGCAGGTGACGGCTGTGTCAGGAGACAGCTTTCTTTTCCCTCTCTCTCTCTCTCCCTCCCTCTTCCTTCCTTCCTTTCTCTCTTTTCCTTCCTCCCTCCCTTCTTTCCTTCCTTTTTTCTTTCTTAACAGATGTCGGTTTGTATTGGTAACACTCTAAGAACAGTTCAATAAAAAAGAAATAGATAAAATATTTCACCCCAAACAAGGATGCCCCAAACCAGTTAAGGTAAAGAAGCAACCCCAGCATGGTTGTAAAGTCCCTGGATGCCCCTAACCCCACACCCTAAGGGAGGCCTGCATCCTCCTAGCCAGCGACACTGTGCCAGCAAACATTTCAGCTTGTGTATGAAATCATTTCTGCACACTTGTCACTTTTTGAAGCAAATTCAAGGTCTATTTATAGATCCATCTTTATTTTATAGAATAGCAGCAGCATTGAATGAGCTGCTTTAGGTATTGCCTGTTGCATATTAATTGGGCGTGTGTGTGAGAAAGTGTGTGTGTGGTATGTATGTGTGGCATATGTGAGTATGTGCATGAGGGGTGTGTGTATATCTATGCATGTGTGTATATGTATGGGTATGGTTTGTGTGTGGTTGTATAGTGTATGGGGTGAGTGTACATGTGTGCATGAGGGAGTGTATATGGGTGTGTATACACTTATGCATGTGTGTATGTGTACATGTGTGTATGTCTGTATATGTGTATATATGTGAGTGTGTATGTATACATGTGTGTATGTATGCATGGGTATGTGTGTATATATATACATATATATGTGTATATGTGGTGCATGTGTGTATGTGTACATGTGTGGCATGTCTGTGTGTGTGTGTGAGAGAGAGAGAGAGCCAACTCGGGGTGCAATAGCAAATAGCTCAGGCTATGCTCATGGCCCATGGAGCCCCCACCCCACCAAGGCTTGTACGCCACTCTCCCCCAGCCACCATCACAAACCTGGGCTTGGTCCTGTGCTGTGTTTCTGATGAGAAAAGGATTTCAATTAGACTCACTAATCTACTATTAGAGAAACAAAAGCACACTCAACTAGGAAGAGTGAAGTTGCTTGACATCAGGCTAATTGTCATGGTTGTATCCAATATTGTAACTGGGGGGCAAAGCTCCACAGATACTAAAAACAGAGTCCAATTTGACATTCTTTGTCCTGAATGGCATTGCAGTGACAGATACAGGCCACTATATATATTCTCATAGGCTGCAGAACTGTGTGGGAGAGAGTGTAAGCTACAATGTGAACTGTGGTCCATGCTCAGTGGCAATGCCCCGGGATGTGTTTATTAAGTGCAATGAATGTGCCACACTAATGAAGGATGTTGTTTATGTGAGAGGGTGTGGGAGGTGTGGGGAGCGGGGCATATGGAAATCCCTATATTTTTTCTGTGTAACATTTATGTAATCTAAGTATCTTTTATTTTTTTTAAAGATTCCATTTATTTATTCATCCCTCCCCCCCCCCCCGCTGCCCGCGCCCGCTGGGCCAGCCAACCATGCCGCGCGGGCGGGCCTGCCCCCACCAGGAGGCCCCGGGAACCGAACCCGGGGTCCCCCACATGGCAAACGGGAGCCCCACTGATTGAGCCACAGCCGCCTCCCTAAGTATCTTTTAAAAAATAAAAATATATATATTAAAAAACAATAAGTTGCCATTTTACTCTCACCCTGTTCAGCCAGGAGATAAAAGCTAAGCCCCCAGTCTCAGTACGTCAGGCCATGCAACCCCACCAAAGCTGGGCAAAGGCCAAAAGAGTCCCGTGTTTGTCCCAACTTTAAATCCTTACGTCTGTCCCCAGGGCAGCTGTCCTGCCCAACCTGTGCTGCCTGTTCCCCAGCCAGCATGCCGTGGCTGCTCTCCTCCCGAGACCTGTGGGGGGGCGTCACTCGACTCAGGCCCAAGCCTGGCTGGAAAAACATCTGCAGCTGCTCTCACTGTGGGCATTGGGTGTGACACTTGTGTCCATCTGTCGTTCCTTTCCAGTGGCTTCCTGGTGCCTTTCAGCTTGGGAGGGGGACAGCCCTTGGATCCTCCGAGCTCCTTTGAAAGATTGTACTTTTTGCTTCCTCTGCACCCTCTCCCTTGCTGAAGGGAAGTCCTTGCAGGAGGCAGCTATGAACCTGGGCCTTGCTCACACACACTCACATAATCACCCACACTCACACAAAATCACACTCTCACATACTCAGACTCAACATACACTCTCACATTTGCACACGCCAACACAATGCACATTCACACACACACACATTCACACATGTGCATGTATACACAATCACATGCTCTCACTATTCACACATGCATGCTGTTGTGCAAGTTACACTTTCACATGCACACTAACACTCTTGCTCGCTCATACGTGCCCACCCTCACACACACCCTCTCACACACATGCTCACGTTCAGCCAGACAGACCAAGGTTCAAGGCTGGTTCTCCCACCTGGTTTGATATCTATGGGAAAATCACTCAGCCTCTCTGAGTCTCAGGTTCCGTCTTCAAGAAAAAAGGAGTATAATAATGATACTTATTTCACAGGACTGCTCTGAGCATCAAACAGGATGATATGTAAAACGCGTTTCTCGTTTATTCAACAAACATGTATTTAACATCTACTCTATGCAGGACTGACACCAGGCGTTAGGGATTCCACAAAGAACAAAGCAGACACACTGTGGAGTCCAGTGGGGAGATAGAGCACACACAGGTGAATACCCAAGTGGAAGTGTAGGTACGAATTGTGACAATGAGCTCTGAAGGAATGGAGGGTCCGGAGAGAGTACCAGGGAGGAGGGGGAAGGTACCACCTACCTCTAGGCTGGCCCCTGGGGGGATGACATTCAAGCCATGCCCTGAGGATGAGAGCAGCCTTCAACACAGCAGGGTCTGTGGGACACAAGACAAAAGGCCCAAGGGAGGGAAGAGATAACGAACAAGGAGAATGGGCAGTAGCATAAGAAACCAGAGTAGGGAAATTGAGGTTGGACGGGCTGGGGAGGGAGGCAGAGGGAGGGCATTACTGCTTCCCACATGGTGGTCAGAGCAGGCCTTAAAGAGGAGGAGACACTCTAGCCAAGACTTGAAGACAGAAGGCGTGGAGTTCTCCCTGAGGGAAGAAGAGAAGGTAGTCTGTCCAGTCTGGCTTCTTCCATGAGGCCAACAGCCTGAAGGAGCAGCAGGGACACCAGCTGCTGTGGGGAGCCCCGTGAGGAAGCCATTGCAGAATTCCAAGTGAGCCGCAGTACTGCTGAGACAAGGAGGATGGAGATGCAAGGACAAGGAAGAGTTGGACTCTGGGTGTATCTGAGAAGGAGACCAAATAGGATGGATTGGCATATTGGCGTGGGCTGTGGGAGAGAGAGGGGAGCACAGAGGCACAGTTCACTGAGCTGGGGAAGCCTGTGGTGAAGCAGGTTTGTGAAGAAGACTGGGTATTCGGTTTTGGACGCGTAAATTCCAAGGTGTCTATCATGAGAGTTTAAATACATTTGTGTGGAGTCAGAACAGAGGTTGAACTAGAGTTATAAATGTAGAGTGACCAGCTTATGGAGGCTTTATAAAGACCCGAGACTGGCTGAGGTGAATATAATAAAGAAGAAGAGAGAGAGCCAAGGACCTTCCAAAATTAAAAGAATGAGGAGAAGTCAAGGAGCCAGCCAAAGGCGCTGAGTAGAAACAAGTGAAGTAGGAGGAAAACCAAAAGAGAAAACAAAATGAGGGCTGAGAACTAAGTATGCTTATTTCAGTGATTCAAAGGGTTGCCCCAAAATCTCCACTCTAGAAACAGTTTCCTTTTCATAGTAGTCCCTCCCTCTCCCTCTTTCCCCCCAGCCTGAAATCCTTGCCAAGCATCTCTCCTTGGGACATCACAAGGAAGGCTGAAGGACTGTCTCCGGGGATACCACTGATGAAATTAGTCTATTTCCAGGACCACCATCAGCCTTTGCCCATAAATTCACGACTGCCGTAATGCAAGGAATATAAGGGTTGGTCCAACCTCAGGTGCAGAAGGAAACCCTGAGGAAAGGGGGGTCTGCAGCAGGAGTCTGCTCGTTGGAACGGCATGGCGAATGAAGAGAGCCTAAAGGCTGCCCTCAACACTCAGACTCTCCAATTGATGCAAACGTTACTTCCAATCCTCGAGCACCTCTCATCCAAAGATGTGGGACACAGACACGTCCCGGGTCTTGCCTCAACACAGCAGCCCCTGCCTTAGGGAAGTAGGAGGGAGAGAGTCCAGAAGGAAGCCTCACCTGCAGGTACCGGGATCAACTTTCCTGTCCTCCTGCGGGACAGTGTTTACGGAGAGGAAGGCTGGGCAGCAGGCACAAAAACCAAAGCCCTGACCTGCTTGCTGCTGATACGTGATTCTACAAGACAAGCAGAGGGAATCCAGAGGGAGATCTGAGAGCTTACAGATGCTGCCACAGTGGCGGGTTCCTGGAGGGGCTGCCGGCTTTAATGAGGGCCACAGCTCCTGGGGAGAGGAACTCGGATCCTCCTCCCCACTCCCCGAATCAGGCAGGGGAAGGGGCCCTGTCTGTATCCCGATCTCCCTGACCAGTCCCCCTACTTCTCCCCCCCAAAACACATGGGAGAGGCTTGTACAATTTGCAGAATTGAAGGTGAGGCGTTCCTTATCTGCTGAATAATTGAAATGAGGCTGGGTGCATTGAGAGGGTCCTTTGGATTTATTCATAGATTCAATCCCCCCACACATACAAAAAAAAAACCTAAGAAGGAATTGTTATTTTGTCTCCACTTTATAGATGAGGAAAGGAGGCTCAGGAAAATGAAGTAACTTCCCTGAGGTCTCACAGCAAATAAATGGGCACACTGTGTTTCCCATTCACTCCATGCCCTTTCCATAGGTCCCTGAACCTGCTAAAGCCACTGGCCACTGAGCATCACTTGCCCTGATATCCTGCGGGGGGCAGGGCACTCCAGCATTAAATACAAGTTTCCTGTTTCTACAGTAGTTTCCATTAAGAAAGAAAGGGAGGGGAAATTTAACAAAGAAAAGGAGAAATAAATTACCTAGTTCCCTCTGCCATGAGTCTGAAAGAACAAAGCCACAGAGAACAAAAATCAGGGAAGGATGAAGTGACAAGCATATAACTGTGGCAAATCCACTTGACCCATATCAAAAAGACGATAATTGAAGCAAGGTCTTCCCACGTGCCTGGAGAAAAGATGAGTCGCCCCGGGAGAGAAGCTCTCCTTCTTCACATCTCATGACCACTTGTCATCCTGGAAGGCAGACTGGCCAGAAAAGCCAGGAGGGGAAGAAAGAAAGGAGGGAGAGAAATGAAAGGAGTGACAGCAAACAAGACAGTGAGCCAGAGAGCAAGCACCCGCCAAGAGAGGGAGGCCCCTGGACATGCCACCTTCTAAGCTCTCTTCAGACCCTCAGTGTTGGGGAGACAAGCTGAGTTCAGGGTGTGACCCAGAACCTGGGGCTCTGGCGCTTTCACTGGAAGAGGCCAAGTGAAATAGAGAAAGCGAGTTTCTGGGTTTTCAAACCTCGTGGTAGATCGAACTAGACAGATGAGGAACTGGGAGAGCAGGAGGAGAGCTGGGAAAGCTGAGGCAACAAGAGGAAGCAGAGAATGGAGACACAAGCAGATGAGAGTGGGACAGATGAGTGGGGAAAGCAAAGTGATGGAAAAGTGAATGTCAGCAGGGGATACGTGGCGAGCCCGATGACCAAATCTTGTCCCTGTCTCGGGCCTTCCTGCCCAAGGAGGGCTCACCCCATTCTCCATCCCATAACACTCTCATAGTCCCAGATTCATCTGCAACCTGTGGTTCCTTGGATTCTGTGGTGCCTAAGTCCCCACTGACCATGCGCTCTGGAAGGAGAGGAACTATGTTTGACTTATCCCCTGGGAAGCACTCCATAGGCATGAAGGCCAACGTGGCCTGTTTTGTTCTATGGATGTCTTACCCAGAAAACTGGCCCAGGGTGATGGAAGCCTCTGCAGATCCCTCAGAGGCTCCAACCCTGTTCCCCACATGGCCCCAGCGGCACTCCTGCTATGCTGGCTGACTCCTACCAGACCCCCAGCTCCACATCCCAATCCATCCCTCCTCTGGCCATCCACATTGTGAGGAAACCTCCCGCAGAGCCAGGAGTCAGCCAGGAAGCTGGCCCAGAAATGAGACATGTGTAACTTGTGTCTGCCCACCTGCCTCTAACCTGTGCCAGGGTGGGGGAAGGGCGAGAAGAGAGGGAAGGAAACAGGGGAGCTGGAGGAGGCAGGCAGGGCAGAGCATGAGCTCTCCTATAGATACCAGGGGAGTGGGGAATTCAGGGCAAATTCTGCTCTTGTAATGCAAAGAAGATGAAATCCTTTGCTCTGGAAAGTGGGGCAGGGATGTCTTTTCCAAATTGACCCTTGGACCCACACAAGAAAATAGGCAAACAATGCCAGCTGGGTATTTGGGAGGCAGGATCCTTGGATCTCAGAACTACCAGTCATTGACTCTCAAGTCAAATCTAAAATATTTCTTCTGCAATATTCCAATAAATATTTATTCTGCTCTGAGCCAAATGCGGTGGATAGTCAATGCTGGGGACAAAGTAGAAAATTATATAGACGAGGTCCCTCTCCTAACGGTGCCTAAGCCCTGGTGGGGTGAGTGTGTTGAGCAAGGAGCTCACCCCATGGCTGCAGTTGTGGTGAGTGCCATGACAGGAAAGCATAGGGATGCTTCCAGGACATATAACAGGGAATCCGACTCGATCCGGGCAGGCAGGGAAAGTGTCCACTAGAAAGTGGCTTTTAGGCTGAGGCTGAAGGACGAGGAGGGATCACCCCATCAAAGATGGGGAAGAAGGCTGTCATGGGCAAAGGCCCTGGGTGGAAGAAGCCTGTCAAGTCCAAAGGACAAGGAGTTGAGCATGGCTAAAACATAGTGAATAAAAATGCGCCTTGACAACTCCACTGAGGATGGGAAAATTGAAAGACAAGGTACCTGCCTGAAGATGCTGCTTAAAACAAACAAACAAACAAACAAACAAAAAAAAAACTTGCTTATGGAGTCCAGGCCTTCAAACTTGAGAGTAATCCAAAGCAATAGACAGGTGCACTTGCAAAGTCAAGACCTGCCAGGGGAGTTGGGTCTAAGAGGTGGGCCTTAGGAAAGACAGAGCAATTAAGCGAGTTGAGGTTTACAAACTCAGAGGTTGGAGGACATCCAGTGAGGAGCTGGGGAGCATGGCCAGGGGTGGGCCCAGGCACGAGGCCAGGTTGGGATTAACCTCTTGTTTTAGTTTGCTGAAAGCTGCTAATGCAAAATACCAGAAATGGGTTGGCTTTCATAATGGGAATTCATTAGGATACAATCTTACAGTTCCAAGGCTGCAAAAATGTCCAAATCAAGGTATCATGAGAGATGCTGTCTCACCAAAGCTCAGCCTCTGGCAAAACTGGACTCCTGCCACCTGGCAAGGCAAAATGGCGGCTGGTCTCTGCCTCCTCCCCCAGGCTCACTTCCTCCCCAAGCTCAGGTGTGGGTGATCAGGCATATGGCTCGTCTCTCCCCAGGCCTCATCTCTTCAGCTTTGGGGTGCTCTCCTGATTCCAGCTTCCCGCCACTCTCTCAGCCTCTTGGGGTTTCTCCGTCTTCCTGTGGCTGTAAGCCATACAGGAGTCCTATCTCACATGGCAGGGTAAAAGCTTACAGTTCCCTTTCTCTGTGTCTCTCTTTCACTCCTCAGTTTATATAAGACTCCAGCAAAAGGATTAGGACTCACCCTGAGTCCTGAAAGCTAATCAAAGGCCCTTACCAGAAGTCATCTAACAAAAAGTTCCCATACACAGTAGGCTTACACACACAGGAATGGGTTAGCTTAACAACCTAATTTTCTAGGGTCCACAAAAGACTCAGACCAGGATACTTGTGTACAAAAGTTGCTGAGCTATGGCTGAGAGGCCGTAAAGGTGGCCTGGACTCAAAAAAAAGGAGGGGCTCAGACAAATAAGGGTGTCAAGGAGCAGGAAGCAGAGATGGTTGGACTTGAGGAAAACCACAGGCTGAGTAAGATTCAGATAGCTGGAAAAGGGCACAGGCCTGGGAAAAGAGAGCAGCAGCACTGAGCTTGCTTTGCATCCCAGATGTGGGAGGAGACTCTCAACTGGAGAAAGGACAGCCTCTTGGAGTGGGGAGCGGTGGCTCCAAGGATGGAGAGAGGGCTGGACAGGATCCTGGAGGGCCTTTTCAGTTCTGCTCAGAGAATTTCCAGGAGAGACCCTGGGATCACTGAAGGGCTGGGAAAGGGGAACACCACAATAAAATAGGTGAGAAGTGTAGTTGGAGAGCCATGTGCATCCCAGAAGGGAAGAAGGAGAGAGAGGCTGGTCCCATACCACGGCCATCTAGGTGTCGAGTGGAGGGGCTCCTGGGGTCCCCGGGAGAGAAGGAGAGAAAGTGCCAAATCCTCGGAGCACTTCCAGGATTTTGTGTGCAGGTGGTTTTATGCTCCCTACCCTTCTCCTCGATTTGGAGTCTGAGGGACTAGGAGAATTGGTGCAATACTGAAGAAGGGAGAGAAGTGGGAGAAAGGAACGGAATGGGGGCGGCGGGGGGATGTCACGTTGAATTGGGGACATTTTAAACTTTAGCATTCAGTTTCATCCTAAAAGTCAACGTCACCAAGCTTTTTTTTAAGCACAGGAACTCCCCTCCCCCACTCAAGCAAAATCTTAGAAGAGCACCTAGTATATAAAATAAATTAAAGGGAGATGCTCTGGCTGCTCTGGTTTAAAAGTAGGGGTGTCTTGAGCCCTACCCTTCAGCTCTCCATGCCCACCCTCAGATCTGAAGACTCCTCAGGATGATGTTTGAAAACAGTTGTTATTTTAGGCAATGGAAGATACTGAACCAAACATGGGTAGGAGAGGAGAGCCAGAGATGAAGATTTGGGGTGCCAGCATAGAACTGACGGCTAAAGATATTTGCAGCATCACTGGGGCAGGGTGAAGGAATGAGAGTGAGACCTACAGCTGGCACTGGTGGGGACACCCTCAGTTTGCAACAAGGATGGTAGACCACAACCTTGGGTGAAGCATCCAGCCTAGCTCTTTCACCAAATGGAAATGTTAATTTCATGTCTTCTCTCCAGGACTCTCCTTCTGCTCCGCCTCTCCTCTTTCAGGCTCTACCTCTATCTTTTCCTCCCCTTTTTTGTGTGCCTCTTGTCCTACCCTTACTCCCTCCCTCCCACCCCTCTCTCTCTCTTCCTTTGCCTAGCTTGATTTGCTCCCCTCCATCTCAGGTCGCCTTCCTTTTGTTTCTCTCAAGCTCCCCCTCCACCCCTGCCTCCTCGCCCAGCAGCTCTTTTTGGCCTGCAGTTTTTCAAGCTTTATTTTTAGCCCCTATGCCATCCTGAGGATGTGAACACGATTCCTGAGTCATGGCTTTCCAAGGAAGCAGGGCTCGACAGCTCCCTTTACAGCCCCCAAGATCGCTTATCAACCCCTAGCCAGGCCCACAGGGGAGAGAGCTTTATCTTCAGGGCTGTTCTTCTGCAGGCACTTTTTTTCCTTCTCCCCCACCCCTGCTCAGCCTCCAGCTGCTCCGACTCAGGGAGCTGCAGTTAGAAAGCCAGCTGCTCCAGCTGGTCCCAGGGAAGCAACGTGAGCTAAACTCACTTGTATCCTCATCGCGTCCTCACCAGAAAGAAGATACATACGAGAACCTCTGGTGACTGCGATGAAAAACAGAAAGGACGCATGTTCCGAAAGGTAAAATTGATTCTCAAAGAGCCCTGAACCCTGGATCCTGAGATTTGGGTTCCAGGGCCCCAGTAATTTGTAACCTTGAAAAAAACCACTTAATTCCACTCAACAAGTACTTAGTGAATCCTTCCTCTAGGCCAAGTGCCAGTCTAAATTCTAGTTCCATGTGGGTAAAATGGGATGATCATATATAGATTCAAATAAGGGCTACATGGATTAGACAATTGCCACATGCAGTGCAACGCACCAGACTCCCATAGATATTCTGCTACCTCCCATAGGCAGAAACTGAATCTCAGAGGGGTTGGATGGAGTAATAAGGCCAGTAAGTCAGAATTTAACACATTTTAGTGTCATCCAAATCCCAGGCACTTCCACAGCACCACTCTGCCTCCCTGAGCCTCTTGGAGCTCCAGCCTTTACCCAACCTTAACCCAGAAGAATGACAATCAGTTATTTATGGTAAATGTATCCACTTATCAGGAACACAGGCTGGCCATGGGAAAGCACGTGTTTTAGGAGCTCAGCGTGATAGGGATAGCCATCCTACGAGTGACAAATAACCAAGCAGGTCCCCACATTCAGCTAAACAATGGGGGAAAAGCCCCAGGTCAGGCAAGACCTGTCAATCATGTCCCCTGCTACCAATACCCCTAAATGGGGGAGACAGACCTTTTGTTCCTGTGACACTGTTTCACCAGAGTCTGTTGTCAAAATTATAGAGTAAATTGCGTCAAATAATGTCATGGAGTGTCGAGGCTGATGGGATTATTAATTATAATCTTATAGTATTAAACCTGGGAGACCCAGCTTCCCATCCGTTTCTCACCTACATTCCCCCCACGTTCTCTCTCTCCTCTCTCTCCCCTTCTCTCTCTCTCCATCCCCCTCCCTTTCTCAGCAGCGACTTCCCAGGCACCAGCACATACATACCTTTCACGGCAGCCTCGATATCACTGCTTGCCTCTTAGATGCTTTGGGATTTCCCGACTGAAAATATAAAACAATATGTAAATTGCATGGCTGGGGTGAGAGGTGGGAAAGAGAAATAAGTCTTGAATCAAGCTGAAGCGAGTTCCTTCCAGATGGACGAGTGATCCCAAGAGTGTAGCTAAGAAAGAGGCTGGTCGTTTGACCCTGTGCAAGTCCTGGGACCTGACTGATCCCTGTAGGATATTAGTCACTCTATAAAACCTCTAGGCCAGTTTCCCAGGCCATGGGGCCCTATAGGCAATTTCCCATAGGGTCCCAGAGCCTGAGAACTTATGCACCGCCCTGCTCTGTGGAGGGCTCCTGTTGCATCCGATGCGATTTGTCTCTTCAAACATGACCTCAGCCAATGTCCCCAGACAAGGCTGTAAGTGTTCTTAGCATCCCTCAGTGATGGAGCTCCAGGACCCAAACACTCTTCCCACTTCCTGGCTGCGAAGCATTGCAAGAGCCTTGAGGGAGAGCTGCATGCATGCTTCCAAGAACAGACACCCTGGGAGTCCCAGAGAAGGGCTTGGAATGTATGAGATGGCAGCAAAGAGCTAGGAGAAGAAGAGAGTCACTTCACCAAGATACATCGAGAAAAAACAGAGGGAAAGGAAGCACAAACTCTCAGAGATGGCAGGCATCAAAAATTCCCTCCCATACATCCCTTTCTTGGATTTGTTGGGTCTTGGCTTAAACTCCTCTTCCCTCCTCAAATCCAATTTCATCTTTGTATTCCTTGCAATGTTATAGCATTTTTTTTTTTTTTTTTGTAACTGTTACTCATATGGGGTGGGGGCAGGGATATATCATCCATGACATCAAAGCAGAGCAAGAGAACTCATGTATTCATTACTTGTTCCATCTCTCAGTAGTATGGAGCACTGCATCCTCCAGGCCATGGGGAGTCACACTCAAGCCTAGCCCAGGTTTTGAATGAACACAGTCAGACATGCTCTCAAGGATGATGCTCTGGGCACACGTCTTTCTTCCTCCCCTGATCACCAGCCACCTGAGTTCTGGTGTTTGTGTTATAATCTTCCCCAAAATAACATTAATAGCTTAGGATGAAGCTGACAACTTTTCTTCCTAAAAATCGTAAGTGGTATTTTTAGAGTATTTTCACTCTTGATGATGAAATATACCAATGCAGCACTTTGGACATGATTTATACAAATATCTGTTTGAGTCTCTGCTTTCAATTCTTTGAGGTATATACCTAGAAGTAGAATTGCCAGGTCATATGGTAGTTCTATACTTAACTTTCTGAGGAACCACCAAACTGTCTTCCACAGCACCTGTACCATTTTACATGCAATGCACAAGCATTCTTATTTCTTCACATCCTTGCCAACATTTGCTATTTTCTGATTTTTTAAATAACAGCCATCCTAGTGGGTATGAAGTGGTATCACATTGTGGTTTCAATTTGCATCTCCCTAATGGCTAATGGTTTTGAGCATCTTTTCATGTGCTTATTAGCCGCTTGTATATCTTCTTTGGAGAAATGTCTATTCAAGTCCTTTGACCATTTTTTAATTGGACTGTTTGTCTTTTTTTGTTGCATTGTAGGTCTTTATATATTCTATTAAGCCCGTACAAGATAGATGATTTCTAAATATTTTCTCCCTATCTGCAGGTTGTCTTTTCACTTTCTTGATAATGTCTTTTGATGCAGAAAAGTTTTTAATTTGGATGATGTCAATTATCTATGCTTTCATTTTTTGTTCATACTTTAGTGACATGTCTAAGAAACCATTACCTAATACAAGGTCCTGAAGATTTGCCTCTAGGCTTTATCCTAAGAGTTTTATGGTTTTGGCTCTTATATTTAGGTCATTGCTGCACTTTGAGTTAATTTTTGTGTATGGCATGAGGTTAGGGGCCCAGCTTAAGCTTCTTAAGAACAGGTCCTGTGCTTGACAACTCTGTCCCTTCCCCAGCATCTCATACACAGCAGGCATTTAATAAGCATAAGAAGAATAAAGGACAGGACATGAGAGGGCGGGAGGTCCCACAACAGGTGACACCAGGTGTTAGTGAGAGTACATATATCATGAGGATCCTAAAACTTCAGCTCCCCACTCAACAATGCCCATGCATGGGCCTTATCTAACTCCAGCACAAGGCAGGCTGCGTTGCCGCCATGTTTGCCTCCCCACCGACTTCCAATTTCTGTGCGTGCTCTGTTTACATGATTTTCCTGCCCACCCTACACTTGGCGTTGCCTGGTCACCACAGGACTTCTAAGCATTCTTACACCAGCAAGACCTGCTGGACCCATTTCCTCCTGCCTGTTGTTGTTGTTTTGAGGTACCGGGACCGGAAATTGAACCCAGGATCTCATATGTGGGAGGCTGTCGCTCAACCACTGAGCCACTTCGGCTCCCCTGCCCTGGTTTTTACCTAGCAACTCAGACTAATTGCAGCTGACTTTCCCAGGGAGGGCTCGACTTGACTAGGAGAGCATAATAAATTTGGGAGTGGCATAGGGAAAGTGCAAAACTCCTGATCATCTTACCTTTCAGGAACACGTAACAATTGCAGCCGATTCATGAAGGGTCTGCTGCACATTAGGACTACCCCGGTGAATGAGTGCCTGTGAATGCTCTCCCACCTTCCAATGGGATAGTGAGGACACAGAAATTGGGGCCTTCACGGTAAGTGGCCAGGCGAGAGTCAAAAATGCCCAGGAAGGGAGAGGGAAAAGCAGTTGTAATATGGGGGCTTTTTCGGGACTTGGGAATTATCTTGAGTGACATTGCAATGACAGATATAGGCCATTTTATATCATCATATAGCATGCAGAACTGTGTGGGAGAGAGTGTGGTCTACAATGTGAACTATGGTCCATACTTAGTGGCAAAGCCCCAGGATGTGTATATCCATTGCAGGTGATGTGCCACACTAATGAAGGATGTTTATGTGGGAGGTTGTGGGAGGTGTGGGAGGTGGGGAACATGGGGATCCCTGTAATTTTTGTGTAACATTCATGTAATCTAAGTATCTTTTTTAAAAAAATGCCCAGGACTCAGAGCCAGGGAGGCTCGAGCGTGGATTATGCCGCCTGCTAACCCTGAGGCCTTGAGAACATTGTACATTCACTAGGCCTCTGTTTTGCTCGGGTAAAAATAGGAAAATAACATCTCACTCACCCGGGTAATGCGACAGCGAACATTGTAGATGTTTGATAATGCAAAACCTTTTTTCCTAGAATGCCAGGTACCCCGCCAAGCCCAGCAGAAGTTTCAAAGATAACATTAGCTGCCAAGAAGAAGGAAGAGGAGGAAGAAGAGGGAGACGAAGAAGACAAAAACATAGAAGGAAAGAGGAGGGAGAAAAGAAGAAGAAAAAGAAATGGTAGTTGGTTGGCCTCCTATTTGGATCAAAATAATAATGATCACAATAAGCTAGCGGACACGTTCAATGCTGTTTGGATGTGTGGGAAACCTGAAAATCACAACAGAATGTGGAAAGTGCTGTTTTAGCGGCAGGCATGAAGGAGGCAGAGACTCTGTAGAGCAAGGGCTTCCCATGAGTAAATTTTGACATGGGTCATTAAGGAGGAGTAAGAATCCAACAAGGAAGGGAAAGGGCATTTGGGCAGAAAGAACCACACATGCAAAGGCTCAAGGTGAAAACCAGCGTGTCTGGGTAACCTTCAGCCCTAAGAGCACAGGGGCGGGGGATGGAGCACGGGGCAGGGAGCAGTGGAGATGAGGCCAAGAAAGTAGCAGGACCAGGTTTCGAGGGCTGTTAGCCTGGTGGAGCAGCGGGGACTTTATTGGGGGGTCGTCAGAGGTTTTCCAGCAGGGGTTGGTGTGGGAGGAAGGGACACGACCAGATTTGCTTCAGAAAGAGGACTCAGTGGCCTCATGGTAGGTGCAGAGGAGGGTGATTGGAGCAGGGAGACAGTTAGGAGACAGTCCAAAAAGAAAACTCCTGCAGGTAGATGGCCCATTACGGGAAATGAGGAAAATCTTCAAAGCCAAAAAGGTGAACACCAGAGTCACTAAACTCTAAAACGTGAGCTGGGTTTCTTAGCCTAGTCTGCTTCTCCTGTTCCATGCAGGAGTTACCAGAAGCCCTATCTCTGGCTCCCAGCTGCTTTCTAATCCCAGGGATAAAGGTGAGTAATCCAAAACCTAAGGGAATATTTATTTTAAGTAGATTGACGTCTGTAGGAAGGGAAAAAAAAAAATACCAAGGTCTGAATGGGGAGCCATGACATTCACACAGCCTGGCCATTGTGTAAAGAGCAAAATTCCTCAAGATTGTGTTTGTCCAAGAAATCAGACGGTTTACGGTCCCTGAGTCAAAACACTCAAGGATTGGAAGCCAGAGCTTCCTGGGTTGAACCCAGTTGCTAAATAAAATAGAAAGGAAAGAGCAATTAGGTGCCATGCATTGTTGTGAAGTGGGTGGGGTGGGTTGCCGAGACTCTCAGCCAGGAGATGCGATGGCAGAAATTCTGCAACATGGCACTTGGGTTTCCCAAGGCTCCCTCCCACCTCCACCCCATGTTCTGCTCCCCCCACTTAGGCGGGCATTGTTGGCACTGCAGTGAATTTTGCTAATGGCTCAAACCACATGGAGGTGTGAAACCCAACCAGGTCATTGGCTGGTCAGGAGCCAGGCTCATCCCCAGAGGTCAAAACCAACCCCCTCTCCTCTTGCTAACTTGGGTACAAGTCTTCACTGGTGGCCTGCCAAGAATGGAGGCCATCAGGAGCAGGCTAGTCTTCCTTCATCCTTATTGAAAAAGTTGTGAGGAGCAGGGAAAGGCAGAGGACCACATTCTGCCAGCTCTTGGGGAAGCTAATGAACAAGGCAAGCCCCAAGTGGGAAGAGTGGGAAGGAATAGGTGGCGGAGAAAGAGAAGAATGACAGAGAGGCTGCCGCACACATCTCAGGGGCGAATCACCTCCTTGCAGGAACCCCAGCTCCTGTCCCTGCAGTGGGCTCAGGTGCCACCATGCACACAAGCTGTGAGAGAAGAACTCTCTGCAGCCCACTGAGGTCTTATCAAGACCACCCTGGCTGAAACACCAAGGGAGAAATTAGGGACAGCGAGGAGGAGAGAGTGCGAATGCACTGAATGGGACCTGTTTGTCATAAGTTAGAATCCAGCTGCCTCCTGCCTGGGGGAAATAAAAATACACCAGGCCACTTCTGGTTGGAGCCGTACGTGTTTGGGGTTGCCCAGTGACCCTGGACCTCGCTCAGATGTCTTTCACATGGTCACACCTCCGGGGCCTTCAGAAGGATGTGCTTTCTGTCTCTAGGATTTTAAGTCCTAAAGATTGCATTTGTTGAGAGATCCTGAAAGCCTTCACTCAAGTTGAACTTAAAGTAATAACCAGTTCAGAGGGAGGTGTGAGATTTCTTCTTAGAGGTTAGGAGCAAAAACATTTTATAAACAAAAGGGAGAGAGAGAAAAAAAAAAACAGCTGAAGTCTGCAAACTATTAACTCTATCTCTGTTTATTTCCAAAAAAGCAGATGGACTTGACTTTTTTTCTATAAGTTAAAGGGGTTCATTTTTTTTTTTTTCTTTTAAGTTCTTTTCAAGGGAAACGCCATTCCCACGACCGACCCTTGTGAGAACAGAATTAGGTGTTCTCTTTTGTAGAGCCTGATTCTGTCATCATTATCGAGGAGCGTTTAATTATCACCCTCACTGCACTGCAGAAAACAGAACATGCCGGAGAATCCATCTGCAGCTCAGTTCCCCACCTTGGGTGGGGGGTGGGGCTGGTCAGTTTGAAACAGGCATCAGGACACCATGCCTTTGAACACACTTCGTTTCATGGACGGTGGTCTCAGAAAGCATTTGCTGAGGACCAGAACCAGAGCAAAGTTTCTTTTTTTGGCCCCTCCTTCTGCTTCCTACCCCTATTTTTTTTCCCTCTAGAGATAGTAGCTGTAAACTAGGTAATGTTAAGACATTAGGATATAATTTAAGTATCTTTTGAAAAAAAACAAAAAACAAAAAAACATTAGGGACAAAGCCAGCCCTCACAGAAGGTTCTGGTTTCTACAGAGCCCAAGGACTCAGGCCCCACCTGGAGGAGGTAGAACATGAGTGAAGCCAGCAAGGCAGAGACTAGAACTGAGGCATCCTGGGGGAGATTTCCAGAAGGCTTCTGAGGGTAGCTCCTATTCCTTGACCCTGACCACTTTTTCTAGGAGGGAGGACCTTTTTGACAAGGGTGTGCTTTGGAGGCCTGAGGAGGTAGGAGTCAGAGGGGTCAAAAGGCAAATGCAGACCGCCCTCAGCTTATCTCATCAGCCAGCCCCTGGGGAGTGTTGCAAAAGGTGACCCGAGACCCAGCATAAGCAATGATTTTGATCTTCACAGCTGGCAGCTGCTCAGCCAGAGCTGAGGGTCCAGTCATTTAAAGATCCCTGGACTTGCACCGAAAAACCTAGAACCTTGACGTAGCTGCAGCAATAGCTGGGCAGCAAGTGTTCAGTCATCTTACCCCTCTGTGCTCTGTAAAACAGGAAAGACCCCAAGAGAATGTTGGAGGGGGTGCAAGAGGCATATGTGCTCAGAGGCTCCTTCATTGAGAGAGGACTAGAAATGCTTTGCCAAATGGTTTCCAGGAGTAATGGATTGGAAGAGTTTCCTCTAGAACAGGGTAGCGTGAATCCGTGCTTAGTCAATGCCCTTTGGCAAAGAGGAGAAAGGGAGGGGGGGCAGAAGGCAGAAAGAAGTAGCAATGGCACCATTTTGCACTGCTCATTGGATTAAAGGGTGGTTTTAAGCCCAAACGTGCCATCAGCTGCGGATGGCATCAGACAGTTAGGCTGGGAGTGTGGCACTGTCCCAGGTCAGCCCTGACGGGCACTCAAGTCTTGGGACAATTTGGCTTTCCTGTTGAAAGCTTTCAGGGAAGCCGCCCAGTTTGGAATCTCAGATTTGGCAAATAAACAGGGGAAAAAATTAGTCCCAATTATTTTCCAAGGCTTCCATTCTCTCTGACGTGTGAGATTCCCATTAACATTAACCAGAGTTCAACATTTATTCTGGGTGTGAGTGAGAGCCAGGTCTGTAAAACACCTTTCCTAAGGTTAAGGTTGAAGATGATGGCATGGATCCTGTCTCCAGAGATTTCTTTTCTTTCTTTTCTTTCTTTCTCTCTCTTTCTCTCTCTCTCTCATGGTAGCTTTGTAATTTTCTTTTTAAAATACTCTTGAGCAAAGGGGAGAAAATGACACACATTGCAATAACCTTGACCCCTGAAATGCCCCCTCGCTCCTGCAAGGGAGCAGTTTTGTTTTTCAAAGAGCTGTTTTGTCATAAAGACAATAGTCTTAGTAGTTTGAATCTCAACCTTCGAGTTTTCCTTTTTTCCTTTCATCCTGTGTGATTTCAAATTGTGCTGAGGCCCTTTGGCCTCGGTGAATGCAATTCAATGGCGCCCCCTGGAGGCTGACAGGGAGGGGAGACACGCAAAAGAACAGGTGGGGAACCTCAAGCCTTCTCCACTCAGCCAAGGCAAGCTCCTGTCTAGGCTCAAAGTCAAGGTCGGTGAGTAGCAAAACCAAGGAGCTGCATTCCTATTCCAGCTCTGACACCCACGAGCTGTTCACGTGCCCAAATAGTAAGACAGAGATTGGCTTTGGCATGAAACAGGTCTTGGGTTGCTCTCCAGCACAGCTGAAGAGTTAACTACCCTCTCTGACTTTGTTTCCCTTTCTGTATGGCATTGGTAAATTTAGAATACTAGGTAATATCTGGTATTTTTTCTTCTAAGAGCTTAGCATGTATTTAATTCCCCCCACCCCACCCCACCCACAAAACCCTATGAATTATGTGCTGTTACTAGCCACGTTTTACAAAATGAGGAAACTGAGACCCAGAGTGCGTTAGGACCCTCCACAGCGCACGATTGGTAAGATCAGGTGTGAGCTTAGGCATTGTGACCTGCAGACTGTGTATCACACCACTGCCCACACTCAGCTGGCTGGGCCACATGAGGCTGGAAAGGCAAATGCAAACTGCCTAACCCTGGGGCCAACACATAATAAATGCTCAATAAACTGTAGCTAAAATTTAGGTTCCCCTTCTTGATCTACCACCTTCACATGTGTGACCATGGACAAAATATGTTAACATCTTTGTACCTCAGTTTCCTCCTCTGTAGAATGGGTTGATGGACATTCCCTGTAAGGTACTTCCTAGTATAAATATTTATTTTAGGCAAAACCTAGAGTCTATTAGGCAAAGCAATCAGTTCATCTCTTGGGACATTTCCTCATCAATAAAAGGAAGGAGTTAGTGGTCCTCAAGAATCTGAAGTCACCTCCTGGGTTCAGTGACATTTATAATGGTTTCTGCTGTTCCTTGAGAGAGACACAGAACACCAAACCCCTCGGGCTCTCCCCTCAGCTCTGCCTCTCGCTGAGATTTCTTAGAGCCCTTCCCAACAGAAAGGCTGCTAAAGGGTCTCTTTACTACATGTTTGGAGGCAGGCTTGGCAGCAGAAGGTATTCTGGAGGCTCTCGGGAGTCCAGTCCCACCCTCTGGGCTCCTTATCCACCCTATAGCGCAGGGCTTATATTCTCTTATACACCCAATTAGATGGCGCATGAGGAGGAAGAACGTGTGTAGAGGACAGCATCTTCCAGTTACTGGGCTGAGCTCTGATTCTCACCGTTAGGTGGGAAAGAATCCAACTGACTAAGCCTCTAGGCGTTCACGTTACCCTAAAGAAGGGGAATTTGTAAAATC
This sequence comes from Tolypeutes matacus, assembly GCA_026826555.1. Lineage (NCBI taxonomy): Eukaryota > Metazoa > Chordata > Mammalia > Cingulata > Chlamyphoridae > Tolypeutes > Tolypeutes matacus. The sequence goes on from JAKSZT010054226.1 coordinate 4,880,096, forward strand.
AGACGACAAAGGACATCTACTGCATTTTTTAAAAAATCAGTTAACTCCACTCTAAATTCTTGGCATCTTTATTGTTGATATTAACCCATGACAATAGGAGAAAATTTTAATTTAGACTAGAGGAAGAACCAACTCTGCTCATTTATAAATGTGATTGAGGCTGAAAGTGGTAGTCTAGAGAGTTTAGTGTTAATTGAAAGTCAGCTAAAGGATAATCTAGGCATAGTATTAGTGATTTTGGTGGTAGATGAGTATGGTGATTAATAATAGAAATACAAGAATGTTCCTCTATTACAAGGTGTTAGAATATGGTGATACATGGGGGCAATACAACTAATGTAACTTATAGACTATAGTTAACAATAATATTGTAATAATTTTCAGCAAAGTCTAATGGTCAAAAAAGAATATAGGATTTAGTCTTTTGAAATGTGAATATGATAGATGAATTTTTTTTTTTCATTTTCTTCATTAACGAGGAGACCTTGGTCATGTCATTTGACCAATCTATGCTCATTTATATTTTGGAACACTGGAGAATCAATTGTGATCGTTATTAGGATTAAGTAAGATAAATGGGCCTGGGCAGGATTTTTTTTTAAGTAATGCTTTCATGATTTGTTAAGCTGCCTTTTGTCTGTTAATTTTTATTTTGAAGTTGAAATAAAAGTATAAAAAAAAAAAAAACTTCCCAGTTGTATCTGTTACACAAAAGATGTGGTTTTAATGAGAAACTCCTTTTCTGCATATTACATTTTAAAGAAAAGGACAGGTGAGTTTGGGGATGGGAGGAGGGAGGCAGGAAGCTGGCTTCTGGGAGGCTGGGATCTTGAAACATGCCTTCCAGAGGGTGTCCAAATTTAGGGGCATTTATCTTCAGAAGCGAGAAGGACTGAGTTTCTCTCAATAAGGCAGTTCACAAGCACACGCTGGATCTTAAAGGAAGGCTAGCTCTAGTCTTTACTGGAAGATGCCCCTCTAGGCGCTTCACTTGGCCATAGCATTGGAGACGCGTGTCCTGCGCCGAGAGAGACCCCTTCTGTCCAAATGCTGGCGCTGCAGCCCGGCTCGCGGAGGAAATCACCAAGCACCACAGGCAACAGAGCATTTCAGGCAGAGAGGAGTGTGTGCTGCAAGCCGGGCACGGTGGAACCAGGGCGTCTTGGAAGTTGGACATGCAGTGAAAGCGTGGGAAAAGAAGCTGGACGGGCAGGACGAGGTGAGCTGCTGAAGGGCGCATGTGCGGTGCCGCGTCGAGGGCTTTGTCACGTGTCCTAGAGGCAAGGCTGGGCTCCTTGGTTTTTAGTGGATGATGACGTTTCCCAAGGAAAACCTGGGGACACCTCCACGATGGCGGCATGGCCTGGGGTTGAAATAGCACAGAGAGAAGGTAGCAGGAACAGTGGCCTTCCACGGAGCCTGGGCTGCTCCAAGGGAGCCAAGCTGAGACGTTTCCCCTGGGCCTCCGTTTTTCTGCCTCAGTGTCCTTTACCACCCCTTTGCTAAGGACAAAAGAATGCATGTATGACCCAAACGGCTGGCTCTAGAGGTCTACGTTAATTTCTTATTTGAAGCACATAATCAGCCTAAAGAATAAATCTCCACCACTCCTGGGACTTCAGCAACGAAAAGAACCCAACTTGGAGGTGGTTTACAACTAATCAGGGTAAAGAAAGATGAGGCAATGTAAACACGGTAAGGGCTGGAAAGTTTCACTAAGTTCTCCTTTAGTGCACATAAGATTTTCAAGGCAGCTCAAGCACATTAACGTGCTACATCAACTGGCTCTCCTGATGGAAAAGGTGAAGCAGGGCAGGACAGAGAAGGCTAATGTCCACAAATGTTCGCAACTTTGGTGTCTCCATCATTTGTGAAATGCCGGTTAAGACAGTGGTCCATATGAGACCCAGAGAGACTAACTGATGGGGAATTAGAAGCTTGAGACTGAGGTCCAGCTCCAGTGGGGACCAGCTACTCGAGGCTTTGTCAAGTCCATCCAGAGGACGCCTGGGGGATGTGCTCACGGCCGTGGGCTGTGAGCCATGGGCTCCGGGCTCAGCCTCTTGCCACCTGGGCAGTCTGGGCACAGAGACACCGAGAAATATGAAAATACCATTGGGTGGAAGGGGCCCAATGGAAGGAACACCTGGGACCATCCAGAAAGCAGCCCCATTACCCCTGGAAGCCTCAGGAGCTGCTAAATTGATCCAGAGTCTGGGGAATGACCTCAAGCCTCGCTGATGTCTGGCTCTTGGAGTGGGGAAAGCCAATGGTCTCCAAAGGCCTATGAGCAGGCAGTGGCTCCATTTGGGCAATTTGATCCCTCCCTCCTCCCTCCCACCACAGGATTTTTTCATAACCCCAGCTGCCTGGGGGCAGACAGATTCCAAAGTTGAAACAGCCCTCTTTCTGGGGAGGAGCCTAAAATGGGGCTCCCTGACATCCTGCAGGGTTTCAGCATCAAAGGCTGTTGCTAGGCTGGGTACAGTTGGAGCGTTCACCTGTTGGGAAGAGGTGGCCCACACAGGACACGGAATCCATAATCTTCACCGGCTCAGTTGTCTACAGGTTCGAGGGTTGAAGCCGGTCAATCTGCTCCCGTCTCTAGGGCACTTCCAGTGCCTGGCACATATTTGATGCTCAAAATCGCTTCTTCAGGGCACAGGGCAAATAGCCAATGTGCCTCATTTTTCTTCCAGCCACTTTGACAGCAGAATGGCATCGTCTTCATTATCATCATTACCATCAACTTCCTCATAACAAAAACAACTGCCACCACATCAGCTAAAGCTTCCCCAGCTGGTACTACATTCAAGGCATGGTGCTGCATCTTCTCCTTTAAGCCTCCCACCAATCCATGAGAGAGATACCCTTATCAGTCCCATTTTACAGATGAGAGCAGTGAGTTTTCAAGAGGTGAATTTATTTGCCAGAAGCAAACGGTGACTAGCAGAGCTTGGCTGCACCCCAGGCCTTTGTTGCTCCTCCAAAGGCGTGCTCCTTGTTGCCCGACTCACCGAATGTCTCAGCAGTTTCTGGAATAGCACCTCAAGAATGGTCTCCTTCCTCGCCAGAGAGGATGAACGCAACAGGAGGGAAGTTTCTTCCTTGCAAGCCCAGAATCAAATACTGTTAGCTTTGTCCTCTTCTCATGCCCGAGCATTTGTCCATTCATTTAGCAAATAATGGTTAGGTGCTTTCAATGTGTTCTGCTAAGCATGTGAGATGAATTATAACCAAGACAACAAGCCTAGGTCTTTGCAGGTGTGTGTCTGTGTTTTACTGTGGGAGTGGGGATGGGAGTCATGTGTGTGTGTGGGGGGGTGAGCAGGAATTACAATAAACTACTTCAATTGGTCTTCATGCATCCAACACGACTTCTGTCTTAACCACCAGCCACTCACCCCCCCATAAGCCTGCCTTTGCAGATGACATGGCATCTGGCATCTAAGATGCCCTCAGGCAGCCCCTCTACCGACAGCATCAAGTCATGGGGAAAGCATGGATGTTAGGATAAGTAAGACCTAGGTCTGAGTTCTAGCTTCACCATTTACTAATTGATGACCTTCCTGAGCTTTAGATTACATCCCTAAGATAGCTTCCCCCTTGGTGCTTTCATTAGGACTATTATCAGATGGGGCATAGCATAGTTTGGACAGGGTTGAGGTGGAAATTTCACGTGAGAGGATGGAGACAGCAAAGGAAGACTTCTCCGGAGAAAGTGTGCCAGAAAAGAGGAAGAGCAATTTCATGGTGGGTGGGAGTGTGGGTATAGTCGAGGGAGGGGGCTTGAGGATGGGAAGGAGGAAAGGTACCAACATAGAAGGCACAGTGAAAACAGAGAAAACAGAAGCCATGACTGTTGGAGACACAGGAAGAGGCAGGTGGATGTGGGGTCCTGTACAGTTGAATGAATTAGCCTTGAACTACAGTTCCCTTCTTTGAGGTGTGTGGGAAACAGGCAAGTACAGATGCAGAAAGGTTTAGAGAAGTGGATAAGTAGCCAGGAGGACATGTGGAAAAGATGTTTCCTGATAGTCTCACTGTTCTTCCATGAAATGGGAATAACAGCTGTAAGAATCAGGGGCAGTAAGGGCTATAGGAGAGGAGCCAAAAGGTTGGATGGGAGCCCCTGAGTCTTCACTGAGTTAAGACAACATAAAAGGGCAGCATGGCTGTGTGATTTGTGTCACGGCTGTGGTTCTCAACATCTAAGAGCAAAGACTTGTAGCATTGGACCAGGCATGGGGGTTTGCTGGGGATGTGGGAAATTCATTCATTAAATAAATATTTATTGCTTCTGCCATGCACTCTCCTAAATATACAGTGTAGGCAAAACCAAGAGAAAATAGACCTCCATGAAGCTTATTATCTTGTAAAGAAGGGCAGGGGCACAAGAGACTCAGGGATGCTGCTGAAGAGTGTTGCTGAGCTGATCAACTATAGGAAAGAAGGTTTGGAAGGAAGCTAAGAGCCAGGGAAGAAGTAGAGATGTCAAGAGGTCTGTGAGACCAAAGATCAGGTGGGTAGGGCGGGGGAAAGCTCATGAGAAAACTGAAAGAGCAAGAGGCCAGGCAGACAATAGAAGACTGACTTGGCTGGAGGAAGCAGTTCTCCATGATTCTAAGGTCTAGGAGTTTCCAGTGAAGTGGCTGAAGAGGAGTGGAGATGCAGGTCATTGAAACAGGTCACAGAATGAACTGTTAGGAAGGGCCAGTTGCCCAGATATAATGTACTCCTACTGTTGTGGCAGTAGTCGAGAGAAGATTTTGAGACACATGCAAATGAAAAAACATGACCTGAAATTTGGTAGAAGAAAGACAAGGAAGGATTAGATATGAGCTGCAAGAGAAGATGAACTATTATTTTTTTTTTTAAGTTACACGTGTGGAAGTTCTAGTAGATCCCTGAGGGGATATCAGACCCCCACTCCCAAACCCTGGTGCTTTGGGTGTCAGAAAATGAGTATCCTCTGGCAAAGGGAGCTGCAGGGAAAGAGCATTTCCATTATGGCAATGGAGAGGACAGCGCAGTCTTCAACAGGGGAGAGAACAATGGAAAGTTTGGGGATTCCTGAGGCAACAATGGCAAGAGTTGGGGAAGGGAAATAAGAGCAAAAGGAGACATGGGCAAAGCAGATGGGAGGAAAGGGGTTGAGGGGACAAGATAAAAAAGGAAATTGCAGGGGAATAGGAAGAAGGGCACTCTTTGTGAGTGACTAAGTGTCATCTGGAAGAGAGGTGGGGTTGAATGTAGCTGACTTCAAACACCTAAAATTCTGTTCAGGTTACTTTAGTGTCAACACTGACCTGGAGCCCAAGACTGAATTTGGCTTGGCTTCAGGGAAGCTGTGATGGCTGCCTCTGTCCCTCAGGTCAGGTCCCCCATCCCCAAAACCTCTATCTCCTCCAATTGGATCCAAATGAGCTCTCCCCTCATTGGAAGCCAAGACATGGGGCTGCGGCCAGAACTAGGATGAGGCAAGCGCGGCACCCAGGGCTCAAAACAAGGAGGCCTAACTCTCAGAGCCGTGCAACTTCAGTGTCATCACCTACCTATTGTCCTGCAAAAACGACCTTCCTCAGTTTGTCATGTTCCATATTGCAGAAAGAATAAACAAACATGGCACCCAACTCTGAGCATGCAGGCTAACACTGACAAGGTTTTAGAAATAGGCACAATAGACAGCTGAACAATCTCTGAAAGAACAAATAGCATCAGCAAGAGAAAACATGCCCCGCTTTTGCCAGGAGAGGAGTTCAGAATCCAGGACATAAGTGATATGTTTTCATCGCCCACAAATGATCAGCGCCAGGAGAACCTGAACCACCATCAGCTTGGGCTCTAGAAGCACCTATTGACCATATGTCAGGCACTGTAATGAGTCTAGGGCCCTTAGTTTCTGGAAGTTTTCAGTCTGGCAAATAAATAAACCCTGGGGCATCCCACTAGCCATCCTTTGGGCTACAGAAAAGTCACCTCTCTCTTCAGACCCTGCCAAGCCCGCCCCCTAGTGGCCTAGTACTCTGTCTGCAGGATCCAATTTCTCACCACCCACTCCAAAAAAACACTGTTTTTCAGAGAGATCCTTAAGCCGCCACCTGCTCCCTTTCCCTTTCTCCCCACCTGTTTCCACGAATTAGAAGCCACTGAAATGTAAAAGTAAATAAATAGCAAAGCTTAGCAGGAACGACCGAAGAGCCGGAGAGAGCTACTGAGTGTCCCCTGTGCTTGGCCCTGGTGGCCAGCGGAGGCGGCCACAGGCAGCCCTGGAATCTCACTCTTGAGGCGCCAAAAGCAACAAGAGCTGCTGACCAGAAATACGTGTGTTTTCCCCCTTCTCCTCTCTGGATTGTTTTTCCATTACCTCAAGTCTTCACAAAGTCCCCAGGAGAACCCAGGTCCTGCTTGCAAATGCAGGAAAATGACACAGTTAGCTGCATTCTCAGACATCCGTGGGGCCCATGAAAGACCCTCTGGTTCCTTATAAAAAGTCTATGATTTCTTAAGGGAAGTGGAATGATAAGAACAGGCCACAAGCAGACTAATCTCTACTGTCCCTTCCTAGAGCTGGCTGCTGGCTGGGGAAAATCACTTTTTTCCCCCTCTCTCCCCTACAAAAAAGGTGAATCCCAAGCAGTCAAAGATTGTTCTAGGCACCCAAAGTGAATGGAAGCCTTGGCAAACTGTACTTAATTTGATCATTGTCAAAAGTCAAACAGGAAAATCCAAGAAAAATAACATCTGAATTATTTGAGTTTGGGCTTTGATTAGCATATTGAATAGGCGACCCTTAATTTGTCATATTTGCACTTTGTGTGATTACTGTGCTGAGGAAGCCACGGGATGGAATGCGAGGTGCTCAAAAGACTTTCTATTTGGGGGCGGATGTGGCTCAAATGGTTGGGCGTCCGTTTGCCATATGGAGGGACCTGGGTTCGATCCCCGGGACCTCCCAGTAAAATAAATAAATAAATAAATAAATAAATAAATAAATAAATAAATATATAGAAGGCGCATGGGCTGCCAGGCTCTGTGTGCCAGTGAGCCGCCAGGGCCCAGGAACCATGCAGCAAGATGATGACCTAATAGGAGAGAGACGCAAGGGACAGACAAGTTGAGATGCTCTGAAAGCTCCGAAAACCAGGAACCGAGGTGGCGCAGGTGGCAGAACACCTCTCTCCTACATCAGAGGTCTCCAGGATCGAATCCTGGTGAAGACTGGAGGAGGAGGATGAGAAGAGATGGCAGGAAACAGACACAGAGAATTGCCCAGTGAATGGACACAAACAGCAAATGGGGAAGGGGGCGGTTAAAATGGATAAAGTAAATAAATAAACTTAAAAAATTAAAAAAAAAAAAGACTTTCTATTCACTCAAAATGCACAGCCAAAAGCAAAATCCAACTCCCTTAATATTTGTTTCTCACTTCCTCAGTATTCTTGGCTTAATGCCTCCCTTTCATTTCTTCATCCATAAATTGTGAAACATGTATTTTATAGGGAAAATGTGAGCAAGGTGAATCTTCTTTCCACACAGTGGAGGTTTCCCTGAGCTTGTGCTGTGCCCTACACCCTTTGATGCTCCACAACCCCTGGGAAAGTGAGCAAGTTCCTTCACCAGCACACAACCCCCCCTCATGCCTTACTTCTCACATTTGCTCCCCATGGCACCTCCAACAAATACAGCCACTTTCCCTGCCTGGGCACATCGGGGTCTGCCCAGCCACGGCCCAGAAAGACCTTCTCAACAAGTTCACTGGGGACATTTTTATTCTCCCTCCAAGGTCCTGCTCAAACATCCTGTGAAGATGTCCCTGAGCCCACCAGAAAGGGTGTAGAGTATCCCCAGCTCTCATAGCACTTTTCACAGTATATTACGATTATTTGTTTGCTCTGTCTTTCGCACTAGACTGAGTTCCTCATGGGCAAGAACCATGTGTTTTCATCTTTAATCCCCAAACTGTAGAAACAGATTGCCTAGCTGTCATGGGCACTCACAATTCTTCTTGTTAAGTGAATAGATGGATGGTTGGGTGGATAGATAGTAGATAGAGAGAGAGAGAGAGAGAAAGAGATAGAGGAGAAGAATCCAGGGTCCTTACACAAAGCTCTTTCCATGTAAGATTACAGTGATCATCTTTCTGTACCCACCTCCTCTTTGCTAAGGTCTTCTGGTTCCATTTCCAGATGCTCAAAGCCTATGCCAACAGGGACCCTCCACTGTGGCATTCCATCAGCTTCTGTCCCTCAGGTAAGGAGCCCCCTTCTCTAGATTCTTAGCTCCTATAAAACTTACATCTTCGTAACTAGTTAAATTTTAATAAGGACCATAGATTGAATAACAGTAGTGTGCCAATATACGTTTTCTGGTTTGGAACATCCTATTGTAGTTGTGTAAGAGAATGCGCTTGCTTTTAGGAAATATACAATTAAGGATTTAGGGGTTAACAAGGTATTATGTGTGCAACTCACTCAAACAACTATGAACAAAACAATAAGTATAGATAGAGGTAAAGAAAATGTGGTAAAATTTTAATATTTAGGGAATTTAAATATTAAAGGATATATGGGAACCTCTTGTACTATTATAGAAACTTTCCTGTCAGTCTGAAATTATTTCAAACAAGAAGTTGTTTGTTTTGTTTTAATGAAGGTAATTGTGCAACACAAACAGTGAACTTTAAGTTAAACCGTGGACCTTAGTCAATTGTACAGTTATAAAAACGTGCTTTCATCAATTGTAACAAATGTACCACACCAGTGCAAGGTGTTAATAATAGGATGATGTATGAGAATCCTCTATTTTATGCATGATTATTCTGTACAGCCACAACTTCTTAAATTAATTAATTAGTTAACTAATTAATTATACCTTGGGCCTCATGCCTTCTGGACCCTAGGTAGACGGAAAAGGGCAAATAGACAGACAATCACAATGTGGTAGTGATAGCTAATATTTATTTCTTCTTATTTAACATTTGAAGTTTCAGCTGTCTCCACTGCCTTACACCAACGAGTAAGAGTTGTGAAAATGTTGATTTCCCCACCAGGGGATATATTAGGAGGACATAAATGAGATATTTTAGTTCCTTAATAACCCACAGATTTTGTTCTACTTATATTATTGCACCAAAATAATTTCTTTATTCAAAACTAAGGGAGTTGAAAGGTGAAGTAGAATCATCAGGGTCTCTGCCTCCTGGTTGAGCCCTTTGACCTCAAGATCTCTGAAATCCCTGTTTGGAATCTGCAGGGGAAGTCTGAGAATTGGGGGCAAGTGAGGAATGGAGCAGAGAGATAAGGGAAACGAAGGAAGGAAGCAAGAAAAGAAAGAGCAGGAGAGGGGAATCCTTTGGGGAATGTTCACTGCAATTTGACTCTTCTGTTGCACATGCTTAATCCATGAGCTAAAAGTCTTCACAGGATATGTTGGTTCTGATGGAAACGGGAAACTTGTGAGGAAGTCTCTAGAAGAGGAAGAAATGTTTCAGAAGATAAATCGCATGCCATAAACCCAGAGATGGTGCTTGGTTGGGCATAATCTAAGACAAAGAGGAATGTCCACTGAGGCTCAGAACATAAACAGTATAACAAAGCAACGTGACTGTGGACCCCAGGTCTTCATTGCTGAGCCTGCTGCTGCCACAAAGAGAATCAGAGACAATCACCTAGATGCATCAGTCCCCTACTCCAATTGTTTTTCCTCAACTACCTAATATTTCAGGCAAAAGATATCTAATGTCTATATACTCTAAATGAATCTCAATTCCTCACTTCCTTATGCAAACATTGATAGTTTCCATCGGTTTTGACTCTGCTTCTTTAGGAAATAATGTCTGACTGCACAAGCCTGGTATAGGATCCCTCCTATATGCCCCCAGAGCTCCCAGCTCCCACACCCCATATCATAGTGGCATATGTTATAAAATATATAATTTTCTAATCACCTGATTATTTATCTGAATCCTTTACTACACCTAGAAAAGGCAGAGACTGTTTACTCTGATATCCACAGCTAAGCAGGATAATAGCTCATGATAGACCTTCATTTGCCCATATCTACCTGGCTGATAAATTGATTAATATTTGTGGAATTAAATCAAATATTGGCCCTACTTAATGATAACCATCAAATGCTTACATAGTGCTTTCCAAGTGCACTTCTAACGTATCAACTCATTTAATCAACAACCCGATGAGACATGAACCCACAGTCCTTTTCCACCACCAAGTAAAGTGAGACCCAAAGGCACTGAGTTCTTGCCCCAAGGCACGCAGGGCCCAGGCAGTCTCACTCCAGCATCCTCACTCTCAACCTCTACTAATATGGCCGCCTCTGGTAACTTTGAGAAACTTCCCAATTCAACAAGCATTTCTTCAGTGTCATCAATTCCAGATCTGGATGTACAAAGACGAGCCCTAAGGAATTCACAGGGACCCTTAGGGTGTTTATGGACCTAGATGTCCATAAACGAAACTCTCTACCTCCTGGGAATATAGAAAAGAACATGCTTTGCACTACACTACCCAAAAAAGTGTCTGTGGCCATAAAGAGATAGGGAGACCCTTGTTAATTCAGGTTTTTCCCCACTATTTAAAAGTTTTTCTATTTCCATCTTTGCTGGAATTTCCCTGCTCCAAGTGGCAGGTATGTCCCTAACATTTGCAAGACTTAAGTCAAGAATCCAAATAGGGGGCAACGTAGCCTAAACATGTCTAAATATTTAAAAGGTTAACTCAAGCTAACAAACTAGTAAATAAATATGTTATATCCTCCTATCTTGATAAATAAACCCTCAGAATGAGAAGATTCAAAAACTGTTGCTATGGTTTTTATAGTGCTGAAAGTTAAATAGCAATGACAAATACATTTAATTATTGTGAAGGTCTTGTTCACTTGACAGACCAGCGATATTTGGATGAGAATAAAATAAGGACAAAAATAAATAATACGTTTTTAAACATTTATTCCGTAAACTATTTCTCATGCCTTCATTTTGGTCAAATCATTTGTTATATTGTTATAATCAGAATTTTCACATAATTTGTATTCTATTGCTAGTACTAACTAAAGAAAATATGTACTTGTACTCAAAGTGTAAATATTTCAAATATATTTCTTCAAAACCTAAATTAAAGTAAATGTTAAAAAGGTGAAAAGTAAAATTACTTCTCATGTTTTAAGCATTGTTTTTCTTCTAAATTACTAATACTTATTAAAATTAAAAGGCAAAATAAATAATTAATGAATATCATATTTTAAATCAAAATAGAATAGAAAACTAGAAATTTAAAATTTTTTTTGAAAATTTCAGTATTTTAAAACAATTTTATAAAATCAAAGCCATTTTGAATTCTAACATTCAACGTTTTTCTTGTTCCAAATGTAAAGAATAATCATATGTCCACATATGATTTGTTCAGTATTACAACATGTTCCTCAGCCACCATGCTGCCATTTAAAAAATGCTTTTACAGTGATTATTTGGAGATATGTAAAACTTCATCCCATATTATGTTCAGTAAAATAAAATCAGGATATAAAACTTTGTTCAATAAAATCTTAATTTCCACCTTTTCTCGAAATAAAACCAGAAAGGAACCTCAAAAGTATTAAAGTAGTTATTCTGGGTAGTAGAACAATAGATAATTTTTGTTTTCTTCTTTATGATTTTCAAAATTTCTAAGTTAATTATAAAAAACATATACTAATTTTATCATCAGAAAAAATGTTTTATCAATTATCTTTCAGTTACAAGTTACAGAAAACCAAACTGAAAGTGGCTTAAACAATAAAGGGAATTTATGGCTAACATAACTGAGAAGATTCAGTTATGATTTAATTTCTTGGCTCCCTTTCCTGCAAATCTTTATTTTATGTCCATTTTTGTGATTAGCTTCATCCTCAGGTTGACTTGCCTCAAAATGACAAAATAGCTACCGTGGTTCCAGTCTTCCCATCTTCACACCATACCATACAGAAGTAACAAAGGCATCCATGTGCCAAAATCTCCTGCTCTGGTTGGACCAGCTTGAGATACAGGCCCACTTCTGAATCAATCACCTGGGGGGATCCCCTTAGGTTGTTTCCTCCACAGCTGGAGCTGGCAGGGCATTTGGCATCTCTAGAATCACATGGATGACCAAGCAGAAATTCAGGGCTACTGGAAGTAGGCCAGGGGGAATGGATGCTCATAGGTATGCCCACTCTACACATTTTAAGATAAAATACTTGTATACCTAATTTCAAACATTAAAAGCCACTATGGTGCTGTGAAAAGGGCATTGGGATGAAAAATCAGAAGACCTGAGTTCAAATTCTGTCTCTGCCTTTCTCTAGGTCTAAGAACTTCTCCAAGTCATTCTGGATGTTTCTTCATCTGTGCAATTCCTACCTAAAGGGACCCTTCTCCACTGTCACAGGCAGGGAGATATGTGATATGGAGGCAGATATAAGATGGATTTTGTAGATTTGGTGGCAGGAAGTTACAGGGGCTCCTACCTGACGGCTTGTTTTCTCAGTGAAATAGAACACAAGGTCCCCTGTAGGAAGGAGCTAAGGTTGGAGCGATCGAGGTTCGAGGAGAGCAGAAAAAGGGTTTAAAATGGTTACTACAAAGGTGGAAGAGGAGCTTGGTAAAATCACACTCACAGTGGGAGAGGAGCTTGGTAAGATCACACTCACAGATGCAGTATGCAGATACTCAATTTCCTCAAGGCCCCTTTTTAGGACTATCTATCTGTATGTTCACAATGACCACCCCCATTCCTAAACAATTCCAACTAATGGCTGGGTGACTGGGTAATTTACCCAATTTTTTATCAGAGTCGGGTATCAGTTATTGATTTAAGTCTTCCTGGGAAAGAGAAGGAAAAAAAAAAAAAAACTAACAAAGTGGCATTTTCTTGGAGTCAACAGAAAGGGTATGTGAATGGGTAAGATAGAAAGATAGCAAAGGAGTATACAACTGGAGGTTGTCTTAGTTTACCAAGGGCTGCTAATGCAATATGCCAGAAATGGGTGGCTTTTATAATGGGAATTTATTAGGGTAAAAGCTTACAGTCCCGAGGCTGTGAAAATATTTTAAATCAAGTAATCATTAGAGATGCTGTCTCACCAAAGCTCAGCTGCTGGTGATCCTGGACTCCTGCCACGTGCCAAGGCAAAATGGCAGCTGGTCTCTGCCTTCTCCTCCTGGCAGCTTTCTCCTCAGCTCGGCTGTGGGCGATCAGGCACATGGCTCATCTCTGCCGTCTCCTCTGAGGATCGTTGCTTCAGCTTCGGGCTTCTCCGCCAAGTCCAGCCTCCGGCCTCTCTCTCAGCCTCTCGGAGTTTCTCTGTCTTTCTGCAACTGCAGGCGATCCTGGAGTCCTCCCTCACATGGCAGGTAAAATGGCAGCACTCTTTTCTCTGTCTTCTGTTTTTAAAGGACTCCAGTAAAGGAATAAGACTCACCCTGGGTCCCGCAATCTAATCAAAGACCCTTAACTGGATCTAACCAAAAGGTCCCACGTACAATATAGGTTTACATGCACAGAAATGGGTTAGCTTATGAATCTAATTTTCTGGGGTCTGCAAAAAAACTCAAACCAAGACAGAGGTAAATTTCTCAGGTGGCCTAGAGGGCTCTGCACAGGATGTGGGCAGTATTATGACGAAGGTCCTTTTTTTTCTCCCCAACACCAAACGGGGGTGTTACATGGAGAGCTCTTAGGCTTTTCTTCAAAGGTTCCAAGAGCTTAGCTTCCCCAGCCCCCCACTTCTATCCCAATGAAAACTTTGCCTGGTATCCCAGCATCCCAGGGAAATTTACCTCAGTGGGAAAAAAAAAAGAATTCTCGTCCCAGTTCTCAATCAGAATACCAAAGCTGTTTCTTGTAGCACTGCACCCTTGTTTGACAATATAATGAGATCTGGTTAAAGAGATGAAAAATGCCTCAAACTGAGTGTTTATCTCAACCCCGCCAAAAGCTTTCAGGCCCGCAGGCACTCCCACCTCTGCAGAGAGGGTCAGGGACCTCCAGTCGCAGCCACTGGCTCTGGGCTGGCGTCTTGCTACACGGAGCCACTTTTGCAATAGCAGAAGGCAGGACTTTCTGTCAGTTTGAATTTCCTGAAGTGTACTGGCCTGTGTCACAATCTCAGTGGTGTCCGCAGGCAGTAGTTCCCTCAAACCCCTGGAATTGAATGGGAAGCAAGAGGTGAGTGTGAGTGTAAGAAGCCAGCACTACAGCAGATTGGAAATGAAGCTCCATAGGGTAGGAAGGTGCTCATCTGGGGGTGGACTGGACATGTGGGGGGTGGGACAGGGTTCCAGACAATAAATCAGTCTAAAGAGTCGATCTCTTGGGGTTCTGGAGAACGAATCACACAGTTGAAGCAGGACGTCCTTAATTCAGGGTGACCAGTTGGCCATTCCATTAAAGTCAAGTCTACAGAGCATTCAGAGAATGGATTTGGAAATTAATTAATACACACAAGGTAGGTAGCCTATTGGGATAATTTTGAATGAAAAATCCAATTTAACTTCTGAACCTTCAGTGTGAGAATTACTCTGCTCCATCCAGATGGTTTCTAACCCTCCCACATAGGAGTTTTGTATTCTCACCAGATTTGTTTCCATCTTCCTCTAATCTCTAGCACAGATTCCTATCTAACACTTACCATACTGTGCTGTAATTATTTACATGGCTTCCCCATCCCCTCTCCCACCTTACTGTGAGTTCCTTAAAGCAAGGATCCAAAATTGTCATCTACCTTGACACCTAGAAGGTGCTCTATATATACACTTTAATGGAATTAACCTATTAAAAAAGGAATAGAATGAGGCCATTTGGGAAAGAACAAAAAAAGGATATGCCTGAGTGGTAGCACCTCTGGGGCTCCAGGAACCCCTGGAGAAACCAGATTACCTTGCACCTTAGCCAATCTCATTCCACGTAAGGGGTTTTCTTTCAGTTCAACCCAATTTCCCCAGTGGGTTCAGAAAGAAACCAGCATCACCTCCACTTCCTGTTCTGGTGGCTGGGCGGCATCACCATTTAGGCATGATACTACTGTGCCCCTCCACTTACACTGGATTTTAGCAGAAGAACCAGTGATTTCCAGAAAGACTCGAAAGGATTAAAAAATACAAACATTCCCGGGTTCCAGCACCAAAAAAAAAAAAAAAAAAAAAAAAAAAAAGATACGAATATAACTATATACTCAAAAATTTGGGTAGAGATATTTGAGCAAGTTGCTTTTGCCCCATATCTTCTTTCAATTGTTCACTTTATTTTAAAACCTATTATACTGTATTATAGTGTATCATATTATATTGCATTATACTGTTTAAAATGCAACTGATGGCTCCTGCACCAGACTTTAAGCTTCTTGAAGGAAAAAACCCTTGAGTTTTCACCGACCTTAGTGCTCAGCACATAGCTTATAGCTCAACACTTAATATTTGGAGAATAAATAAGGGAATGAAAGAAATCAGATTATTTGGGAATGAAGCCCAAAGGATCTAAGATAAGAATGGATCATTTATATTTGACTTTGCCTACCTTCAACGTGGATGATAGTCTTTATTACTGTTCATAACACCAAACCATAATTTAAACATAGAAGAAAACCGTAAACCTTAAGCACCTTGTGTGTATGTATATAATACTTTGTGTATATTCGTTTTTGGAGTTTTGCTTTCTTTTTTACGTGTATATAAGCGAAATGAAAACCCAATAGTCTAAATTGCACAAACTGCCTTCCCCAAATGGTAAATTGCCCAGTGCCCAAGGAAGTCAGATCTTAAAAGGAAAAGGAAAATCTTACACTTCTCCCAGTAGAGAAAAGAGGGAAGCAGAAGATCGCAAGGAATGGGACGAGAGGAAAAGTGGCAAGGAGAAAGGAGACATGTACGGCCATTGTTTACTTGTGCCCATGGTGTTAGAACTGGAAGAACGCCTCAAGTTCTTCGGGAAATTGAGATGTTCCTTTTAAAGTGGCTCTCCCTAGTTATCACTGGGGCAGCAAGCTCCTCCAAGGTCGTTAACCTTCTGCCCTTCTCCCTAACCCTGGGGCCCTGGGGGCATATTTCTAAGAGACTGGCTTCCAGTGGGAGTCAGTATACTTCTCTTAAGAGCCCCCAGAGCAAATGACTGAACAGATTAGGACGGATTAGACAGATAACAATTCAGACCCTTTTACAAGCACATTTTTCACTCGACACTCAAATTCCCTTCTGTGCCCCACAGTCTCACACAACCCAACGACTGGATAGTATTACTGAAATATCTTTGCACCAGCCGAGTGCGTGGAACTGTGCAAAGCCAGATGTTCTTGTAACCCTGTTTTACTGAGTTATTTATATCCATATAATATTTGACATTTCCTGTGTTGTTAAAGGGTTGGGGGCCCTTGACGTATGTTTAAGAGAACAGAGCCGACTTTTCATTTTTTTGCTTTGATGCCCAGAACCAGAAATAAGTATTATACAGAGGAGCTGTATTAAACAGATGCCAGGATACCAAAAATCCTACCTTATTTTAAGGCCTTTCATCTTAAATTATTTTCATGCACAGAAAGATGCTGTACTCATCTAGACTGAGCATATGAATTAAACCTACCCTGCAGTAGGAGCACATGCCCATGGACCTGGTGCCTCAGATAAATCAACTGATAGACAAAGAAAATTTTTAATAAATATTGAAAATATAATCCACATTTCAAGGAGTAAACTTTTATGTACTATTGATACATGTGCTATATGATCTCTTTGAACTTCATAGATCAGGAAATGGCCAGTTAAGGTTTCTTTCAGGCTTAGTGAAGTGTTAGCATATTTCTCTGGCTATATGAAATAATGGAAACTCTATAGAGTTGAAAATAGTTGCCCATCTCAAGAGGCAGTAATATTTAAACTGAATATTAAATTTGATATCATTGAAAGCAATCGTCCTGTTTTCTTTGCTTGTTATTAAGGATCCCTTCATAAGAAACTCTTCTTATTTTTGAAATTTCCAAATTTTGAAAAGTTTTCCCTTTTATAGGATCTGATGAAAGGGGAGAGACCCTGGTTTACAGTCAATTCTTGGTAGCTCTGGTAGTTCTACCCTGAAAGCAGGGACCATTGAAAAGAAGGAAGCTGGGAATTATTTGGGGTCTCTCTGGTCTTTCAAGTTGCTTTATAAACATTTTTCAAAACTCCCTACAGTAGAGTTTTTGGGTTTTGTTTTGTTTTGTTTTTTAATCAGCCTTCTTTCTTAGGAGCAGGGGAGGTGTATGTATGTCACTGTGCAGAAAAGCTTCTGAAATACATCCTGTCTTCCACTCTGCATCTTATTGTTGCCCCCCCCCTCCCATAACCCTCCACATTCTCTGAAGCTGAGGACCCTCGTGACTCATCAAATCCTTCCCACCAGTCCAAAGAAACGAGATACCCCAGCCTGCTAGTGCCCATCTGAGCAGAGTAAACCTACCCAGCCCCAACGCAATGGTCAGGTCCCTAGTCAACCCCAAAAGCTGTGATAAGCAGCTGGTCCTCAAAGAACGGGACATATCCTTTTAGAGCAGGTAGGTCAGGACCGTCCTCCAGCGTCTAAGCTTCCTCATTTCTATCAACAGTTCCCCAGCTCTTTACCTCAGATCCCATCAACTCATCCAGGGTTTCTCCACTATAGCAACTGGCATGAAATCTAGAAGGTCACATGATCTGGACTACTCATGAGGGTTTTATGCCCAAAATGCATTTCTCAGATTCTTCTAGACCCTAGCTAGGCCTCTAGTCTACGGCCTCCATGTCATGCTCTCTTTCCACCTCCTAAACCCATGATTTTTTTCCCCTTATACTTACATTCAACTGCCTACTCTTTTCTTTGAAATACTCTCTGGATCTGTCATTTTTTCCTCCTCATCATATGCCTTCCATTTTTGTTTCTTTCCTATTTACCTCAGAATCTTCTGTCTACTGCCACTGATAACTTGTATCTAACTCTAGAAACTCTCTTATTAGGAGCCGCCTGTAGTTCCCTAGGGCAACAGTCAAAAGCTACCAGGAACTTATTCATAATCAACAAAGCTTGCCACAGTGCCTTGGCCTTCAAATCCCCAGACCCAGAGTGATCCCTTGGTGGTCACTTCCTTTTCTGACGTATGAATTTTGATCACTGAATCTAAACCTCTATTCCACTGGGCTGCCTGCACTAGAATAAGGACTCAAGTTCAAGTGAAAATGTAACCCTCTTTTCAAAGATATATATTTTTATCTGGTTGGAGCATGGAGCTTTGACTTTGGGGTAGGAAAAGCCATTTTACATAAAAACTTTCCCAGTCACAAATGAAATCATTAACCCAGGAAATTCTCTAAGAAAATTGGATTGAATATTGTTGATGACTTAAGACAATCCATCAATACCACATGGGAAAAAAAAATAAACAAACAAACAAAAAAAACACATTACACCAAGATCAGTAACAATAGAATCTCTGAATATAGAAATAGTACAATTGGAGTAGTATATAAGAAAAAAATATACCTTATGCAAACTATATAAAATAGCTAACAGTAATAATTTAATATTCTTTCATCAATTGTCACAAAGGTACCACACCATGGCTAAGTGTCAGAAGTAGGGGGCTAATAAGGGATGTGTTTTTTGGAGCAATGAAAATGTTCTAAAATTGATTGTGGTGATGAATGCACAACTCTGTGATTATACTGAGAGCTATCGATTGTACACTTCAGATGGATGGTATGGTGTGTGAATAAAACTGCTTTTTAAAGAATAGTATAATTAAGTTTAAAAAATGACATCCACCGAGACAAAGTAGAAAAAGTACATCATTAATGCTAGAAGAGTTAGGAGCCATCTCTACAGAACACCACCAATTCTGGTATCTGAGAACTGAATGCAAAGAAGAAAACCAGCCAAGAGCCTAGTATTGTGCCTGGCACGTAATAAGCTAAGTGTTTTAAATTATAGGTATGATCATCATTATTATTATTATTATATCAGATGAGATAGAATGTCATCTTCAAATTAAAAAATGGAGACACAGAGAGGAAAAACTTTCCATATGCAGTCCAAAACCACCGCTCTTTACTCCTGTCTTAAATCCCCAGGCTCCAAACAAATCCTGTGTCTCAGAATAGCCAGATGAGCCCACCTTCAACACCCAGTTTCCATTCTCTGAGCATAACATTCAGAAATGCTTAAAAAACAAACATCCAATCACCAGATGTCCCTAACATCTGGGCTAAACCCATAAACCAGTCCTTTACCACCACTACCTCCTTCCTTACTCCAAAGTGTAAGGGAAAAAAAAGTACGAAATCTCTGATATAGTGAAATAAGATCTTGACATATCCATCACTATGATTTTTGTTTGTCTTTGTTGTATGTCCTGACTCTTCCCTGGTCAGTCAGAGGCATCACAAGACCTTAAGGAAAATTTGACTTCTAAAGCAAGAGCAATAAAAGAAAATAATATTAAGAGTGTACTCTTTTTAATGTTCGAACTTAAGCTCCTGAGAATCAAAAGGGAAGGTCCTCAGTGCAACAGGACTTAACGCCTATGCCAGAAAAAGAATTAGAAGTAGAGGAAAATGACCATATCCCCTACCTAAAGACATTTTGATGGTGCTAACCTGGGTTGCTAGTAGAGGGCAAGGGTGCTGATTTCAGGACTTATGAACACATCAGGAGCCAAAGACAATAGAAGTGAACACAGGAACAGCCAAATACCAGCAGCAACTAACTGTCTAGGGACCCCAATAGAAACGGAATACCTGTAGACCATTCACTATTCAAGGGACTCCTATAAGCTGACCTCAACTCTTTTGGGTATGAGCTTTCCAGCCCGCTTCTTGCAAGAGACCTGTAGCTCCTCCAGTGCAAGGGCACCTGGCCAAGCTCCAAGACTTAGCTAAGCCCCAGTGCGAGCACCAATGTGTCGACATTGCAAGACACTCATATAGGCCCCCGAAAACAGGGTGGGCTGCCTGATTCCTACCAAACAGTGATGGTAGGGAAGGAAAAGCACAACACTGATCCTTGGTATGTTTAGACCAGGGTTTCTCAACACTATTGATGTTTGATGCCAGGTAATTCTATGTTTGGGGGGAGTCTCTGTGCATTGGAGGATGTTAGGCAGCCTCCCTGGCCTCTACCCACTAAATGCCAGTAGCACCGCCCCCCATGTTGTAACAACCAAAAGTGTCTCCAGACATTGCCAATAATCCCCTGGGAAGACAACTCATCCTCGATTGAAAACCACTGGTCTAGACATTTAAGAGAGCTTCACTCATTCCAGTGACTCTGTACCTACATTCCCAAGACTGAAATCCAGAACAAAACATTAGATCACTTACATCTACAATATGTAACCAGCAAGCCGCTATTCAGACACTACCCCCCAATGTTTTTTTATTTTAACACTCAAAATATCTGAAGCACCTATTAACTTCCATTAATACCCTTCATAAACACACACACACACACACACACATTTTTAGAGGTGTGGTGTAAATGAATACAAGAGCAAACTATTTCTCACTGAAGTGCAAAAATAAGTACAGTCGTTATTTACAAGGGGGAAATTTATATCATCTTAGCTTGAGAATTTGGGGGAAAATAGTGGTATGAGTGGTAAAACACTGAAAAAGGGAAGTGAGTCAATACAGAATTTAGGACCTATGCCAGTTTTTGTGGAATTGACAATTTATTGAACACATGCTTGGGAAGTTATCATCAATGTCAAACATTTATTAGCAAGCTCCCCCACTTTCCAGCTAGATCACATTAAAACTATTCATTACTTTCTCTAATGTGCTTTCATCATCCGCAAAATGGAGATATACTAATTTATACTTTATAGGATTGCAATGTAGATTAAATGAGCTAAATTGTTAAAGCACTTAGCACAGTGCCTGAGACATAATTATCTCCCAGTAATGTTAGCCATGGATATTACTTTCATTACAATGGATTAATTCACGGAACCTCTAAATGATGGCAACAGCAGTATTTTACACAACATGTTTTGAAGCTTTCACTTACCTGATTCTCATTCAGCATGTAATATAGACACAGCAATCATAACACTTTTATATTGCAAAAGTCAAGTGTCAAGGTTGACCAGACTCGTTTGTGGACACACCGGTAGTATGAGGTAGTGTAAGACTCCAGGGCAGACACTCTGAGTCCTACTTGAGATCTCTTTCTCCAGGCCCTCTTTACGCCACTCTGAGAGTCTAAGCCCCTAAATCAGTTAGGATGCTTTCAGCTAACTCTATTGGCTTGAACAACAAGGAATTTTACTTGCCTATGTAACTGGAAGTCCACAGGTTGGGCAGGTTCCAAGAACATGCAATCAGGACCCTGGCTTCCTTTCACAGAATTTCTCTCCATCTGCTGTCATCTGTGCTTTGTCTTCAGAGTAACTTCCCCTTGATGGGAAGATGGCCACCAGCAGAAACCGAGGCAGAAAGAGAGGGACTGGCTATTGACTGATCCCTTTTAAAAGTGAATAAGAACATTCCCAGAAGCCTCTGCCATCTGTGCCCTGAATAGAATAAGGTTACATGACCACTCCTGAACGAAATGTTTTCAAGAAGAATGGAATTCAGCCTAACTTTTGTAGTCAAATCAGCCCCTCCGTGGAGCTGAGGTTGGTTCTGTGAGGAAGAGGTATGTATAATTCCCTCAGGAAGAAAACAGATGCCAGGTAGGTGACCATCAAATCCTTTATGATCTTTAAGACCTAAAAGCTTCTTATTTGGGGCGTTGTCCAGGTTCGAATTGCTTTGGGGTGATCATCTTTAAAAAGGGAATTTTCACTGAAATCAGTAAAGCTCCCAACAAGAAAGTGATTCGAGGGGAGATCTGCAAGAACTGATGGAATCATATAGAGAAATTCATCATAAGCAGGAGAAGCAGCAGGCCTGAAGGGAGAGAGGCTAAATGTGCAAAATCCTCAGAAAAACGAAACTTTCACAGACTTGAATTCCAAAGACCCTACCAACTGCTTCATGGTCTTTCCTGTCATTTGATTTGTTCCAAATAGCAAAGAGAAGTTCTACATCCTTCATTTCTTATTTAACACATTGCAGAGGAGTTGGCCCATCAGCTTTTTATGAACATTTTCTCCTCTGAAACATCATTAATCTTTAGCAATTCCTCAAGAGTTGGATTTACTTTAGGTTTCCAGACTTTAACAGCAGCTGATCCACAGATTCCACCTCATAATGGCCTGACGATGTCCCCTGAGAACACAGATGAAGAGCTGAGAAAACCCTTCCCTACATGTCTAGGAAAAGGATCCAGGAAAATGACTAATAGGAAATGCTTTCCTTGTGGAGTTGGAGCTTAAATTCACTTCTGTGGTCAAAGTCACTTCTCTGTGTGTCCTGATGGAAGGAAGAGAGAATGAATCCAGGGGAATCGAGGGGTAAGATAGCATTCTTGAAGGTCAAAGAAAAAAAGAGAAGAGGAGAAAGGATGGAATGAATGAGTGGGGTTTTACTACTGCACTACTTCTTGATCACACCCGACTCACCCCTGGAGCCCACAACAAAGGGAGGTAAGGGGCAGCAAGGGGCAGGCTCAAGAATAGAATAGATCTTCCAGGATCTACAGGATGCAGAGACCCTAGACTTGCCGCCACCAGCTCCTCTGCAGCCTCACACCCCCTTCATTCTAACACAGGCCACACTTGCTTCACCCCACACCCAGGTAAGTCCAAAGAAGTAATCTCACTGAGAGGAAAAGATGGGAGCCAGGGAAGGCTTTCAATCAGTCAGCTGCCAACTAAGCCCTGCCCAAACTCTCCCACGTGACAAACCACCACCACCCTCTGGTCACGGCCACTCCTTTTCTTCCTATCACAAAGTTGAGAGCAAATCAACTGGTGTGCCTGAAGCCACAGCTTGTAGAAACTCGACGGCCGGCTCAAATCTCCACAAACAAACAAATCCAAAGTTGGGGAGAGGGGTGATAAAAAGCCTGAAAGAACAAAATCAAGAGGCTGGCGTTAATGAAATTTTTCCAGGCCTACTATTTCATATGCTTGGGGACTGGAACAGAGGGTCATAGTTTCAGGCAGTGTGGTCTGCCTTGGGTGTGTTGGTGTACAAGGTATGGTTGTCTGCTTTGGGGATGGTGATATACTGGGTAAGGTTGTCTGCCTTGGGTGTCACGGTCTGCCTTGGCTGTGGTTGCATACCAGGTGGCACGGTCCTCCTTGGGCTGGTGGTGTACTGGGTGTCACGGTCCGCCTTGGGCTGGTGGTGCACTGGGTGTCACGGTCCGCCTTGGGCTGGTGGGGTACTGTGTATGACTGTGTGCCTGTCCAGCCTGGGAGCCCCTCCTCTCTCCACACATGTGCTCACCAAGTTATGCTAGCTCAAGCCTTCTGTTTCTGTTTATTTGTCTTGCCTTGTGTTGTTTTATTAACCAGAAACTTAAAAAGGAGTCTTTCTTTGTTGTGTTGCCATTTGGCAGAAGACTAGAGGTTACAGTAGCGAGAGGAGCCTAAACATTTTTTTTAATCTCGATGAAAGTTCCTTCCAGAGAGAAAAACTATATCCGATTCCCTGTCTCCCATTGAAGCTCTGAAGGACTTCCCATACCTTACCTTCAAATAACAGAACCCTAGCCAACGAAAATGGAAAAACATAAATTTTTGCACGTAAATGTAAAATCAGAGGGCGCAGACAGGCCTATGTCAACAGGGTATTTTTAGCTATCAGTGAATTTTTAGAATCAAGTTTTCAGGCCTGGTTCTCTGCACATGGACCTGGGATGTGATGTTCAGAAACTCTGCTGCCCATGGCTATTCTCACCTCATTTTCAGCAGCAGGAGGTACCCCCATCTTAAAAACCAAGAATACGCAGGCCCATATGGGGAGAAAGTGACTTGCAAGATCATATGCTGTGATTGAAAACTGGAGGTGAAGGTCTAAACACCAGAATTCCTTGAGAGAGACACCTCAGGCCAAGACTGTAACGTCCATCATTCCTGAACCCCATTTCTCAATATTCCCTCATGGGCTCCCACCCCTTTTTGTGCATGAAGTTTACCTTTCTCCATCACAACCTGAATTCCTCATCCTTGAGCTGAAAGGAAAAATAAAATAAATGCAGCCCAGCTCTCCTGCAAGGTTCTCAGAATCTCTGTTCCCTAATCCTAAGGAAATGGTTTTAAAACAGAGGGTGACAGTGAGTGACGGGTTCTGGCTGGGGTTCAGTTATCTCTAGCCCTGCCCCTGTGACAGGAGAGGAGATGAATGCAGCCACTCAATTTTCCCTCTATTTCCCTCAACAGTCACGGGTGGCTAGGTCTCAACGATCAAGCTGTGGCAGTTAGAGGCAGGAAATGGAATCGGAGAAAAGAGTCTCAAACTTACCCACCATGGAGAGCCCAGGTTGCTTCAGGCTCTTCCAGGACCCAAAGCCTCCAGCCTGAGGTGCATCTGAACAATCCTCCAGGGCTCAGGCGGTCCATTGCATTGCCTAAACAACATGTGAGCCTACGGCTGGATCCACGGTAGCTGGTGCTGCCCAGATCCTTTGGAGGGGCTATTCTGAGCTTTCAAACCAAACTGACTTGAAGGGGTCAGGTCGTGGACCAAACTCAGGGCTAGGAATGGGGGGTGTGGTCCCAGCCTTGCTCCTAACCAGCCTTGCTTCACTTCTTTGTCCTCAGTTTTCACCAACCTGGCATATTATGGTTCCACAAGTACAAGGATAGAGTCCTGTGGAACTAGTGATGGGGGATTCTTTTGCCAGCACCTTCTCTTTTGCAGCTAGTGCTGCCTTTGGTTAAATGCAGCACATATGTGGAAGCTGCAGAGACAGCACCATACATGAGGAAGAGATGGGGCTCAACAGAGACAAATATTACTCATGCAAGAACAATGAGACAGTACAGGATTTCTTTCTGCAATTTTTTCTTTTAATTTGAAGCTGGACCAGATCAATTCCTAAAGCCAAAACATATCACTTTTCAACCCACCACAATGTGTGTATGTGTGTGTATGTGTGTGTGCACCTGTAAAATGAAGAATGCTTTCTTGCATCATAATCAGTTCAAGAATAAAATTAGCTTATCATGTTGCCTAACTCTATTGAAAAGCCAACCAGACTTCAATCACTTAGAACTTTGGTTTTTCTGATAAATGATATTTTATGAATTCATCCCTTACATGTAAACTGATTTCAATGCAAGCAATTTAGTGATTTTTATTAGAAGTTTTCCCAGTGATGTTATTACATTTCAGAATAAGTACACTTTGGCAGCTGTAGCTACTACGTCCTTTAGAGTTTGGTGTAACCATATTTCAACAACTAGAGTTAAAAAAAAAAAAAAACTATTTGGGGAAGCGGCTGTGGCTCCATCAGTAGGGCTCCCGTTTACCATATGGGAGGCCCCGGGTTCGGTTCCCAGGGCCTCCTGGTGAAGGCAAGCCCACCAGCACGGCGTGGTTAGCTGACCCAGCGAGCACAAGCAGCAAGGGGGCGATAAATGAATAAATAAATAAAATCTTAAAAAAAACTATTTGAAACTTGGAAGATAAAAAGTTGTTTATTAATATAACTAGTATTTATTGACAATTAGGATCCAGGAACAGTTCTAAATGCTTTAAAACATAAAATAAATTAATCTCCTTTATAATTCCTTGCCATAATTGCCATTATTATCATTATTTTAACTATGGGGAAACTGAGGTTTGGAGATGTTAAGCAGTTAAGTATGTACAGAGCCATTACACAAATCGAGATCTGCTTGACCCAAAGCTGGAAACTTAACCACCACACTATTGCTGTTAGTCAGTGATGTAAATCAAATGTTAAAGCCCTTAATATATGCTCAAAATTCTAAGGATCTTTCTTTTTCAAGTAGTTTTCCAGTAGGGAAAATGGGAGAGGCACTTTTTAATTGCAAATATAATAAAACATATAGGCACAAATAAATCTTTGTGTATGCACAACATTTCCTGATTGCTCAGGTTTCCCTTTGAAGGTTTATTACATTTGACCACTTGATAATCCAGGGAAATTTTATATTTATATTTTGTATCTTGGTACTGAGTCAATTGTGATGTTGAATATTGACATTTGCAGCTCATATTAGCCACTAGTGACAAAGTTGAACAAAACATCACAAGGTCAAATCCAGCAATAAGCAGCAGTGATAGATATATGATGATGATATATATATATTTGCATGCATCTTTTAAAGATATAGATATATGACTTCTTTAAAAGGTGCATGTAAAGCTTTTATATTTCCCAGTGCTTTTAAGATGTCAGTTCTCCTCAAGTTTACCTATAAACTCAACACAATCCCAGTCACAATGCCAACAAGGTTTTAAGAATATATCAACAAGGTGATTCTAAAATTTATATGGAAAGACAAAGGTAATGGAATAGCCAAAACATTTCTGCAAAAGGACAAAGTCAGAGGACTCACACTACTTGATTTAAAGCCTTACTATAAAGCTAATATAATCAAAACAATGCGGAATTGGTGAGAGGAGAGAAATAGATCAATGGAAAAGAATAGAGACCCCATTCAGAGACCCACAGAAATATAGTCCATTGACTTTTGACAAAGGTGCAGAAGCAACTTTACAGAGAAAGGAGAGTCTTTTCAACAACTGTTGCTGGAACATTTAGATGTGTATGTGCCAAATAATAAATAAATTCAGACAAACCTATAAACATACTTCACAACTTATACAAAAATTAATTTAAAAGATATCATAGACCTAAATGTAAAAATTAACACTTAGTAGAATATCTGCAGGATATGACCTTGAGTTTTGAAGTTTTTAAATAGGACAAAAAAGGCATGCTTCATAAAAGAAAAATATATAAATTGGACATTATCAAAAATTAAACCTTTGGCTCTGTTAAAGGAATAAAAATATAAACATAAATCTGATAAAGGATTTGTTTCCAGAGTATATAAAGAACTTTCAAAACTCAACCATAAGAAAACCACAACCCAATAAAAGAATGGATCTAAGATCTGAATAAACGTTTTGCCAAAGAAGATGTAAGAAGGACAAGTAGACATATGAAAAGATACTCATCATCATTAATTATTAAGTAAATGCAAATTAAAATCAAAAGGAAACATACATTAATCCTGAAAACATTATGCCAAGAGAAATAAATCACACACACAAAAAAAATATTATATGATTCCACTTAGATGAAATATCTAGAATAGGCACATTCAGGGACAGAAAGTAGATTAGAGATTACCAGAGATGGGGGAAGGGAGGGGGATGGGGAGTTATTGCTTAATGGGCTCAGAGATTCCGTTTGGGGTGATGAAAAATTTTGGAACTAGTAGTTGTGATCGTTGCAAAACATTGTGAATATAATTAATGCCACTGAACTGTACATTTTTAAAAAAATGGTTAATATGTTGTATGTTCATGTCATATATATTTTACCACCACAAAATTTAAAAACTAAAATGAGATACTACTAGACACATGTTAGAATGGGGGGAGGTGACCCTTACCTGACAATACCATCTGCTGGTGAGTATTAAGGGCAAGTGAAACTCTCAAACCTACTAGAGAGAAGGCAAAAGCTGGGCAGCTGTTTCTTATAAAGTTAAACATTCACATTCCATACGAAGCAGAAATCCTATCCCTGTTTGGGATGATGGAAGCGTTTTGGTAATGGATGGTGGTGATGGTAGCACAACATTGTGAACAGAAGTAACAGATACTTGAATGTGGTTAAAGGGGAGATTTTAGGTTGGATATATGTTACCAGAATAAAAACCGTGGATCTGCACAGCACAAACAGTGAACCCTAAATTAAACCAATGACTATAATTAATAGCACAATTATAAAAATGCGCTTCCACCAATTGTAACAAATACGCCACACCAATGCAAGGTGCTATATGGGAACCCTGTATTTGATGCCTGATTTTTCCTTAAACCCACAACTTCACTAATAAAAAAAAAAAGAAATCCCACTCCAAGGTATTTACCCAAACTAATTGAAAACTTATATACTCTAAAGAATCTGTATGCAAATATTTATAAGAGCTTTATTCATATTAACCAAGATATGGAAGCAGCCAAGATGTCCTTCAGTAGGTGACTGGATAAACAAACTGTGATACATCCATAAAATGGAGCACTACTCAGCAATGAAAATGAATGAGCTATTAATTCAGACAGCAACAGGAATAAATCTCAAATAGATTTTGCTGAGTGATAGCAGCCAGACCCAAAAACCAACCTACATATTGTATGATTCTCCTCTGTGACATTATGAAACAGGTAAAACTATAGGGCCAGAAAACAAACCAGTGGTCATCGGGGGTTGGAGGTAAGAGGAAGGGTTCACCCCAAAGAGACAGCACAAGAGAATTTGGGGCCTGATGGGACAGTTGTACAGTACTCTGGTTTTGACACTATGCATTTGTCAAAACCTGTGAACTGTACCCCAAAAAAGAGTGAATTTTACTGTATGCAAATTTAAAAAATCAGCTCCAATTTCAGTGGATCTCACATTGGAATGCAGACTGACAACCGAATTTAAGTGTATTACAAATGAATGACATAACCACAGTAAAGGGAAGAGGAAGAAAGAAGATGGGCTAAGTAACTCTGGAAAGCAGTGTGTTGACTAGATACTATATGGGTAAAACTGCAGTTTTATAGGCTTTGACGATCCAAAATGTAAACCAAATGTAAACCAGTGACCATGGTTAGTAGCAATGCTTCAATATTTGCACATCAGTTGTAACAAATGTACCATCCACATGTAAAATGCTATTAATAAGGGAGAGGGGGAAAAGGGGAGGGCATTGTGTATATGGGAATCCCCCATATTCTCTATGTGACTTTTCTGTATCCTAAAGCTAGCTTCTTTAAAGATAAAATGAAAAAAATAAGACACTGCGGGAATATATGGAAGAAAATGTCACTGTACATACAAGATAACACATCTTACAGTGATGAAAGACACAATGTCTAAAGAATTTTTTTTATTATTTCAAATTGTTTTAATTTTTTGGTATTTTATTGGTTATTTTAAAAATTATTATTTCATCTTCTTATTTTAAAAAACTGCACACACTGAACTTTAGTTGGGAACATTTATTGCTCACAGGGTAAGGTATACTATGGTAGAACAAATAAGTAAGCATATTGTAGATGATAAGCATCAGATTTCTCACTCTTGAAGAAACAAATTACAAATAAGCAAAGGGAAAAAGATATAATGAACCCCGGTGCTGGACCGGCATCAGAGGTAACAGCATTAATTCATCTTTAAAAGTGTATAGATAAAGACACAGAAATAAATATAGATATATGTGTATGCCTATGTTAATATACATCCACATATCTCCTTGCTCTGCCTGCTGAGAGGCCTTAGAAGCAGTAACACCTACTAGCAGAGAGCACAGTTAATTCTTGGTGTCTATATATCATGCCTTAATAAAAGGAGCCAAGGGTCCTTGGAGAAGAAGTTGATTCTAGGTCTGGGACAGGAAAAATACAAGATAATTCTGGAGCATCTTGTGGCACCAGAAAGTAAGGAGGCACTAAAGTAAAAGATTTTAAGGATGAGAGCACATCAAAAGAACACTGGAGCCAACTTCAAAGAACTCCCCATGGCCAAGTTGGAACAATTTGAGCAACAAAGTAAAGAATGATAGTAATGGATTATAATCCAAAGAATAAAATAAATATCCATGAGCCCATACTGATATAAATAAATGGTTGAATAAATAAATAAATGAGGGAGAAGGGACAACTCTTCCTTACAAAAGAATTCCAATTAATAATTGCAGAAAGAATGAGTGAAATCACCATTAGGCAACCACAGTAATTATTGCTCAAGGCAAATTTCACTAATGAATGCTAAAATCAGTGAGCAAGAGAGGAATATCTCCAAAAGGATATTTGTATAGCCTCAAAATATTTCCACCCAAACACTGGTTTATTGCAAAAGGAAAAAATAGTCACCTGACAGTGGATAAGCATGGCCAACATCTTAACCAAATGGTCAAGGTTAACATCCCCAGTAGTAAGACAGGTCAATGCCATATACCCCTTGATATGATGTACAACCAAGGGCATAGCACCTCTGTCGTCTTCTTCCCCAAAATCCACAGCTTCAATTTAATCATAAGACTACATCAGACAAACCCAGATCGAAGGACAGTCTACATAATTCCTTTTCAAAAATGCCAAGGTCCTGAAAAAAAAAAGCAAAGATTGAAGAATTATTGCAGAAGGAGGGAGACTAAGGTTACCTGACGATTAAGTATAATGTGAGATCATGATTGGACTCGGATACAAATAAGAACGTTGTAGGAAAACTGATGAAATCTGAATAAAGTCTGTAGTTTAATTAAGAGCATTGTACTAATTACTAATTTCTTAGTTTTGATAATTGTACCATGGTTACATTAGGGAAAGTTAGGTGAGGCATATGTGGGAAACTCTCTGTACTATCTGCAACTCTTCCTCCCTGGGATGAAAGGAAAGACAATAGAAGGCAAAGCTGGATGGCTTAAATATTGAAAGAGAAAACGGAATTATGAATATCAGAGAATTAGCATTGATAGTGAACAACCTCTACAGTGACAGGAGATGGAAAGTTAATATCTATTTCCTGGGAAATGTTGCTAGAAACTCAACCAAGAAAGATGAGATTATAATTTAAAAGACCTGGGTTCTAGCTCGCCCTATGGCTCGCTTTGCAAGATTTGACAAGTTACTTAATGTCTCTGGGAATCGAGTGTCTCATGTGAGACTCAGGCTTCACCAGGTTAAAGATGGTGATAACAATAAACATGACTCTTAACGAAAGAGCATGTTTAAATTTTGCAATGAAAGCAGAAGTAATTTCTGTTTGGGATTCTGTTTCTGGGAAAATAAGTGTGAATTTCTCTAAGGTCCTTTCCAGTCACAACTGACTAATGCGTCATGAAATATAGACTGTAAATGTTATAATAATAGAACAAGATCAAATTTTCTAAGTACATTCACATCTTTCTTCGACCAGAAGTCATATGTGAAATTTTTTATTAGAACTGGTGACCTTTTCAACAGCACATGTTTTAAAATTGAAATAAAATTGACCCCAAAGATGAACATGTGAGATGGGGAAGGGAAATTCCCTTTACAACAGGATTATTTATTTACATAATTTTTAGAAGATGAAACCACAGAATCTATGTAGATGTTTTCCAAGTGTATTAAAATATGACTTAATCTTCATATGACCAATTTAATGGCGATTTTTCGGAAGTATCAGTTCCATCGATTAACGGCAGCTGTATCCCCCATTCATATATGCTGAATGTGCATGTGTTCAAAAATAATTGTGGATTTTAAAAAAATGTCGAGTGTGAGAATACCAGATGGAAACTGTGCCTGGCAAATAACCACCTCCTGGGCTCTAATTTACACCATGATTGGTCTGGGTGGGTGCCCCCTTCTGCTCCGCCAGTTGCAAAGGAACCAAAATGAAAAGGCCTGACCATGGGCAACGTGCTCCCTCCATTCCTGTCCCCACTGGGGCTGGCAGGAAATGCCAGCCTCCTCACAGGAAAGCCTGTTGTGGTGAGATTTCCCGATTTACTTTATAAAGGCAAGAAAGCCAGATACAGCAGGAGATAAGCGTTCAAGATTGCAAGTGCTTATCATCTCGCTGGCTTCTGGGCCTCACAGCCATGACCAGTTTCTTTTCTAGAGATACAGCCCAAATTTCAGTTTGGTTCCAATTCAAAAAGGAGTGCCCAACCGAAAAATGTGATCATTGTCCACCCTTGCTGGTCCTTGCAAGGAAACGAATCTAAACAGCTTGCCGTCTTCCCCAGGAGTGGTACTCTTGCCTTGGGGACTCTTTGGCAAATTCAGAGAACCCAAGTCTCCACCTTGACCACACCCTGGAATTACTTCGGCGAGAGGGTCGTGTAGAGAAACTTGGGACATCTGGCTCCCAAGCTGGTAGTTGAAGTCATGGCATCCACTTGACTCTTGTCTCTAACCCCAGGAAATTTTCAGTGGAAACATTCCTCCCTGCCAGTGGTGTTTTTATTGCTGCTGCCACTGACATAAAAATTTCAGTAGAATGAAAAGGATGGAGACGTCAAAAGGACAAGAAAGCCTGCAGAGGTGTCTAGCTGAGTTAATCAAAGACATGCCGAACTCAATTCAAAATCAAACATGCTGCAGTAGCCACACCGGCCAACCCACTCTCTGATCAGCACTTGAGGAAGGGGGTGTGAGGGAGGCTGGAGGCTGGTCATCAAAAACTTGGAGAAAAACGCTATTTCTTTAAGATCCACTCCATTCCACCCTTTCTCTTCTAGTCAATTTTAAAAGTAAAACCGCTAAAAAAACTATTGTCCAAAGAAGAAGCCATTCCTTGGCACAAGGCATTCACACTTGGGGGACTCAGCTGTGAGGTGGGTGAGTTTGAGCCACACAAGTGTGGGGCCACATCTTTGTGGTTTTGCCCATGTCCCCAGCGTTTCTTCTGCCTACACGGTCAGGCTGTGTAGAGAATGAAATATAATCTCCCACCCCTACCCCTGCATTCTACCTGCACTTACCAAGATCTTTGAAATGATGAGAAATTCAGAGTCAAGAGCTCAGTTAGTGTGGCTCAAGCGATTGGGCTCCCATTTACCATATGGGAGGTCCCGGGTTCATTTCCCGGGGCCTCCTGGTGAAGGTGAGCTGGCCCGTGTGGAGAGCTGGCGCAAAAAAAGAGACAAAGAGGAGAAACAATGAGAGACACAACAAACCAGGGAGCTGAGGTGGGTCAAATGATTGAGTGCCTCTCTCCACATCAGAGGTCCCAGGCTCAGTTCCCAATGCCTCCTAAAGAGAAGACGACAAGTGAAGGCAAGCAGACACAGAGAGCAAGCAGCGAGAGCAAAAAACGGCAAGTGGGAGCGGGGAATAAATAGATAGATAAAAATAAATCTTAAAAAAAATAAAATAAAAGAACTCAGTTCGTCTACGAGCCCCTCACAATTCTGATCTCTGCAAAAGAGAAAACAGCACTTGGATAAGAATCTAGATCCCCCTTTCCTCAGTCAAAAATCGGGGAGACACTTTAGTTTACAAAGTCTGCATTAAAAACATGCAACGAGAAAATGAAAACATACCCTCCACTTTTGATCTCTTATCTAAGGAACCACATTCCCTCAGAGGAACTCTCAAGCCCGTGAGACCCCAATGTTTATTGTGTTAAGTGGGGTGCATTGTTTCGTGGTCAGCTGTGAGGTGCACTGAGGTGACACCGATGACCCTGCTTTCTCTGAGTCATCCCTGCCCCCAGTCTGTCAAAGTCAAGGTTCACCATAATAATAATGACCCACCAGACCAGCATTGGATCAGCATGTTTACATAGCATCTTTCCCACCACAGCTAGAAGCCTATGGCCAAAAGAACATTCGTGGGCTTTTGCATTACGGATATTATTTATTATTTACCTTCTCATTCAATGAACATTCTAAAGAACATTCGTGGGCTTTTGCATTACGGATATTATTTATTATTTACCTTCTCATTCAATGGCTCTCCACACCTCAGCGCCCTCCAACGACTCCTCATTAGCATGTATTACTCCAAAGACCTTCGTGTTCAAATGTAACTGGCATTGGTCTGGTATCTTTACTTCTTTCTTGGGTTTTGTTGTTTCTTTTTTTAAAACTGGGAGCAGGAAAGACAGAATGGGGAAAGGAATTCAAGCGCTATACACTTCAGACAACACTGCTGTCCATTTTCCTCCGTAGTCACAGTAAGTTCGTTTCGTATTTCTGTGCCGTTTTTCTCAACGGTGTCCCAAAGATTCTACTTTGATTTTCTTTTTTTCCAATTAATGCTGTCATCTTCCACCTCAAAGTTTCAACAGATGAGTCAGTTGTGCCACTCCATGAGTTAAGTTTTGAATTTTTTATGTTACTGGTGAATTCCTCCTCAAAATGTGATGGCTTCCTTCTACAAGAGGCCCTGGAAGTGAGGCTTTCTTTTCATTTTGTCCTCTTTCCCCATTTGCAGGGTTGAGTAAGGCCAGAGTAATAGGGCAAAGATAACATAGTCTTTGCAAATCTTTGCCTTCTCAGAAAGGGTAAAATGATATAACTCAAGTCCTTTCCACCACCCACTCCCCAGCAAATAGGATACATAGATGATTGGTGGATAGGTAGGTAGGTAGGTAGGTAGATAGACAGACAGATAAAATATTCCATTCCATCAGAAAAATCCTTACCCTCTCTAAAATCCTAATGGAATTATTGCAAAGGACTCATGCCACAGTTTTTAAACAGGAGGGGGGTGGATGGAGAACATCTCCCAAAAACCTAAGAAAATTTAATCATAGATGACACTAGTAATATGCTCCTTGAAGTTTTAAGATTGGTGTAAGCCTCAGGGATTATCAAATAAAATAAAATTAATAAACTGACATCCACGAAGCGATGCACTTAAGGAGGAAAAAAACCAGCTAAGGGAAGAATGCATAGACAGCATATAAAATTCTTTGGTCTTAAGAGCACCTCTTTGCCTTCTGCACATTGTCTCATTCATTCTGGAGTCGCCTGACCGCTTCCTCCCCAACACTGGAAGCTTTGTGTTGTGTGATTTATAGGTGGGGTCAGGGGGTGCATCTGTTAGCTAGGGGAGGCCCTTTCTGGAGCACCTGCTTGGCTCTCCATCCTCACTCAGGGGCTCCCCATTTTACACCTCCTGTTACCTAGCCTAAGAGCATCTTTTACACTGAAACTATATATGGTGTGCCTGTGTGTGCGAGTGTGTGTGTATTGTTATGTGATGAGAATCCAAAGTCTTACCAGGTCACACACATCCTGGAATCCAAAGAGACCCCCACCCAACTGCTCTTTTCATGGACCCTGCTCTAGTCACTGCCTCCATTTCCTGAACTTATCTCCCTGACCAGATTTCCCGCCCGTTCTCTCTCCTTGATATTTCCAGGAGCTCAATCTAGTTTTGCAGCTTGTCAAGGGCTACAAGAGGACAAAGATAATGAGAGATAAAGAAGGTGATTACTTGTTGGCTACCCTATAAAATCTGAAATTGCTTGTTCGGGGAGAAAAAAGCAACTTCCTTCCTTGCCCCATCGTTAAAAGCAAAAAGAATAGAAATTTCACAGAGGAAGCAGAATGAAACTCAATGTGACTTTGGACTTTATTTGGAGTGGAAAGCAACCTAAAAGATAGGAACACACGTGGCCAAAAACATTGTGGGTGTGCAATAAACAAATATTGATCAAAGTAGCAGGTTCTAGAAGAGTTGAGTGAAGTGAGTCGACATTGTCAAATTCCTTTCACTGCTCAGAAAAACCATCCAAAGCATGGCAAAATATTATTCCCCAATCACCAGGAGCAGAGCAGAGACCAGAAAGCAAAGTTCCTAAGCCAAGAATATTATTCTGCCTCTCAAGGAATTACAGCATGCTCAAAGGGAAGGTTTCTAATTATGATCTAAGTGGAACCCTCTCTTTGGCAAATAAGGAAACTGAGTCCTAATTGCCTTGCTCAGAATCATGGAGCCTATGGGTGAGCCAGAGAAGAAGCCTCCAGATATCTTCCCCCTGCATCTTTGGCTACTGGGAAGCCTTTCTTGGATGCCAGTCTCCTGCTCTCCTAAGGTATCTGCACCAGAATCACTTGCCACTCAGGCTCTAGATGGCAGGTCTATGGCCCAAGGGAGCAGCTTGGATCGGGATAGTGAGGGAGCACAAGTATGGAGCCAGAAAGACCCTTACTTGTTTTTTGGAGAGAGCTGGGGGAATATGCTGGCTTTAACGAGTCCTCCCTGCCCCCATTCTCATTGCTGGCTCCTGCCTTAGGGCAGCTGTTACCAATTTCAGCAATTTTCTTCTGGCAAGTGAAAGCTCAAGGTGACAAAGGGAGTTGGCCATATCCTCCTGGAGAATGGGATGGCCTCCCCAACCCTGACTTTGGACTGGGTGGTTAAGGCTGTAGGCACTTTCTAGGGAGTATATCACAACCCCCCTACCCCTCCACCCACCCACCCACGCACAGAAACGTGACCACGTCAGGCCTCCAGGTATATGTCCATCTCTGAAATCTTATCTGAAATGGACTTCAGATTATTCCTCAGTTTATTCTTTTTTTTTTATTTTTTTTAAGATTTTATTTATTTATTCATTTATCCCCCCCCTTGCTGCCTGTGCTCGCTGGGTCAGCCAACCACGCCGTGCGGGTGGGCCTGCCCTCACCAGGAGGCCCCGGAAACCAAACCCGGGGCCCCCCATATGATAAACGGGAGCCCTACTGATTAAGCCACAGCCGCCTCCCCCTCAGTTTATTCTTAATTCATGTTTTTTTCCCCTCCCTGGGGAGTCACCAAATTTTATCATTTGCATGACCCTTGAGAATGAGTACTCATTCTGGCTCTTGGAATCACAGGAAGAGTTGGAAGCAGGGCACACACCAACACATCTCTGAAGAGTTAAGAACAAAACCCCATCTACCCTACAAAAAAGAAAATGAATCAGTATTGCTCAGGTGAAACTTTCCTGTTAGTTTTTCCTTAATAACAACATGATGGTTTTTGTTTTGCTTGTTTTATATTGCCCTCTTTCCTTGCTGGTGAGAAAGGAAGGAGGTATCTAAATAATTGATCTAATTCTCTGCTCTCTCCCTACCCCTGCCCTCTTCCCATTAATTTCAGTGTGGACACTGGGTATCCAGCTGAGAACAAAAACAAACTCAACCCCTGCCTTCGGAGAGCTTACAATGGAGGGAGACAAACATGGAATGGAATATATATGCCTAAAGCAATAAATAATAATAATGAAAGAAATAGGAAATAAACTAAGAACCCATCGTTTAC
This sequence comes from Tolypeutes matacus, assembly GCA_026826555.1. Lineage (NCBI taxonomy): Eukaryota > Metazoa > Chordata > Mammalia > Cingulata > Chlamyphoridae > Tolypeutes > Tolypeutes matacus. The sequence continues at coordinate 4,916,964 of JAKSZT010054226.1, forward strand.
AAAAATTTAATTTGGATATTAAGGTATTAAACAATTGGTTTAGTTCTCGCATTCCCTAATATAGCCAAAGTTCTCATTTTCAAATTCTCCAACTTTCAAAATAAAAAGGGTATTTCTTTTAAATGTGTGACATCGTGTAGAATGTGATATCCGATATGGGTGCACATTTTGTTTTATTCGTAGTTGTTTGGGACACTGTGTTCTCTTTGGGAGGGAATGACAATCTCCCCAAGAATCAAAAGAACGAAAATATGGGACAGTGGCTTGAGCCCATCCCCTCCCCAAGCCAGGTCTTGTTTTCCTAAGCATTGGTCAGGAATGTGCAGGGCGGGGCAACTCAGCCCTCAGCTCTGCGCCCCAGTCACGGTCCAGGCTGGCCTTTCACCTCATAGCTCTCTAGGCTGCTCTTATTAAGCAGCAAAATGTTTCAATATGTTGAGCTTCAGGGAAGGGATGGGAGAGAAAAATCGGGATATTGTTGAGAAGGAAATAATGAATAACCCTGCAGCCAGTCCTCGTACCCCCCATGTGGGGAGATGTGGGTGATAAGTGTGCCTTCTCCTCAAATGGAATCCTAGCAATTGCCTTTTGGTCAGAAATTTCCAGAGCTTGGGAGGGGACAGGTTGTGGGGAACAGGTACTAAACGAATTTTCTCAAAAGGCCCAGAGTCAAAGAGAAGGAGAAACTTTGATTGAGGGACTGAGGCAGATGCCTGGAGGTGCACAAATTTGTCTGTTTTGTTTCTTCAAATTGACCCACTCCCTTCTCTACTCTTACCTGTCCCACCCCTCCCTCCCATTGCCAATTTAAAAACCACCTTCTAGTCCCTCTGGTGTGGCACCTGCAGTGTGTTTCCAGCAGGAGCCTGTGGAGAAATTCCCTGTTATAGGAGATGTGTGTGCCAGGGTGGGAAGCCCTTCCTACCAAGCAACTCATCGGCAATTCCTGGTGGAGATGAAAGCAAATGAAAAGAGCAAACGTAAGCGTGGACTCTGAAAGTTGAGCCCCGTTCAAGGGCCGGTCTACAAAAAAAAAAAAAAAAAAAAGTGAAGAAATGTGCAACAACTGAAATTTCAAAAACACAAATATGAGGACGCAGAAATGACTCCTTACCAAAAGTGTTTTTAAATGTTTTTTTTTCCATTAAACCCCTAAAATAGGATCGTTTTTCTAAAATTTGCAATCCACTTTGCTCTTATAGATGGTGCCTAGGATATGGGCCAGAAGAAGGTGTGTTCTTGGAGGCACCGAAGAAAGGCGCTGAGGAACCCTTAAGTAGAAAAACATTAAGGATTTCGGTGGGGGAAAGACTTCGTTAATATTAAGTCTAAGAAATGATTATTTGCATAGCAATATTTTGAAACTTTCAAGGAATCAGCTGCAAGAAGGCCTGAGTCTTATTGATGTTTCCTCTTGGCTGTATGTCTTTATATTTATTTTATATGCGAGTGTGGTTTCAAGCGTTCCTTAAGATTTCCTAATAATATAGGGAGGTTTCTGGAAAAGTAGCTGGGGCAGATGGGTGTCTGTCCTATTCGAACAATTCATCGGACAGCAGCTGTAATATTGATAAGAAAACGGAAATCAAATTAAAAGAGGGGAAAAGAGAAAGGAAAAGGGAACGGGACCAAGAGAGCTCAAGAAAGGCAGCGGAGCGCAAAGCTACCGCGCGCGCACAACCGGAGCAGTTCCTGCAAGCACCCCCCGCCACACACACCCCACCACCACCCCCACCACCAGGATGTCCAGGGGCCGCGGCCGCCTGGCTGGATGCGCTGGAAAGACAGGCAAACTTTGACTCGACGGAGTCAGCAGGTTTCATTCAGCACGGTCAAGGCTGCGGGCATTCCGGGCGCAGAGAATTCGCACCAAGAACTGGAACTTCCCGGAGGCGCCGGCGTTCCGCTCCCGCCGGCTTAGCAGGAACGGGTGCCAAGGTGAGCGTTCGCTTGGGTCCGATCTCTTGTGGCTATGCACTGTGCAGGGTGTGGGCGTCTCTCTCCTCTCAGCCGCCTGCCTTCCTTGCGATCGGGAAATGCAGAGCTTTCTGGGAGCTCTTTCTTTCTCTCATTCTCTCCGGGGATTCTTTTTCCTCCTTTATGCCCCCTCCCTTCTGTTGGCTTGCAAATTTCACTCCGGCTTTCAAAGAAAATGGGGGGGGGGGCGAGGGGACCTTGGAGAAAGGGCACCGGGGGGCGGAGGCAGGGAAGGGGCTCTATGGGCCAGAGAAACTAAACTAGTCCCTGAACTGTGTGTCTGTTGTGGCTTCAGGAGCCAAAGGAAGGGGGGGGGAAGCTGGAATTTGTTAGTGGGGAGAAAAGTGCTTTATCAGAAACACATTGGCTGCCGGAGAAGCTGTGCACTGCCACGTTAAAGATGGTTTAAGAGAAAGAAGGAAGGGAAGAGGAGGGAGACAGCTGCCAGGCCTAGCTGGGGTATCTGGCTAAGGAGGGAAAGACTTCCTCAAGCACACAGGCACCTGGTATCCTCGGGTGGTTTTCCTCAGTTCATCCCAAATATTCAGACTTGATACCACCTCCCCTGCCACTAACATGAGGTTCCTTACTCCTTGTCGCTATCTCTGCCTGTAAACCTGCTTTCTTTCAGAAGGGAAGGGGGAAGATGGTCAGGGAAAAGGGACTCCACAGACCTCCCAGGCCAGTCTTCCTCCCGGTCCCCTAGAAGGGAAAAGGGAGGCAGCTGGACGCTGGCTGAGTGGTGAGGGCAGTGGGGGAGTCCGGCAGAAGGTCTGTGCCCTGAGGGTCCCAGCGTGGGTAAATATCTGTGCCCAGGAGTCAGGCAGCCTCAGCTGGGAAATGTATCTTTATCTCACCGGCCGGCTTCTCTCCTTTGGCCAGTAAGGGCCATGAACGTCCCCGGGTGGGCACCTAACCAGACCCTGTGGAAGGTGCGTGTCTCCGCTCGCAGGCAGGGGATGGTTACAGGACTGTAGGGTACAGACCTGATCGGGTGAGCCGGCTCTCAGCTCCTCACGTTTCCAGGCCTCGGGGGCCTTAACCTGGAGAGGCGCAGGGAGCGCCTTTGGGTGCGCAACCTCCCTCGCTGGTCCAGGTGGCCTGAGTCCCCGCCCGCTCCCCACGACGCCCCATTCTTCCCATTTACATTCCTCCTTCACCGGTCTCACCCTTTGCCCCGCGGATCCCTCCTGACCTCTCCAAGGCGGGTGACTTGAGCTTTCTCTTCCCCAGGTTGATTCTTCAACCTTCACGACCCTTCCTCACCAAGCAAGGATGTTTCAAACAGTCCCCGACATGTCGTCTTACGTCAAGGTAAGACATGGCAGCGTCTTTAAACAGGTAATAATCCCCAACCCTTCATCCTCTATCTAGCGGTTAGTCCCTAATCCCATTCCCGGCTAAAAGGGGGGGGGGGAGGGTGACGCGGAGGAGGGCCGCGCCCTCATCTCTCGGGTAGGGGCGTTCGCCGCCAGATGAGGGTGGCGCAGACCCTCTAGATGCACTGGATGCACTGACTGAGGAGGGAAGCTCTGGGCTGCTTGGGTATGGGAGTCTGGAAGCGGCTCTGGCTGGCGAAGGCAATGCCGGGAGACCAAGACGCGCGTCGGCGTCTGCCGGGGATGGGTGGTGCGCTCAGCGCCTGCGGCGCACAGCGGGTTCTCCGAATTAAGGGTGTATGTACGAGTGCGTGTGTGCATGTGGCCGTGTGTGTACGTGTGTGCGCGGGCGTGACGCGATTCTCCTACCGTTCGACGCCCCATCAGCCTTCAAGCCACCTTCCTTGGCCCCTTCGGCCCCTCCAACGCACAGATTGCGATATTTGACAGGACCGGGACGGCTTTTTTCTTTTCCGCAACAGTTCCCAAGAATGTAAACAAACTGAGCCCGGGACATCTGGGTTACACGTTTAATGAAAATCCGCCGGCAGGGCGGGGCCGAGGGCGTGAAGGGCGGCCTTACCCGGGGTACTGACCGCGGCGAGATCCTCCTGCCATCCAGCAGCGACATCCCGCCCTACAGGTGGGGGCCCAGAGCCCGAGACTGTCTGACCCTTCCCTAGGTCGGAGGAAGAAGGACCAACCAGGGTTCTGCAAACATATCCGACCCTTCCTGGGACCCGAAGCCGCGCTCTCAGCGCCCCCCACTCTCCGCGCACCCCAGCTGGGCTCCCCCAAGCGTAGGCGAGTGGTCATGCGGTTCAGGAGCTGGGAGTGTGTGGTCCTGGTGGCCCCGTCTGCCGGCACGTGGATGCCGCGACAGGCTGTGACTTCTCCAGTCTTGGCCCAGGAGCGCCAATTACGCCTCCACCCCTCCTCCCATCTCTCAAAAGGGGGACTTGTGGACACCCGGGAGCACCTTCCTGTCCACCCCCGAGGTCTGAAGGAGGCCAAGTTCTGGAAGCTTGGCCCGGAAGGGATGTTTAATCTATGATGAATGAATGAATGAGTCGATCAATGTAGTAATAATCAGTGAATGAATGTATGGACCCAGTGGCTCATGGGAGATGCCAGAGCGTATTTAGACACTTAAAGTGTGCACGGGTTAGCTTTCTCCAGTTTTCTAGAGATGTTAAGGAACTTGTAACCCCTCCCACTCCCACCACTCAGCTAAGGGTACCCTCACTTATAGCTCTGTCAAGGGCTACTAACTGCCTGGAGGGGGGGGGGAGGGGGAACTGCAGGCTCTCTCCCACCCACAGGTACCCTGAATCAGACTCTGAGGACTGACAACCCTAGAGGCCCAGTTAGGGGCCCAGGAGCCTGGCGGAGGCCCAGGGTCAGAGAGAAAGCAAACGTACCCCGGAGAGCCCGCCTGCGGCCGGGGGAGGGGGCAGTCTGGGAGCTGTGGACGGTCAGAGGAGCCGTTCGCCCCGGGAGTTCTTTGCAAGGGGAAAAAAAAAATGGATTTTTTTCAGCAATCACAAAGTTTGTATTGTTGCACAAAGGGGTGCATTGATGGCGGCGAAAGGTCTGCAAAGCGGGGACAATCTTGGGTCTGTTCCGCCGGCTCCCTCCGCCAACCATTTGCCAGAGGGGCACAAACAGTCCGGGATTGCCAAGCCCCTGCAGTTCCCCATCAGGCCCTCGGCCCGGGCTCAGGGGTTGTTGATAAACACCACGGGCCCAGGCGCCGGGGCCCCAGGAGCCCCAGCCTGTGTCTGCCCTGCCCTGAGGGACCAACATGCCCACTCCATGGGGCAGCGCCTGGGCACGCGCCCAGCTCAAGGAGGTGCCAGCAGGAGAGCACTTTAGCTGGGGACTGGGGCCTGTACACAGGGACAGGATAGAGCAAGGGTGTGGGGGAAAGGGAAGGAGGGAGAGTCTTCAAGACTGAGGGGCAGAAGTAGAAAAAACGCTGGTATCCCTGCTAGAGGCTGTCAGATTTTTTTGCCAGGCTCTGTTCTAAGGCATTTTATTTGTACTGATTTAATATTTATAATGACCCCACCTAGTTGTTCAGTTTTTCAGATGAGGGGTTCAATGGACACACAGGTTACCCAGCTTGTAAGCAGAGCCAAGGTACAAATAACAAGGGCAGAAATTTGCTGAGTGCCAAACAAGTTCTAAAAACCCTCATTTCATCTTTGCAACAACCCTTTGAGGTATAATTGCCATTGTGCAGATAAGGAAACCAAGTCACAGAGAGGTGAGGGGACTTGCTTGGGTCCCCTCAAGGTCAGAACTGGAATTCTAACCCAAGGTTGGCAGGTCCTTAAACCAGAAGCTTCTGCAGGCTGATGGGGGTGGAGGCAAGGAGATTCAGAAGAATAACCCTACCCGAAGGTGTGTGAGGGAAGGGGTTCATAGTCCTCACTCTGCCCTCGACTCTCACCCAGAGCTTCCCTGTGGCCAGGCCTCCCCATTGGAGACCAGCAATGTCCTCCTCTTTCCCTCTTTGCGTGGTCTCCCAGGTGTCCCGCTCTCATTACCCCACCCGACAACCTGCAGATTCAGTCTGTCCAGCAGTCGGGGCGGGGGGAGGGTGGGGATGAGACAGATCCCTCCATCGACCAAGGGAGGATGGTAGCCCAGAATGTTCAGTTACAGGATTACAGGACCCGGGGGTGGGGTGGGGGGTGGAATCTGGCCGGATGGTCCTGAAGCTGCGTTTGGGTAGAGCAAGTATACTGGCCTTGGCCTAGAAGGAATGTTGTTGCGAGCGGCTGGGACGCAGGGGGCTGACTTAGTTTGGAGAGGGTCAACCCCTCCAACGCCCCCTTCTTGGCGCCGCCCCTGGGTGAGGGTCCGCCACCCTTTGTCAGCCTGCGCTCTCTGGTCAGCCTGGGACTCCCGTGGGCTTCCTCCTCGACGCCGACTGGTCTGGGGACCCGGCCGCCGAGCGCCTCGGGCTCGGGGCGCAGAGACCGCCTCCCCCCACTCCCAGCTCTGCGGGTCCGCAGCCCTCCCGCCGCCTTTGCCTCCCACGTAGCATTTTGAACCCGCTTGGCGCACAGGCAAAAACGGGCGTGGGGAGCGGGCAGGGGGCGAGCAGAGGCTCTAAATCTTTCTGCGACTCTGTGAGTAGATGAAGTCTGAGAAACAAATTCAAAGCAGGCGCGCCTGCAGAGCCTTCCTGCAGAAATATTCCCCGGCATTCAAGCGCATCCAGGGGCGGCTCGAGCTGCCTTGTTTGGCTAAGGTCAGACGAGACTCGAGTTCTCCAATAAAAATAAATCTCAAATTAATTATGGCCTCGAGCGAGGGGCCAGACACTTGAAGCTGCATTTGTGCAGTCTGGACTTTTGGCGCTGGTTCTCTAGCTCGCCCACCCCTCCCCCAGCCCCCCTCTCTTCCTCTGCCCCCGCCCCCACCCCACCCCCCTTGCCAACTCGAATCCTCGCCGAGGCCGCGCTGGACCTCGGGCGGGGGCGGTGAGAGAAGGACCCGTCAGCCCGAGACGCTCAGCCAGGCCTGGCATCTTTCGGGGTTTCAACTGACAGGAGCCGCCCTGGCCTCTGGAGTCACCCCAGGGACCCGGCTCTGGTTGTCGCCCCACTCCCAGCCAGGGCTGGGACCGGAGGAACCCGGGGAGCCGCGTCTGGAAAGCTTTGACCCGGTCAAAAGGGCTGACACTGAGCGAGCCAAGACACGTTTAACTCCGTCGCTCTCCTCCCGGGGGAAGCCGGACTTCCGCATCTTTGAAAATACTGTCAAGTGCGGATGGTGCGAGGCAAGCCATCCCCACCAGCGTTCGAATGAAAATGTCCCCGCTTCAAATCGTTCTCGAATATTCGCCCCCAAGTGCACACTTCTAGACTGAGAAAGGGGCGCTATTTTGCTAGTGGGTTTTTCCCTAGTTGGTAGCTTTAAAAACAAAACAAACAAACAAGCTCTTCCGCCTTTGCCTTCCTTGGCTGTGAGCTTCCCTTGCCTTGAAAGCCAGTGCGGTATGGTGGCATGGGAGCCGAAAGCACCAGGCACCAGTCTTGCACACCAGCCCTGCCCAGTCTGGGAAAGAGAGAGGCAGGGCAGTCCCTGGTGAGCCAGAGAAGAGGGTGTGTGCAAGTGTGTGGGACGGGGGCATCCAGCCCCCAGCTAGGCAGAGAGGGGAGAGGAAAGGGAGTGAGAAAGAAAAGAGAGGGAGGAGAGAGGAAAGGGGAAGGGATTCCCTCCCCCCAACTCCAAGACAGTTTTCATTTGTAGCGGCCTCACCACAGGCCCTCTATCAATTTGTCTCAATGCAAACATTCAAAATATTCTCTTTGGCTGCTCGTGAAAACAATGTGAGCTGCCAGGATCAAACCATCTTTCCAGATGTCTGGCGGTAACCACATTAAACAGGGCAGACTTGTTTACTGTTGTGTTTGGTTAGGGCTCCCTCCTCCCCTTCAGGATTTAAAAAAGCAGCAGCAGAGCTGAGCATCGAGTCCATAGTTACATAAGTGGGGCAAACTTGTCCACCAGCCTGTCAACAGGAGATGGAGGGAATATGATATTCCCTCAAAGAGCTCTTCAGAATTGGGGCGAGGGGGGGGGTGCTATTTGGAGGCATGGACAGGAGCTGTCTCAAGGAGGGGGCTGTTAAAGGGCAAAGAGCACTGGCAGTGGTCAGAAAGAGGTAATGGTTATGCCAGCCTTTCTCCCCCCCACCACCACCATCTTGAAAATTGTGAAATTGCCATCGTTTTGGTTTTACAGGCAGAAGCCAAAAGTGCGTTTGACTTCCACAGCCAAAAACACAGGAGGGCAAGTCATCATTTTAATCTAATCCCACATTGAACACTCCCGATGGGAAAGGCAACTTGTGCTAAAAGGCTTGGGGGGTGCTGGGGGGGGGGGAGGTGTCCTGAGGTGACTGAAGTGATCAACTCAGTGAAGACCATCTGTCATTTGTCAGAACTGAACAGGAGTTGGGAAAAGAAACTTAGCCAAGGTGTTTGGCACAGAGGTACCTTCTAAAGTACTGGAGGTTGAGGGTGGGGTTGGGGGGTAGCCACGTGTGGGGTGGTAGTTAACGGCTCCAGTGATTGCCCAGCACCAGGAATGGGGCCTTTCGCGGTGGAGTTGGATACCTTGCTGGCTGAAAGCAGGGCAGTGTGGCTGGGGGTGCGGGGGGTTTCTGATGAGGTCCGGGTGGGAAGCAGCGGTCTCCCTGCGCCCTGCTGAAAACCCTGTTGTCGTTTGAAGGTCGGCAGAGTCTGGGCTGAAAAGGAAACAATTTGGGGTTTGAAAGGATGTAATTCATTCTTCCTTTCCCTTTAACCTCTTTCCTTTCTGGAAAGCATGTGGAAACGCTGAAGGGAAGAGCCAGCGGGCGGGCGGGCTGCGGGGAGGAAAGGGTTAAGCCTGATTTCTTTTAATTGAACTCCAGGACTGGTGGCCCCAGGCAAAGGGGGGGGGGACTGACCCCGCTAGCGGTAACCAGATGTGGCGGTCCCAGGGGAGCCCCGGAGCAGACCCCTGGATTGAGAAGCAGACAGGAGTGGGGAGGGGGGGAGTCGGCCCAGCCCCCATCCCACTACCCCCACCCCCCCACCCCCATACGCACACCAAGTCTCAATTGCTGGCTGGCTGCACCCGCCACTCCAGGTCTGGTCACGTTCAGCCCCGTGTCTGTATTCGAACCCAAAATTGGAGCTGAATTGATGAGACTAATTTCGAGACGGGGGAGGGGGGAGGGAGGCGAGCCAGTTCTCGGGCTCAAATGCTCCTGAAGAAATAAAGAATCAATAAGTCACCTTTACCGCCGCAGTGGACACCCTTTTGAATTTTTTTTTTTTTTTCTTTCCTATTGATTTGGATCTCCTCTGGATTTTTTTTTCCTTCCTTCCCCGGGCGGACTCTTAAATAAAACTGAGAAAGTCCAAAACGTGGTCTGGAGAGCGCGGACAAGGTAACCTGTTTTGGAGGTCGGGGAGAAGGGAGTCAGGCCAAGGGTGCCGGGGGTCCTCCTAGCTGCGCCGGGACTCGGGGGGCTGCCCCAGCTGGAGCGCGCGGCGTCATCTCTGGATGTTAGGGGCAGAGCTCCGAGGGGCAGAGCTCCGAGTGGCCGAGGGAAGGCCGGCTTCGCGGCGGGGTGGGGATGACGGTCCTGAGCTCGGGCGCCCAGGTTTCACCCGGGAAGCTCGGGGCTGTGCGCTGAGTGCTGGGCTTCAGGGACCCGCGGGGCACCGCAGGTTCGGCTCGGGAGAGGCGGGGTGGAGTCGCAACGGCGGCTCTGGCCAGGGCACGAGGTCTCGGGCCGTCGGGTCTCGGGAAGCGCGAGCGGTCTGACCCAAGCGGGCGCGGATAGGAGGCCTGGGGTGCCGCGGGTCCCCGCCCTCTGCGGATGCCTGGAGCTCTCCCGGAGCCGAGGGCAGAGGCACACCGGCCCGAGGGCGCCCCTTCTTGGACAAATGCCCTGGGAGGCGAGTCCGCGCCCCGGAAGATCCCGGTCCGCCCAAGATCGCCCGGAGTCGGGGTGGATGAGTGCGTGAGTCGCGCCCGGAGTTTCGGCAGCCGAGGGCGCGAGTGGAAAACTTCTCATTGGAGGCACTTTTTAATGGTTGGTTTGCCCGCGTCTGCGTCTGGATCTTCCTCGGCAGTAGGCGCCAGGTTACCCCGAGTCCGAGGAACTTCGCCCCCGCCCCTGCCCCCCTCCCAAAAAAAAGTTTGACTCCGGCTGGAAAGAGCATTAATGAAAGTATCTGTGGGAAGAAACGGAAAGTGAGTGAGTCAGGAGGGCCACCTTCGGCCAACAGCCCGTGGAAAAGAAAGGAGGCCAAGGGTGTTTGGCTTTGGACTTTTGGGGAAGGTGATGGGAAGGGCGGGGAGCGGGGCGGGGAGGGGGGGCTGGCAGATTGCGCAGGAGACGGGCGTGGACCCTCGGCATTGTTCCGGGCTCGCTCTTATCTCCCAGGACCAAGTATCCTGTGTGCGCCGCGCGTGAATGTATCTGGGCATCTCGGCGTATATTTATATAGAGTGTGTGTGATGCGAAAAGCAGGACGCGCGGAGGCGAGGAAGAGGAGGTGTGGGGGGAGGGAAGACGAGGGAGAGCAGAGCGGAGAGAAGAGGAGAGTGCGAGATAGAGAGACAGAGAGAGACAGAGAGAGGGAGACGGAGAGGGAGAGGGAGAGGGAGGGGGGGAGAGAGAGAGAGAGAGAGAGAGAGAGATAGGACTTCCTCCCCGATTCGCAAAGTGAAGTCACTTCCCAAAATTAGCTGAAAAAAAGTTTCATCCGGTTAACTGTCTCTTTTTCGCTGCGCTACAACAACAAACGTGCACAGGGGAGCTCGGGCAGGGCGCTCGCGGGGGGCACGCAGGGAGGGCCCGAGGCGCTGGGGAGGCCGCGCCGGGCGAATCCGAAGGGGCTGCGAGGTCAGGCTGCAACCGGGTCAATGTGTGGAATATTGGGGGGCTCGGTCGCAGACTTCGCCAAATGGACGGGACTATTAAGGTAAGCGGCGGCGCGGTGTGCGCGGGCCGGCGGGCGGGCTGGGCGCCGGGTGCCGGGGTCCCGGAAGACGTGGCCGCGCTGCCTGCCTTCCCCGCCCCGGCTGCGCGCCGTCTCCTCCCGCGCTCGGGTCGGCCGGTCTGCTCGCGGGGGCGGCCGCCGGGCTCCCTGCCGAGGGCGGTCTCCCAGAGCCCCGGCCCCCGGCGGCGCCGGCCCCCTCCCTCCTCGTGCCGGCCGGGGCTGCGGCGGGCGCCAGGAGACCTGGGGACCCCCCCGGGACCTCCGGGTCCACCCCTCATCCCCCTCCTCCAGGCAGCCAGGGCGCCCCGGCCCGGCGCTGAGCACTCGCCGGGCGGCCAGCTTCCTCCAGCCCGAGGCCGCAGGCGGCGGGGGCGGCAGCAGCCACCAGCCGCGTCCCTGACGGGTGGGCCCGGTGCGGGCAAGTGGCTGGGTGGTGGGCGGGTGGCGCGGCCGGTGAGTGCGGCCGCGGGCAGCGCGCTCCTGCGGGCGGAAGCCCCTGTTTACATGGCAGCGCGGGCTGCTTTCCCTTCCCTCTCGGGGACTTCTGTCGCCCCGGTTTCGGCGCTCAGAAGCCGCAGGCTCCCGGGGAAGTAACGGGCCGGCCTCGCCTCGGGCCCCGCCGCCACCCGGCACTCGCCACCCTGGCCTCCGCGCTCAGGCCCCGCCGGCTGCAGGCCGAGGGCTCCGGCGCTGTCTCCTCAAAGGGGTGTCCAGAGCCCTTCGGGTCGCTCCCCGCAGCGGGCCAGCTCGGAGTCGGCGGCCGGGGCGCCCGCCCTGCCAACCCTCCCAGCCTCGCTCCTGCCTGGGATTTTGGTGACACGGTGCCGCCCAGGGTGATGGAGGAGGATCTGGGTTCCATGTCAAACTTCAGGAGGCTTGACTGCGGCTCCTTCTGAAAGAAGGAAGTGGAGCCGGGAGCTGCGAGAAGGGACACCCCCTAATGTGACTGGCCACGGAGGGCCAGGGAAGGCCGGGAGCTCCCGACTCGCACCGATGAGGGAATGAATGGGACCCGGAGTCAGCTGCGAGGCTGCAGAGCACCGCCAAGCAGGGGTTTGTCTGGAAAAGTCATTAGGCTACTAAGGTGGGGACTGGCAGGGCCCAGAGGACTACTCCACTCCCCGCCCAGGACTGAGTGAGGGGAGGCTGAGGCGTGGGGCTTGGAGAATTCAAGAGATTTTTATCATCTGGGTGGGGTCTAAAAATTGAGGGTTTTATTTTATTTGATTCTTCTTCTCCTTTTTTTTTCTTTGCCCCCTTCTGAAAGTTTGAAATATGCTGACTTAGGTAGAAGGCACCAACCGAAGGAACTTGAAAATCTGGAGATAAGACGACTGATTGTAATGTGTTAAGATGACTGAGCCTGTGTGAGTCTGGGTACCTCAAGCTTAGGGTGTGTGGGTGAGGAGTGGCTGAAAGAGGATTTCGGTACAGACCTGGGGGGTGGGGTACTGGGCCATTTTGTGCCTGTCTCTCTGCTTCATGTTAGTGAGTGCATTCAAGTGACTACATCCTTCTCTGATTTAGTAATAAGATGCTCCAATCTAGAAAACTCTGTCGATTTACCCACTTGCCCAAATGACCCCTCCCCTGATCCGGAAGGGTGGTAAGATGGCTCCAGGGTCTTGATCGGACACCCTAAGGAGAAGTGAAGCAATATCTCTCTGTGTTGCAGATTGCTAAGCCCAGGCCCTGAGCGAAGGGAGGAAGCTGTGGTCTGTGTACCCAGGATGTGCTAACTTCTTAAGACACATAGCACACAGGGATTGGCGTGGCAGGCAGCAAGAATAGGCTTAGGCTGGGAACTTGGCACCTCATGCTAAGGATGGAAGAGAAGGTCCTCTCTTTTCACCTGGCTGGTGGGAACCTGGGAGTCACTCCAACCCCTCTCCCCTCCAGGAGTACCTTTGTCTCTTGCCCAGGTCACCTGGCCCTGCAGTGCAGTGGCACTTCAAGCCATCATCAGCTCCCAAAGTTCTGAAAGATTGAGCCTTTAGTGTATACTTTGATATTTAAGTTGTGTGAAAGCTGCAGTGTCCTGTTCATGTGTGACATTTGGGTCTTGGGGCTCCCAGACATGGAATGATTTGAGCATTGGGACTGGAGGGGACAGTGGACAGTGACAGAGGCCAGCAGATTTCTGGCCTGGCTGTGAGAATGCACAACACACTAAACCTATTTGAGCATCAACATCTTCATCAGTATAAATGAAACAGTGGGACTCAACTACCTTCACAATCCTCCCTATTCTTAAAATATTATACTCATAGGCTTTCATGAGGACACTTGTCTACTTGTCCACTAAATCTGTTCCTATACTGATAGAATGTCAAGGACACTAGAGACAGGCTCGAGTTGTGGACACAAATTCAGAATGTCCATAACCAGTTTGAATGGTCTTGGAAGATCAGCTTCAAGTGATTGTGGGTTTTATGCACCTGCACATTTCTTCCTCAAATATAAGGCATGTCTATATTTTAAAATACCTGTGGGCCTCAGAGCTCAGAAGGTGTTTGGTCCAGGAAGCCAGAGAATCTCTATTTCTTTGCAGCAGCCCTTTATTTTGTGCATAATTTGCACAACTCCATGTGATTACAAAATCTCAATCTCATTACCCTTATGACGGTAAATCCTTCTGTTTCATGTTATCTTCTCCTTTCTTACTATGTCTTCTGGGAAGGCTCTGAGCATCACGTTTGGATCACCAAAGTTTGTGGGAGCCATCCCACCCTTCTTTTTCCCACTGACAAGTTAACCTGAGATATGAAACAGCACCCTACCCAGCCCCTGCTCCCCACAGTGATATTATCAGTGTTGAAAAGCATGTGATATTGGTTACTGTTTGAAAAAAAAAAAAAAAAAATGACCTGGTTTCAAAAACCGCATCAGAGTTCTAGGCAGGCTTCAATGGAACTGAATTATTTCATCTATGGAAGCCGAACGCCAAGCATGTAGACAGCAAGTGCCTTTAAAGGCGGGAAGGAGTAGGGGACAGAGAGGATGAAAACATGATGGGTGGAATAGGAAAATGAACAGGGTACCACTTGGAGCCAGAAACTCTGAGTTCATTCTCAGCTCTGTGACTTAGCTGCTGGGTACCCTTCAGCAAGTCACTTGGTCTCCCGATAGCATCCTCATCCATAAAATGGGAGCCAATGCACATCCCATGCAAATCTGGGACCTTAGTTGAATACATGTTATTTGAACTTCTTGGAACAGGACTTGTGGGGATTGATGGATTGGTCAGAAAACTAGATTGGAGGTCTGGATTTACTAAAATGCATGTTTCATTAATTGCACAACTATTTATCATGTGCCTATTATGTTCCAATGTTTTGTGTAATGTATTGAGGATGAAACAGATTAAAGTCTTCTGGAACCTGTGGATGTGAGAGACACATCAATAAAAAAAGAAATCTGTGCCCAGGGTGATGCATCTTCTGAAGAGCAAAAAAGCAGGTGGGCAGGAGGGAGCTAAAGCAGATATATAGCAACAAGGCTGGAGCAGAGATTGCTATCAGTTTTCATTCTTTACTTCAACAAAGTGCAACACTGCACAGCCAGTAAATGATGGGAGAGGAAAGGGGCATGAAATCTTGGGCTTTCGGCTGGCCTCTGGAAAACCACTGGAGACAGAGTCAGTGCGGGAGACGGGACTGGGTGGGCAGGCTGTTCATCAACATTTGCCCTGACCAGGAGGATTGTGGCAGGGTATTGGGGAGAAGCTGCCGAGGAAAGGATACAGGAGAACAAAATCTTTACTTCTGTCCTCGAAAGGGAGGCTGCCTGCCCTCAGAAGTGTGAAAACCTGCCCACTTTTCCACCTCCATATGGCCTAGAATCACGAGAACTTGAGGCAAGGCCGACTTTGTAGATTTATCTCTCCCCATGACAGCGCAGAATTGCTCCCGTCTGGTCATTTTCAAGTGGTGTATCCTCTTTGGCTTGTGAATAATTTCTCAAAAAGGATTCCTTCTACTTCAACTATTATTCAAATTCAAGTTGATAGGCTTGTAACTTTAGAACTTTAGCGGATATTCAGGTTGACATGTTCATTTTATAGGTGAGGAAACTGAGGCCCAGGGTTGTTAGTGGAATTGTCCAAGATCACATGGCTAACTACACAGTCAGGGTGAGATTTCAGGGCTTCTAACCCCCAGGCAGTGTTCTTTCCTATATCATGATGCTTTCATTTGTTTTCATTACATTATTATGAATTATAGAATCCTGGAAGATGTGTGTGTATGTGTGTGTGAGAGAGAGAGAGAGAGTGAGAGAGAGAGAGAGAGAGAGAGACCCATAAAAGAACAATCATTGAGAATCTGGCACTGTGAACTAAAGACTCTTCTATTATTTAGTGAAAAACCCTATTACTATTATCTTGAATTATTTTCATACTAAAAAATAAAACAAATTCCAAAGTTTCAGATAGGATTTTTACACAATTGTTTCCTAAAACAAATCCCTCTTTTACTGTAGTCAGAAAGAAAAAAAAAAAAAAAAAAAAATATATATATATATATATATATACAAGACCTCCATTACCAAGAAACAGCAAAAAATATATATTGTATTTCCTTTAAATAACCAATCGACCCCACTATGGGTAGGTGGGCTGATTTTTCTATGTCAACTTTTAATAAATGAACATTTAGCTATTTATAAATAAAATATATTCAGATGCTTTGGAACATATCCTATGAATTCATTTTCCAGGCTGTGTATTAAATAGGTCTTGAATAACAACCATATTAAATAAGATTCAATATTTCTACATCTCCTTCTATTTGGACTTAAGCAGTTGACTTGGCATTGGTTCAAGAAAGTGGTTGATTTAAACCAAGCCAGTTTTCTAGAAATACAGTATTAGTCTAATGCCAGTACTGAGCTCCTCCCAGCATAATAAGTTGGGAACATTTCTATGATGATGGGTTACCAGACAGAGTTTCTGTTGGATCAGGGCCATTATCCTCAACCTCCAGAAAATATCCCCAAATTGTAGGTCAACACATAGGCCATAGCAAAGTTCTAGTCTTTCCTGGGAACCGTCTGTTTCTTTTTGAAGCTTGATGTACAGGTTTTCAGAGTAAGACAAACTATCTAGAGTTACCATTTCACTAATTTAGAATTTGGAATGGAAAACTCACTGTTTTTTTGTTTTTTTTTTTCAATTCAGGAAACTTGTTGCACTATGTAGGTTTAGTATAATGTTTTTGTTTTGTTTTGATAACACAACTTTTTGCTTTTGGCCTATGTTCCAAACAATGTTTCTACGTCTATCCTTTCTTATTGTTTTGTGAAAAATTTAATAAGCCGAAGGACAGATGCCCTTATGTACACACACACAGACACATTACACACGCACTGTCTCACCTACAACCAGTCAAAACAGCCTTTCTAGTCATCTCAGAGCTCTGCAGGTGCCTTCTCCTCTGTGAAAGACTCCGCCCTGTTTCACTTTCTGTTGCTTTAATGGTTTAATGCCAATAGTGCTCATTCCATTCATATATCTGTTCATCAATGGCATCCTATTACTAAGGGATGTCACTTCTCTTGCTACTGACCTGTTACACTCACCACCATCTTGAGATGTTTCCCTTAGGCAGTGTTTGCCAAATATGGCAAACAATCTATGGAGTGACTCTTCTCTGTGCAGAGCTATCTTATTGGAATTTGTAACCTTCACTGGCTTGTTGGCACCATAAACTGACCAACCCTACTAATGCAATTCAGTGGAGGTCTCTTGAGTGACTGTTATGCAGGGACTGAACTGGGTGTGTTGGTGCTGCAAAGATGCAGCCATGGTGGCCAAGGGCTGCTGCTCAGGAGACCCAGCAGGAAGATGGGGGATAAGCCATATGCATGTGTTATGAAAGCCCAGGGAAGGAGGGAGCAGATGAAGACCTAACAATTAGAATTGTTTGCATAGTCCCTCACCATTTACAAAGCATATTCACATAAATTATTGTATTTAATCTTCACAACAGCCCTCTGGGAGGGTGTATCATCATATCACCATTTGATATGGAGGATATCAAAGTCTGGAGAGGTTAGGCAACTTGTACAAGATTACAGCTAATAGATGACAGAGCCAGGTTTCAAGCCCAGTGTTTCTGACTCCAGAATACATGCATTTTCTACGTACACCAACCACACTGCCTCTTGGCATGAATGGATCTGGACCTATGCCTTGCTCAGGAAGGTATGGATCAAGGGTTTTCTGGAAAAGTGGAATAGTTTAGTGGGGGCACATGTGAGGGAAAGAGTAAGAGTGGAAAGATTGGGTGGAATTAGATTACGGAGGCCTTAAATACCATAACAAATAATTTGGGTCTTTTAAAATAGGCAAAAAAGAGGGGTCAAAAATTTTTTGAATTGAGGGATGATCTGTATAGCTGTGCAAATCTATTAGGAACTGAACCCTTCCTCTTCTCATCCTACTGCTTAGGAAATGCATAGGGGAGTGGTTCCATCACTTATCAGAGGCCACACGACAAGTGGGTAGCGGTCAGGATTAGAGTCAGAACATTTTGACAACCAGTCATATGTTCAGGGGTCCAGACCATGCTATCAGCTGCCTTTGAGGATATCTTTTTATTAAATACAGAATTGGGAAAGGGGGGAGAAACGTTTCACCACATCTCATTGAAAATGTGGTTATGGCTTTTCCTCCTTTAAATATGTCTTCTTTCCTAATGTTCTGAATTTTCACAGCAAGTTGTCTTTTCGATTGGGTCCTCTATGCTGGGCTACAGCTTCAGTTCCTTTTGAGAATGAGTCAACAGGTGGTAATTTCAAAGAGAAAAAAAGGAAAAGTTGTTTCCTTGAAAGTCAGATCAAATTTCTTTGGAAATTCAGTCCGAGCTGACATTCTTTCATGGTTTGATTGGGCCCATCACCTCAGAGGGTAACGCTGACATCTCACCCAAGCAAACCAAAGACTCAGAGCGTTATCATCCTTGTGCCAGGTAGGATCCAAGATTGAGTGTTCAGATGCATCTTCAGATCATTCTGACCAGCTTCAAAATTGCCCTGCTCTCCAAAAATGAACCAAAACACCGAAGCATTTGAGAATGTTCCCCATCTTTAGTGAATGATGCATCCACTGTTTCATTCATGATCAAAATCCCAGAGTATAAAGTGGTTTCAAGCCACCTTAATGAGAGTTCAGACTTGGAAATTAAAATACTTTCCCAACAGCAGGGCTTATTCACCCAGCTAGTACCATGTGTAAGGTAATGAAAGACTTTATGTCACATCTCAGTACACACGTGCAAGAGGCCAGAATTACAGGTGCCTGGGGAGCTTTAACCTTGAATTTCTAGACATCTAACATTGCAGTAGCTGAGTTGTTGGGTCTGAAAATATGGGTATACATTGATTTTATGTGTGAAGGACTCTGAGTGTGAACAATTTTCCAGTACCTTTCATGTAGCAGAAATGTGAAAGCAGACGGGTTAGTACATGGGAAAATACTTGGTTTAAGAGTGTATTTCAGCTAATGTTGCTCAATCTATGTAAATGCACATATTTAGATGGAAATTCTCATCTTGTCTTCAGACATTTGTCACTTAATTCATACTCATTCATTCATTCACCCTCTCATTCATTCACCTATTGTTCACTCATTCATTCATCCAAATAATACTGCCAGGCACAACTCTCAATGAAACTCCATGTAAATGAACAATAGCAAGATTGGGTACTATTGCTTCCAGACTTCTAAAGAGTAGAGGTTTCTCTGCTTTGTGATTCTAAGCTCTGACTATTGGATATTCCAAATAAATCATTGGGGGAAACTTTCTTTGTTTTATTATTATAAGGAAGTTGGGACATATTTTCCCAAAGAAGACAACTAGTTAATGGTCTTCACTGCCTCTTCACTTTTGGTGATACTTCTCCATTGTATGGGTATTTCTGGAAAACAGGGCTTTAGCCAAGGAAATTCCTTCTTCCTCTTATTCACCCTTCCTCAGGTTTAGTTCTTCCATCTGTATATTACCATGAAAGAAAACTACCCTAAATAAAGTGAAAAGATAAATGAGAAACTGAGAAAAAATATTTCTCATAAGTGAGACAAAGAACAAATACCTTAATATACAAATACTACTTCCAAACCAATAAGAAAAAGATAGAACTGTTAGAAAAATAGGTAAATGCTGTGAATAGAAATTCATAGAAAATAGAGGCTGATAGACATATGAAAAGAATCTCAGCCTCACACACAAAGATATCCAAATTAAAATAATGAAATCTCAATGGTTATCACCTATTATTAAAACAGTTTAATAATTCTCAGGTCAGAAAAAAATGATGAAAATGTCATTTTCTTACCCTATTGGTAGGATTGTAACTTGGTATAATCTTTCCAGGGAGGAATCTGAGAAACACCTCGTGATATGTTAAATATTTGTACAAATCTGATAATTCCAATCTTTAAAAATCTTAAGCATATCTTACAGAGATGTCTACACAGATATCAAATTATTTGCACAAAATGCTCATTGAGGCATTGGAAATAATCTGCCCATCAACACGAAACTAGATAGACAAATTTTGGAGAATTCATATAAGAGAATACTCTGCAACTGATACATGGAATAAAATAGAATATCTATAGACATTGGTTTGGAATATTCTCCAAGGTATATTGTTACACAGAAAAAAGCAAGTTCTAAAATGTGTGACCCCATATATGTAAAAAAATAAATTGAAAATGCACACATATGTATGATTATTTATGCATAGACAATTTCTCTAAGTGGCTGACTCTGGGCAAGGAGAAGTAGACTTTTACTTTTTGCACTATAAGCTTCTCTAGTGTTTGTTTGTTTGTTTTTGATCATTAGTATATATTACTCAGACCTGAATTCTAGTTCCAATCCTACTCACAAACCACCTGTTGTGTCTTAGGCAAAAAACTTCATTCCTTCAGTATTCACGTAAACTTTCTCATGTTAAAAGTTTTCTCATGTATAAAATGAAGGCCTGATTTTTAAATTTCCATTTCACACTCACATCTGTATAACTCTGATCTTGGGCAGGCTTTAAAAGCATTTCTTATTTGGGGGCACAGATGGTTGATTTGCTCATCTGCAGTCTGTCTGGGTTCTACGGCTCTTCTCTCCCAAACGCAGGACTAAGTTTTGTACTGAAGAGTGACCTTTGAGGTCAGGTGAAGGCTGGGGCTCTTAGGAAGTGCTTTGCAGATTTCTGTGAGCTGGTTGCTTTTATTGCCAGGTGACACTGGAACAGTGCTAGTCCCTCTGCATGAGTGCAAACTAAGAATAGGGCCTGACTCTGCTTTGGGGTCTTAGACTTATTTCCAAAATTTGGTCTCATTTCAAACCCAAAACACATTTGGCCCCAAGCGCCTTTCCTCTTGACTTAAAAAAAAAAATCCTGTTTAATTGAAGGGAAATTGAATTTGTCTGGTTTTGATTCATGCACACTTAGTTCTTTAAAAAAAAAAAAAACAACACAATATTTTGAGGACTTATTTGATGTCCAAGAAGAACTTCGAGCTTCTTAATGAGTCTTCTGGAGGACTTTTTTTTCTCCTTCTTAAAACAGGAAGTGGTGCTGTGCTATGGGCAAACACACTCAACCCCAAAAGGCCCCAATTCAGTTTGAAACTGTGTCACCCACCATTTTGCACCATGGCTCCCAGCTAAGGCCATTCCTTCCCTAGTACTGACCTAAGAGGAGGAGACTCATTCACCTCCCTTCTGAGGAGGAATGACAATGAAGGAGAGCAATCACTGCAATAAGAGGCAAAAAGGATACGGTACTCATCTAGCTCGTACGATGTGCTAATATCTATTCTAAACTTTGTAGACACACGTTTGATGCTTGCATCAACCCTCTGAGGTATGTCTTAGCTCCATTGGAGAGGTGGGGTAACTAATCCAGGGTCATATGGCTAGAAAGTGGAAAAGCAAAGATTCGAACCTAACCCCATTTGCCTCTGAAGTTCACAGGGCTCCACCACTGTGATGTGTTGCTGGATTGAAACACACATCTGCATAGATTGAGCTCCAACATATGTACTGAGGGCCACATGCGGTTTGCTACTGTTGTTTGTTTTGTCCTTTGGTCTGAGGGACTCCATCCACAGTCTGCACTGGCCAGATTCATTGAATCGCTCAGTCTTCCCCCACCCATTACTCAAGAAGGCCTACACTCTGTATTTGCCAGGTAAAAAAAACCTGCTCACTTTGTTAGCAGGTGCACTGGAAAGAAAGCAAGTGAGGGTGAAATACCAGGTTCTGTTTTACCTTAATGACCTAAAGAGATGATTGAAAAAAATCCTGTCGATGAAAAGAGACTAGCATATTCCTTGACCTGACAGTGCTTCGCCTTTACTCCCCTAGCTTCTTTCTCTCTCTAACTCTTGCTCTCTTTTTCATTCTCTTTCACTCATATATATTCATAACTGCACACACTTTAAAAAAACATATTGGGGGTTATGAAAAACACAAAGAAGGGAATGTTTTGCAAGGTTAAAAGGAAATCATCGAGAAAAGCTAGCTTCGGGCTCCAGTTTCTCCTGAATAGCATTTCTTGTTATTTCAAGGCTGATTGACTTATAACTGCATCCAAAGCCACCTCACATCAGTTCCTTTTATCAGCCCAAGTGAGACTTCCTGTGGACTGGCCCAGCTTCCTGATATATTTCCTTTTTCCTTTGGCAGAACAAAGAACCCCATAGCTCCAAGGATCCTTGGGACCAAACATAATTGAGCACTGAAGAATCTATTATTTTACATTTTTCATTCTCAGTATCATAAGGACCAAGTGTCTGCCTTTGCATTTTTCCAGAACATTCTGCACAACATCATGAGAACCCAGTATACAATTACCATGGGTCAATGAGCTGCTTGAACCCATCCTAGTTGTGGTTTGATTTCATTCTAAGAGAGACAATTAACCCGTTCTCCTCACCAACACTGCACGGGCATGCTTTACCTCTTATGCACAAATCCTTCAAGAGCTACATGGGATTCCTTTCTATATAAGGTTCACTCTTTTGTTGCCCTAATTCAGCACAATGGCTCAGCAAAGGAACCCTCTTGTTTAGAGGTTTCAACCTACCTGTGTTTAGGTTTCTAACTCCAGAGACATGCATAACAGAAATGAAATCTCAAAGAGTATCTAAAGGCTTATCCAAGGCAACTGAGGGAAAACCCAGAAATCAGGATAAGGTTGTTGCTTTCGTCTTTGGCCTGGAGTATCCCATAACACTCCTCACCTCTTGGCCTCACTACCCAACCTATACCTTGTTACTGAAAGTCTTGCCAGTCCAAGCTCTGCAACAGGGGAATGCCATCTAAAGAGGTGTTTAAATCTCTATCGTATCTCCCAATGCAACTATCACGTTGCTGACTTACAGTCCTTCCAAGACTCTTAGAAAGTAGGAGGTCATGACTTGGAAGAGATAACTGAGGGATCTAGGTGTAAATTACCTGTGTCCAAATATAACAAATGGGCAGGAGACACTGGAAGCAGAATTCAGGTACCCATCCTCCCAGACAACACACTCCACGGTAAGGGTGTTTTCCTGGAGCAAAGACATCAAGGCTCATTGAACCCACGGGCATTCATGCTTTTGTGGTTCATTGATCCTATTTCCTGCCCATTGTCATCATGCTCCTGGGGAATGTAAGATCGTCTCTTTCTATAGGAACCACCTAGGCAGTTAAGCAATCAATGTAGTTGCACATATGTTACTAAAGTAGCTTTCTCTCTTTACAGGGATCATAGGTTGGGAATGGAAAATAATTGAAACTGAAAATAGAGCTCCCTTGGCAAGAGGCATCTCTAAGGGAAGATGGCATCCCTTGGCAAGAGGCATCTCTAAGGTGGATGCATGCCAAGGTCTCCCAACCCAATCTTCAGCATTATGATCTCTAGATGAAAGTGGGTTAAAAGAACACTCTTAAAGAGGAAAATGACTCAAATTGTGTGGCATGAGGGGCATGTGTGAAGATAGACATGTGCATGTTGGGGGGCCTAGCTTGACATAACTTGCTTTGGTGATGCCATTGGAAAAGGTTGGTGTGCCTGCAGCTATACATCTGGATCGGAGCTCTTTCTTAGCATTAGAAGACCCCCACACTGACTTCTGCCACCCGGCCTGGACCCAGGACAGTGGCCATCAGTAGTCCTAGAGCCAAGTTCCATGCCTTATCTCACACAACTCCCCTCAACCCTGAGACCACTGCCTGTAAGAGCCAGTAACCCTGGCCTTTTCTGCCATCAAAGCACATTGGGTCAAAGGGCACAGGTAAACTTGCTCAAGTAGGGCCTTTGGGCCTTCAACATAGGACTTCGCTTGAGGCCAGGGAGTCAAAGAGCACCTGTACTTTCTGCACTTCTCCAGAAAGAAGAGAGAGAAAGAGCAGACTATTTTTCTGGAAATGTTTTGGGAAACTGGCATGCAGAGAATTTCCCCAGGGTGCCTTGAGGAAGGCATGCAAGTGTGTGGATTTGCTGCACTAGACACTAGGAACTCTCAGCTCCTCTTTCTGGAGATCTGTGAATCTCTAGATACCTACTGGGCCTGTAATGGTAAATGAATACCACGGCGCCCCCCACCCCCAGGCCTTTCGAAGGATTTCCAGACGTCTAAACCTGATCAGGCAGTGGAGCCGAGTCTGGAGCTCTTTGG
The DNA here is from genome assembly GCA_026826555.1 of Tolypeutes matacus. Taxonomy (NCBI): domain Eukaryota; kingdom Metazoa; phylum Chordata; class Mammalia; order Cingulata; family Chlamyphoridae; genus Tolypeutes; species Tolypeutes matacus. Next base: position 4,940,510 of record JAKSZT010054226.1, read on the forward strand.
ACTTCATTCATTCCCATCAGTTTGGGCTGTGGGTGCCCTAGACTCTTCTTTGCCCAAAGCACCCTGTTTCTGATTTCTAAACCCAGTGTGTATTTCATGGGAAATTTCACACGCCTGTTTCTGATTCGCTTCCAATTTAAAAGCTCAAAGTGCTGGTTTTGTAAGAGCTCTTTGATGATTCAGAATCTTGTTGGTTCATCTCTTTTCCCCCCTAAAATTCCACAGAAGTTGAATAAATGTTGTCCAGACATTTGCATACTTAATTGTTAAAAGAATAATTGAAAACAGGAGAGAATGTGCACAAAACAAGCACAATTGCAAGGGGAAAGAGAGAGACAAATTCTTTGGTGAAGGTGAACTTCTGTAGAAAAATAAAAGGTGTCACTGAAAGGTGGATGCCTTGGGATTTCCATCACTGAGTGGGGGTGGATGGGTGGGGAAGTGGAAGATCCAAGCTCAGGTCCTGAAGGGTGAGGGGAGTGTTACATGAAACATCAGAGACCCCTGGAAGTCAGTCAGCAATGACAAGCTGCCAATTGGCTGGTCCTTCTCTTCAGAGATGGAACAGGTGGAGTGGCATCTTCCAGCTGCTAATGCTGCTTTCGCCTCCATTCTGATAGGAAGAGAATCACCTGTTTGTTTGTTTTTTTTAAGATTTATTTATTTTCACACACACACACACACACAAACACACACCATTGTTTTGTGCTTGCTGTCTGCTCTTTGTTCTTCTGTGTCTGCTTGTCTTGTCTTTAGGCGGCACCAGGAACCGATCCTGGGACCTTTTAGAATGGAGAGAGATGCTCAATCTCTTGCGCCTCCTCAGCTCCCTGGTCTGCTGCATCTCTTATTGTCTCTCTTTTTGTTGTGTCATCTTGCTGCACCAGCTCTCCACACGAGCCAGCCCTCAGTGTGGGCCAGCACTCCACGTGGGCCAGCTCTCTGCTCAGGCCAGCCTGCCACACAGGCCAGTTTGCCTTTCACCAGGAGGCCCCAGAAATCCAACCTTGGACCTCCCATGTGGTAGACGGGACCCCAAATGCTTGAGCCACATCTGGTTCCCATACCTGTATTGACAGCAGGCTTCATTCTCTACCTCTTCTTGGATGTGGTGGGAGGTTTGGGAGGTGGGGAACATGGGAATCCCAGTAGGTTCTGTGTAATATTTTAGGTAATCTAAGCACCTCTTAAAATATATATATAACATTTTTGTAAGCAAATGCACATATATGCATATATGTTTATATATCATTTTACAAATATTGGTATGTATTGTGAAAATTTTGATTTTTACCAACAATAAAAAATTAAAAAAAAAAAAAATCCTTGATGATGAACCTTATCTGGATACATCTCTGTACTAAATGCAGAAGAGACCCATGGAACTGGCTCGCCTTCCCTGGGAAACTTCCATTTTCTTTGTATGCATCTGTTCCTCTGAAGTGGGCACAGGGTTTGGCTTGTCTGAGTCCTGCTCCTGGTTTTGCCTAAGGCTGGCTGGGTGACACTGGGCAAGTTACTCTCCCTTTCTCCCTTTCAACTTCCCCATCCATCCAAAGGGATTTAAACTTGCAGTGTAATCCTCTTCTCCCATGGAATCATTACAATTTAGAGCTGTGAGTTGCTCTGAGTTTCTCCCAGGAAAGTATTAATTCCTTGCTGCAATTTGTTTAGTCCTTAAGTGTCTCATTATAATTGTTACCAGTTGTAAGCCATGCACCTTCATTTTCTGGGTCTTATTTGGACTCCTGACTAAAGAGAGAGCACCCCTCTCCTTTGATTGTGAAGGGACAACTAGCACAACATAGTCAGCCAAAGTCACAAAATGCAACTTTGCATACACATGATGTAATGTGGAAATGTTGTGTGTTATATGGTGCTACTGGCATAACAAAGGTGACACCAATCTCAAAGCCTGGCGGTGAGATGCTCGAGTGTCTTGCCAGATGATTTGGACTGTGAGAGAATGGGTCAATGAATGTCGGAAGTTGGAAGATCTTGGTTCAAGCCCACTTACCTGCTGAGTAGACTTGGGTCAGATATTAAGATCGCGAGTCTTCTCCTTTCTTAGCTGTAAAATAAGAATAGTCATGAGAATCTTAACAAATGATATTATGTTTTCTACCTGCCTTACTAATTATAAGAAGCAAAAAGAAAAGTACGGAAGGACAAACACTTTGTAATTGTAAAAGCCTGCGTGAATGATAGTTGTTATTACCTTGGTTATTATTAACACTTAGGTCAGTGCTTACGTGCCATGGATAAAAAATATTTCTGAAGTTGAGTCAGTTGGGTCACTTTTTTCTGGCCTTAATGATTCAGAAGACTTGCTTACATTTGGTTAAATCCATCAGCTGCTTATTCATATCTCTTTGCCCATGTAGACACCATCCCTTGCGAATGTGCCTGTACAGATCAAACATCCCATATTCCTCCTTTCCGTCCCTCGTATCCGGCCATTGTTCTAGTCATAAAACTCCCATCCCAATCAATGGGGGTTTTACGTAAAAAACCGATGGCAGGATATGAGTGTGGCTTCAGGAATTCCAGTCTTGTGCTGCTGATAAAAAGAGTTGTGTCAAACAGAAAACACCAGAGAAACAAACTCTCCTGTCTAACCTATGCCACCCAGCTCCATTTTTGTTTTTTAGGTTTGTCTCTTCCTTGAAAGAGTCAAGAGCCTCCTGGAATACAAAACACCTACCTTTTACAACATTCCCTTGTGAATAGTCTTAAAATGCCCATCTGGCTGACCAAATTCTCACTAGTTGTCCCATCCATTCACCACTGCCATCTCATCTGTTATTTTCTTAGTGTCCGTGTGGTAATGGGTTCAAGGACTACAGGGCCAGGATTGACATGGGGGAATTCAGAGGGGAGCTAGCATTTCAGTCCTCTATGCCCTGCTTTACCATCCAATTCCAGAAAGAAGAGTTTCGCCATTGGAAGAACAGTATAACAGGCTCCTCCGATTAAGGGATGTGAATGTGTTTGGGTGCTGATGGCCTGTCTTAAGAATAGATGTTACTAATAGGTTTAATTGACTTGAGGGTGAATGAAGGGTAGTATTTTGCCTTGAGGATTGTCCTCTGCTAGAACCAAAGTCAGGAAAAATGGTGGCTCTTCACTCACTTCATAAGACCAGGCAAGTCAAGCTTAGTTTTTAGTCTCACCACGCATCACTATTTTAGAAAAGGTTATATCTCTGCTCCCCATGGTACACTAGGCAATCAAATATGCTCATGAGATTAGAAGTAAAATGAATGGGGAGAACATGTGCTTATATTCTGCCCACACTGAAAGTAGCTGAATCATGAAGAGGTGAAGGAGGAAAATGCAGTTGTCTTTTCACTTGAAAAGTGCTCATCCAGACATTTAGGGTTGGGATTAATACCTTCTCCTTAAATCTTTATTCAGAAAGAACTAGGTTTTAGGGCTTTCTTCCTGGCCAACCTAACTGGGATTTCAAAGTCCATGGGGCTTGAAGCTGCTCAGACACAGAGTGCAGTTCTTAACTAAGATCAATCCTACTGCTTCTTTCCCCATGAAAACAAATGACTTCCAGGGCCTTGATGTTGCATTGAAGGAATGTTTTGGGTTTTTCCATACCAAAACCACAGAGTGAAGGGGAAAAAAAAATCTCAGATATATATGACAAATTAAAAACTTCTCAAGTGATGGGGGTACATGTAGCCTTGCAGGAGAATCATTTGTTTGACAGTGATGTCTATTCTTGTGAGGTTGGGTTGTAGAAAGTTTCTGGACAAACCCATCATTCTACCATCTTAACTATGGCCTGTGTCTTGCCCAAACATTTCACAGATCTGGAGATAGTGTAACACTTGCTAATCCTTTTTGGGTAACTCTAAATTTCTAGTTTCAACTTTGATTTGTGTGCATGAGAGCAAAAGTTTTTCTTGGGCATTAGAAGGCTTAAACATCTGCCTTTTGAAGGTGTAGATGATCAGGGAACTTCACCAGAGGCACTGTTCTTGTACAGTTTTTTGGATAAGATATTTGGGAAACTTCATCAGTACCTCTCAACCTTCTTAACTCTATCATGAAGGCCAAAAAAAGTGGAAGATTAAGAAAACTCTCTTTATCTGTGCTGTCCAATAGAACTTTCTGGGGAGATGGAAATGTTGTTCTGTTCTCCCCTGTCCAAAATGGTGGCTGCTAGCCTGGCAGTTCGAGTGGCTACTGAGCTCTTGAAATGTGGCTAGTACAACAAAGTAGCTGACTTGTTCATTTCATTTCAATTAATTTAAATTTAAAGTGCCACTCTTATTGTGGCTAGTGGTACTATTTGTATCAGTCTCTGTAATTGCAGGTCAAAAACATGGTCTTAAAATCTGAGTTCAGTTAGAAAGGTGTATTCGCATGGTTAGCTTTACCTGAGTCAGCTTTGTGCTGTTCACATGTAGACTAGCACTTCGTATGTACTCTTAAGAGCAATAGTAAAGCAAAACAAAATGAATCATCAATGTCCAACATTATCCAGGTACTACCCATATTTGCCTGGGACTGGAGCTAAGATTACGATCTAGCCTCCTGGCTTGATCACCGATGAATTCCTTTGGGAATAGAATGTTTTATTTTCCCGTCTATAAAATGGGGCCATTTGGAACTTATTATGGGATGGTTGTTCCCAACTCATGACTGAATGCATGTTGGGTTTATCAAAGAAAGGTATGTGCTTTTGCTATAAAGCTTTTCATTGAAAAGTAATCCTGGCAGGGTGATTGCAGTTTCCTCATCTGTAAAATAATGGCATTGTACTAAATTGTTTTCGAGGTCTGTTTCATCTCTTGTGCTCTATGCCACCATGATAATATGGTTTCCTATTATACAGGACTCTGTAGTATTAGCATGTGGTTTGCTTTTCTAGTTTCCACATCCCTAAAACTAATTGTAGGAGACTCTCTCCTTAAGTATAAATGTGAACAAAGCAACTTAATTTAGCAAATAACTAGCTGGGGTGGGGTGGGACTAGTCTTTGAAGCCCAATTTCCTGCCAGTGTGTGCTCCTTAGGTTTGTACTGTCCTGGGGTACACTCAGTTGCACAGGTCCCCGTTCTTGATATCCCCAAGATATGAAGCAGTTTCTCTCTTTCCTTAGTGTCCCTTGCCCACAGGTCAGAGGGATATATGACTTGCTACGCCTGCTGTGGCTTTGGAATCACTATGAGGAATAAATATCCCAGTGCTTCTCTAGGGGAGATCTGACCACATGACTCAGGTCTCCCCAATGAGCAGACCTATTGTGGCTTTGGCTTTGGAAGCCTTCAGGTTGAACCTCATTGCAGAGGCCAATTCCGTGGCCATCATCTGATCTACAGGCATGAATTTCTGAGTTAAATTGTTAAAAACACAAGAAGGACAGACCCCACAGAGAAAACAAGCCAAGTTCCCCGAGATCCAACCTTACATACTGCTTTTAGGAGCAATGAATTACTATGGTCCTGCTTCCCTCTCACACTCATCCTCCAGAAAGGATTAAGTACACAGCAGCCCAAAGGCAAGACCCAATTTGAGTTTTTAATAGCCTTACCCTGATTGCATGTAGAGGCCATAATGAGTTTTATATTTCTGCAGCTCATGCATTTTCAGAAAATCTCTCTTCGGTTTGAGATACTCTGTCTTATATCTTTTCAGATTGCATCTAGCATAAGATGAGGAAGTGGGTATCAAATACAATTCTGTGAACCTGATCATTTAATTACTCCCATTACTGGCGTTAAGAGTGGGTTTTTAGTGTTTGCTGTGAGCTCCTTGAGCACAAACAGTCTGCCAATTTGCCTTTGAGTCCTCAGCATCTGGCGCATATCCATGTATTATTTAGCACCAGGTGCTGGGGATACGGTAGTAAAAAAAGGACAGCCCATAATTTTTTGACAAAAATTATGGTCAAGCAGGGAAAGCACATTATCTAGCAAGTTGTTGTAAGTTTGGAGAATTCTGTGAAAGGGGAAGTATAGGGTGTTTTGGGAGAGTATTATACGGGGACCTAACCTGGTCTTGGAGGTCAAAAGCTTCCCTAAGGAAGTGACATTTAGGCTGAACCCTGAATGATAAGCAGGAGTAATTGCAACAGAGAACAGGCCCTTGAAAAGTCTTTGGTGGATGAGTAAATGAATGAAATGGGTGCTATGGTCACCCCATAGCTTGGCTAAATTAAGGATCATAAGCTTAGTCATTCTGACCATAGACCCTCCAGGGAATATTTATGTGGTCATGAGCCATTTTCTTAGCCTCTCTCTTCTTTAGTAAAGGCAAGTAGGTGGTAATGAAGAATACTGTGAGAAGACAGTTGCCTTCGAAGGCATTATCAGATTGGCATTTTACCAAATGCAGAGGGTACATATATATCTATGAGTATGCCTTTACTATGCAATACGTCCAGAAATGTCAAGGGCTAAAGAAGATTTTGAAAGGTTTACTTCTACCTTTGAAACTCCCAGCCCATGAAATCATTTGGCTTCAGCTTGGTATAATTCCTTGCTGGCTGAGTAAGGCAGCTCGTCGGCAAATAGAGTTCCGGAAGATGCAAGTGCTGGCCGTGATAGGAACTGCTCCCTGACCTTAGATGAGGGCCTGGATCTCCTCCGGTGCTTTGGTTTCCTCAACTGCAAAACAGGGAGATCCTGCCAATGATAATTTTACCTTGAAGTGATGTTGTAATAAAGATGGCGGTAAAAGCATTTTGCAAGATCAAAAAAGAGAGGAAGAAAGGAGAGAGTGAGAGCACGTTAAGTGCACCTACTGAGTGGCCATGGTATCTATAGGTGGTGTTTGCTAGAATTTCACAGAAAACTCTGGGACGTAAGGCTCTAGAGAAGTGAAGGGCTGGAATTGGTCTACAAGATCTTCTCTAGAATTGCTGTGTCCTTTACCTCATTATTACTTTAAAAGAACTTTGGCAGGAGGCATCAGTAGTGCCAATAATAATAATTGATAATAATAATAATGGTGATGATGATGCTGTTTGAATAGTTACTGATGAGTCTGGCAGCATGCTGAGCGCTTAAATGTATTGTAGCACTTCTTTGCCCCATGGCCTATGGAGTGTATTTATTCTTATACACATTCTACCACTGAGACAAACTGAGGCAGAGAGGAGACGAGGGACTTGCCAAAAGTTATGCAGCTAGTAGGTCTGTCTTTACCCACATATGTTACGAGAACTATTCTGAGCTTTGCAGAATAAGAGCTCGGGGTTGCTAAGTAACTAAACATATACAATTAATTATTCTTGCCCTGCAATACAGGAAGGTTTGCATTCACAGAAGTTTACTTTTTGCAATTCCTTTGGCCTGCTGGTGTACCTCCACCCCTTTTCCTAACTGTATCACTCTCCTGCTGCTTGAAGGAGAAAAAAAATCTCTTCTCCAACCTGGGCAAATAGAAAACAAATTGCATTAAAAATAGCAAAGGCTGCCGTGGTGAATGGACTGAAGAAGTAAGTCGATCACGTTTAGGGGAACCCACTTTGTGAGTGCAGTGGAAATGCCGGGCTCTAGGTTGTTTTCTTAACAAGATCTGAAACCAGTTTGAAGGGTCTTTTTATTCTCTTCCCTCTCCCGCACCCCAACTCATTTAGCTGGATAATAGAGAAAAAACAACAGCTCTGCCGTCTTGGAATGGATGTTGCCTGCGCTACTTTTATGTCCCCACTGGGGCACCTGAGCCACGACCCGATTGGATTCCACCCGTAAAGGTCAGGCTTTGAATCCAAGGCCTTGGAAAAAACGAAGAACACGTTTTGTAAGACTACCCTATGGGTCCTGAGGCCACTGGGCCTCTCCTCACTGCATTGTGGTCTGCTGATAAGGATAACATTGATGTCAAGCGGAACATGCCCAGGACAAAGGAAATTCCCCATTTTATTGTTTAAAGGAAGCCACAGTCCACTCGGGAGAACAAGGTTTAGGGCAGAGGCACAGATTTTCCTGCCGGTGGGCATGAGAGCCCGAGCTGGTGACACGGTGGGATGGACAGCCGCCAAGCTGTGTGTGAGCACGACTGTCCCCAACTTCATCTGGGGAGCATTTGCATGGTGGGAAGTCAATACGGGGTCATTGCAGTTTATGGCGGTGCTAGGGCTTAGGAGCCAGACTGGTGGAATTGGAGGCACATCCTTTGGGATTGCAAAGAGCTGGGTTCTTAAAATGTGGCCCATTTAGGAATCGTAGCACAAGCACCAGGATATTTAGCGGAGTTGATCTGGTTTTAAGTTTAAATTCTGGACCTCCTTCTCTCCCCACCCCCTCCAAGCCAAAATGTCAGCAAAGGGCCTGGCTTCCCTTTATGGAGTGCAAAATAAACAGATCTTCAGCGGCAGGAGAGGGGCCCACTTCCCCAGCCCATAGGACCAGAGCTGGGGGTAGGAGGCCGTGGGGAAAAGCAGTTATTCTTCTGTCTGGTTAGAGTTTGGCATTGACTTTCATTTTCTCCAACCTCTGTTTGCTAGAAGCCTGCCTGTACCGGAAGTACAGGAATAAAAGAGAAGCTGATCTTGAGGGTTTTCTTGCCAGACTTCAAAGGCGGTGGATTTTTGACTTTTTGATAGTTTGGGGAGACATTTCCAGGAAAAAAAAAAAAAAAGCCTGCTTTGGGGAATCGAGCCCTGAGACCTGGATCTCTGGAGTTCCTGCTGGAGCTGGTGCTCCAGGCTTTCTAACCAGCCTGCACTGGAGCCTCTGTTCTCCCCTCCCACAGCAGGGAGAGCACTGGGTCCTGGGCATCTTAGGATCAGGAGTGGCCACCGACTGGACTCTGCCTTCCTTCTGGGCTTTGCTTGGTTTGGGTGGGTGTGACTGCAAGTTTACTCTGGAAAAAATGGAGACAAAGAGTCTCAACTGGGCAGGATCTCCAATCCAATGGCTTGTTTACAGATCCTGCACTTTTTCCAAGGGAGGGAGTAGGAAGAGGAATGGGCAACGTCAGCCTGCGGGCCAGGGCACACTGTTGTTTTCCTTCTCGGGAGGTGGAATCACTTCAGAAAGCAGCAGGGCTCTGCCCTGGCGGATGGTGGGGGGACGCAGCACCCTGTGTAATTTTCCAAGGTGGGGAGGAGGCAGTGGTTGGCGCTGCTTCTGCCCTCTGACTTGGCTTCCAGGGAGCATACTGCCACATGAAAAGTCCTCCACCCCTGCTCCAAGTGCACCCCAAGCCTGAGCCCCCCATGCAGGGTAGAGCATGCACCTGTGATGTGGCCAAGGGAACATTATAGGACCTGTGTAAGGAGAGCAGACATTCCCGGAAGGCCCTTCTCTAGTAAAAAGCAGGCTCATTCAGACCTTGCTGTAAGGGGCATTTATTTAATGATTGGTAAGTGTGAGAAATAACACACACACACGCAAAATAGTTTGCTGCAAGATTTGAGGGCTTGAGCTTCCGGACTCTGGAAGTTCTGCTGGAGCTCCGAGGTGCTGCTTCCGAGGTTTTTTGGACCCTAGAGCTCACCCCCAAGCTCAGTGTCCTGCTGTAGGGGAGGCCCCGTTCGGGTGTGTGCTTGGCATCTTGTAATCACCCCCTTTACCTCTCACACCAACCCATGGGGGATACATTGCTATTGCCATTTTATGATAAGGAAACTGAGGCTCAGAGAAGTTAAGTAATTTACTCAAGGCCACATAGCTGCATCCCACATCATGTGTATCCCCTTTGTACCCGGACTGAACAGGTTGACAGAGCCAGGCAGTGACCTGCATGTGCCTAAGCGCCTCAGACTGAAACGGAGGTGGCCCTAGGATGCCGTTTGTTACCTCTCCTGGGCTATTTCCACTCGGCATGACTGATTCAAAATTGTGCTTCAGGAGAATGTTCTCTAGTCCATGAGTAGAGGAGCCCACACCACAGGAAAACAAGCAGATTCTTGTTTTCCAGAATCCCTCCAAATGTTCCAGTAGGGATATCTAAAGTGGTGGGGGGGGGCTGTGGCAGGGCAGGGGGAGAGAGGGAGAACATCCTGGGATTCTGAGTCCTTCTGGTCTTGTTATCATGCATAATGGTTGGCCCAGAATATTCCATGGAGGGAATGGAAATGTATCCAAATCATGGATAATGTGACCTCCACTAACTGCCCACTAACCGGAAGAGGTACATTTGACTTATGCTTCATCATTTAAAAACCACCTCCTGTCTATTGACTCATCAGAATGCTGAGAAGAGCTAGGGCAACTCTTGTAGGATGCGGTGGCCTTGGGTTCTAATCCCAGCTCCTGCTGCTAACTAGCTCCATGGCCCTGAGCATGTCATTTAATTCCTCCCAGCTTCGGGTAGCTCACCTACAGCATGAGAGACTTGCTCTCCAAAGTTCCTCATGCTGTGGGAGTGTGGGTCCAGAAATGATTCTGCCCAACGTTCTGGGGACCCTCAAAGCTGGGGACCCCAAGGCATGCTGCGGAGGCCACAGCCCTCCCTTGCCCCTTCCAGCCCGGGCCTGGTCTAAGGCCGGAAGGAGTGGGTAACAAGATTCCTTTCCAGCCATTTCCTGCACCTGGAAACAAGTACAGAGACCATTACTCTGATGACTTATTGTGTAGAGCTTTTCTTTGTTTAGGTTTGGTTTTTTAACTTTCTGGAATTTTCTGGAATGCAAATTCCATAGTTTTCACATTTCAATTGTTCCTCTCTACTGCCTGTCCCAGATTACCACCTTGTGACCTGCCAATCACTGGATAAATCTTAGTTAATGGCCACAGATTGTGTTATTTATCTGCACCCCACGCCATCAGTGAAGAGACCTTGCAGCAGAGGAAGCAGCTGAGTGTGGACTCAGTGGAAAATCCAGAAGTGCAGATGTGGATCCAAATTGGGCTGAAAAATCTCATGAGATCAGGCTTTCTTGGACTTCCTGCTTCTAGCCTAAGCAGTACGTTCAACATCAACGAACTTTCGGTATTTTGAAACTTCCGTTTCTGATCTCAGAACCTGGAAGTAAAGAGCTGTTGTGAACATTTCCACAAATTTTGTCATGGTTACCCTGGAGGCTGAGTTGAACCTAATAATTAAGGAGCTTTGGGGCTCGCTGCAACCACAGGAGCCTGCCTGGATTGCAGTGTTGGAGGGAGAAGGCTTTTGGAAAGGGGCAGGACTGCTGGAATTCTAGCTCCACCACTTCCGGCCATGTGACTTAACCTCTGAGTCTCAGTTTCCTCATCAGTTAGATGAAGAAAAGATACCATTTCATAATATCGCTGTGAGGACAAAATGTTGAGTGTGTGCATATATAGGTGTATGTATATCTATACGCACACATACATATGTGTGTATATATACCATAAAATATATATATATATATATATGTGTGTGTGTATATATGTATTTCTTTATACTTTGGATAATTTCCCTTGTGAGCCTTAGGCAATCCGTTTCTGATGGATAAGGCATTTGGAAGTTGCTGAGCTATACCCAATTAATCAATTGGTGTTTTATAAAAAAGATGGTGAGGACTCGGAATTCAGAAAGGATGCGATCTGTGGGATGACAAGCTCGTGGGCGATATCCAGTGGTAAGTGATATACCTCGGAAGCTGCCTGCCATTCATCACATCTACATTTGCGCCTTCCTGGGATGAGCTAGGAAGCAGGCGCTGGAGGAAAGCAAGGTGGTCTGGGTGCACCATGCAGTGATGGGTCGAAATGAACAGGAGCTGTGTTGGGGTGAGCAGAGAGGGAAGCGGGAGTCGAGGACACGGAAATGAGCTCAGTCAGAATCTCCCGCCAAGCTGCAGAGAAACATCTCCCTGAGCAAGCCTACGCTAATTACGCTGTCATTGCTTCCCTCCCAAATTATGCCACTTCTTCCCTCCTAAATTAAAAAAATATAAACAACACATTGAATGAACTAAAAAATAGGAAGCCAAAGGACTAAATATTTTCTTTCGGCTTAATATTTTTAGTTCATTCAATGTATTGTTTATATATTTTTTAAAGTATTTAAAAAGTGCTTTGAAAAATGATTTCCAAAGTATCACCCTTGTATAAAATTTGGAAAAGACAGAAAATCACAAAAGATGCACGCAAAAGCACCCCATCTCACGACCCAGAAAACTGCCGATGAACATTTTTGCATATTTCCTTTCAGTCTTTTTAAGGCAAATTATAGACAGATAGGTCTTGTTTTTATACCATCAGAATCGTATTTTCTTGTGGCCTCCTTTGATTCTCTTAATATTAAATTCTGGGCATTCTCCCCCAACAGCACGACTTCAGATGGTCGGACAGTTAACCATTCGGTATCTATTAAGTGCTGCGTCTTTGAATCTCACTCATCCTCTGAGTTATCCCCAGCTTCTGGACCTGGGATGGCATCTTGTTACAGGGCCAGACGCCTTTCGTTTTTATTGTAAGAAGTCATTCGTTATGGGCTTTAGAAATGAATCCACGTGCAATGCTGGAAAGGCTGCGTTAGAGAAGTCACAAAGTCCCCCTTGAGTCATAAAACCAGAGGCCCTTGGGGAGCCCGGCCTCCTAATGGGGCCCAGATGGGACCCCGCCTGAGACCCGACTGCTGGCCAACCCAGGACCTGATCTGATGGCACAAAGACATGCCAGCTCCGAGTCTCCTGCTACCACGAGGCTTCCTTTGCACAGGCTGTCATATTTGCACATAGGTGCAAAGCAGCTCCTAATCATAGCAGAGTCACTTCCCTTCTTTCATTGTCAGGCTCTGCAGTGACTTTGGGGCGACTCCTAGCCCCAGCTCAGCGGTCTGTGCTCCTGCTCCCGGCAGCAGCAGGGTCAGCCATGCTCCTTGTCGGAGAGAAGTCGCCACCTGCCTTCTCTGTGTGTGGTGGAGGCTGGGAAGGGAGCTTTCTGAGGGCTCCTTGTTTGAACAAGTGAGCCAGCGAGGGGGGACCTCTGTGTAGCAGGAGCCCCCTCTGCCCAGCCCTGTCCTTCTCTGTCCACCCAGTTGGGACTTGCCCTGCCCCTCTCCTCAGTGCCAACCCACCTGAGGTCACCTGGAGATGCTGGACCCTCCCGGTGGTCTCTGCAGTGGGCATTCTCTGTGGGACCCTCAAAACTGGTGACTACGTGGGGCTCACTCCCTCTGGACGATGCTTTGCAGGGAGCCGGGACAGTTGAGCTCTTCATTAATGCAATGCCTTCCGCGGCCGCCCCCTCAATGACGCCATTTATCCAATCATTCATTCATTCCACTAATATTTATGGATTGCCTCCACTTCCAAGCATTGGGCTAAAAGGTAGGGATGGAATGGAGCATAAAACAGACAAGGTCCCTGCTCTCATAGAAGATACAAAGAATAGAAAGGGAAGCAAGTAGCATTGGAGAGTCTCTGATGGGAATTGCAGGGGAAATGCCTGCCTAGTTATAAAAGACCCTTGACACTCCTCTGCCTTACCTTTGAAATCAGGCAGCCCTGTCCTTAGCCTATCCTCAAGCACCTTGGACTTCTCCCAGCCACTGAGATGCTCTCTCTATATGAGATGGGTCATGGGCAGGAGAGCAGGCCTGTCTCGGGCACACAGCCCCACAGACCCTGTGGTCAGGGAGTTCCTAAATGAGCTTGAACCTTTGGGGGCTGAGATCTGTTTACCCTTGGCACACTGGGATTTCCTGTTTCTAAGAAAATGGGCTAAGATGCTCAGCTGCATTAACCAAACAACACGTTGACGTAAATAGATCTAAAACTTGCCAGCTCTCTAGAAGGTTGACTTTGGGAAGGCTTTTGGGTGACTTTCCAAACCCTGGATTCCAAGCCAGATGACTCAGGGCAGGTATTAATTGGGGAGACCTCCTCCCCTGCCCTGCCTGTCGAAAACCCCACTAAGTGGCTTTAGAATCAGAGACTCCATGATCATCCTGTCCATGGCTGGCCTTAGATATAGGCATCCCAGGTAGCTATGATGGGATACTCTGAAGGACCCACCACCCCCAAAAGTTTCCATCTCCCTCATCGCATCTGCCTACAATCCTCACCATGAGCTGTCTCCTTTAAACATCCAGGAGGCCCATGTCCAAATGCAAAAGTTTCCTACTGATCTGACTGGCTACATTTACTAGATGAGCTTAGCCTGACAAGGTCCTGTGAATGTGGGAAAGTTGGCAGGAACACAGAGGATAAGATGACCCAGGTCAAGAGATGCTTCTCGGCAAGGGCCAACCCAGAGAAGGGAGGACAAGACAGTAGACATGCAGGAGGAAAATAATTTAGAGAAGTGGCAGGATGAGGTTTAGAACATCAGAGCAAGTTGGAGACACCACTTTGGAGATTGTGGACACAAAAAACATCCTGGCCTCATTAGCTGTTATCTGGCACATCAGCATTCCCATTCTTATCTGCAGGCCCTGGGGTGTGCGTGAACTCTGCAGGGATGGGCCCACTCAGGATCCAGGGAAAGCAGCTCTGCTGGGGAGAATTTTAGACTTTTAGCAATATTTGAACCACATGACTAAATAGGGTTTCTGCAGCAAAATGCAACCATGTGGGTCAAAAGCTAGTACATGAATGGAGATTCATTCCATAACAGGAATACTGGTCACTGAGATGGCACTAATTCATGTGGCTAGATTAGGAGCTAGTCAGGGCAGGTAAAGTCCCCACAAGACAACCTGTAGTTCCAGGAGTGGGGAATGGATGTCCGTGTGCAGAAGGCGATCGGGGAGCATCTAACACAGTCATTCATTTTTTTGTTCTGACCTGTATTCAGCATTGAGATCATGGGCTGGGGGGAAGAAGGGGTGTCCCCAAAGAATCAGGAGGAAAAATATCCAAGACAACAAAGAGAAAACCCTGCTTCCAAGTCTGAAACAACAGTGGCGAAATTAAAGGGAATAGCAGAACAAGTACAGGGAAAATGGGTTAAGTCCATGGTAGTCAGAAGTAAAGGGATATCCCTCTGCATTTCAATTAGTGGCAGAGGGCTTCCTGGAGGAGGTGTGTTGTGATCTAGGAAGGCTCATCTCCGTGGGTCTCTAATTCTCTGGGTAACAAAGGCCCTCAATTAAATCTACTGCAAACATTGACCTCCCTAGCTGCATGGCGAGCAGGAACAGCTAAGAGCAATCTGAACGGAACTAATGCACAAGGGTATAGATGTCCCAGAAATGGAAATAAAAGAACTGCATTCCAGTCCCCCATATGTGTGTTGAGCTCCAGGAGGTGGCCATGTGTACTGACGGTGAGGGGTGTGTGATGTAGTGAGAGGAGGAAAGAAAGAAGACCCTGCTTGAAAGGCTGAGGAGTAGATCGACGGAGCCCATTGATTCTTTCATTAATTTAATCACCAAACATTTCCTGCGTGCCTGCTCCTTCTGGGTGGTGCGTGGCATTGAGAATGTAAGTGTGGGTAAGAGAGGGAAGTGGAGGTGGCTCAAGCCATTGGGCACCTCCCTTCCACATGGGAGGTCCCAGGTTCCATTCCTGGTGCCTCCTAAAAAAATACACACAACGAACAGACATAGAGAGTAGACAGTGAGTGCAAAAATGGGGGTGGGGGGTGGGGGGCTGGATAAATAAATAAATATCTTTTTTTAAAAAAAGTATGGATAAGACATGGTCTCTGTCATTGATGATTTCAGGCATAAATCAGTTTTTACACTGCAAATAGCATGTGCTTTCACAATAGTGTGTACAAAGTCTCGCAAACGAAGGCACAACTAATTCTGCCAGAGAGGGTTAGGAGAGTGGCCACAGATGCTTTGCAGAGGAGGTAACAATGGGGTTGACTCCAAAAATGACTTGGAAATTACCTGAAAGGGTCTTCCAGGGAGAGGAGCGAACATGGATCACAGTGTGGAAGTTGGGAAGGGTGCACCATGTTAGTCCAAGAGCGCTGTGGAGTACCGGGTGCTGGAAGGCCAGTGGCAGGAGGGGGCCTGGAAGACAGGTTAAGGCTTCAACCATGAAGAACCCCTGATGCCAGGCTATAGGGAATTTTGATTTTATGTTGTGGACAACAGGGAAAGTCAGTTCCTTGATTTTGTATGAGAGTATGACAATCAATATCCCATTCAACTCTGTTAAATAAGCATTTATAGAGTGCCTACTGCACACAGAGCCATCACCCTGCTGCAGAGTTTTGTGGGTGATACGGAGAAAACATATCCAGCTCCCAAGGGACTCCCAATAACTTCTGGGAGGGGGTAGTCGAGGGGAGAAAGGAAGAGGAGAAACATGGCCACAAATGATTCCGATACAAGATCAGAATGGGATAGGTATTCCAGGAGAGCACCAAAAAAAAGATGACCGAGGCAGAGAGATTCACAGCAATTCAGGTTCATCCCTGCCCTCAAGATCAAGGCAGGCCTGACATGGAGCCCCAACCATTTCTCACTTCTTTTACTTGATAAGGTCACCAAGACTCTCCCTCCTCTCACCAGCAAAGTGCAGAGAACTATAGGGTTCAAGGAAGATGTCAGCCAAGAAATGACACACAGAAGCCACCCAACATGGCTTAACAGCTACCTTCCTGACAGTCCTGCAAGTACTGCCCGGGGGCAAGGGGTGGATAACTGCTCCTACCCACCTAGCCTGGATAATTGCTCCTACCCACCTAGCTGGGAGTTTAGATGGAAAATTACCTTTCCTCAGTTTATTTATTTTATTTTATTTTTTTTTTATTATGGGTAAAAATCAAAATTCTCACAATACATACAAACATTTGCATAATGATATATAAATATATGTGCATATATGTGTATTTGCTTACAAAAATGTTATATATATATATATATATATATATATATATATTTTAAGAGGTGCTTAGATTACCCTTTCCTCAGTTTAGAACTGCCACCAGTGAGAATGAATGGGGGTGGGGAGGAGCTGAATGTGAATAATTTGTTTTGGATTCACTTTATTTCTGGCTCCTCTTCTTGCTTCAAGTCTGTGTTGAGCTAAATACTTATGTTTGCATAGGCTGAGTAACCCACTAGATGGGCTGGCACATGCCATAATACTTGGAAACAAGCACAGTCTTCCTCTGTCTCCCTCCTCTTCCTTTCCCAGGCTCCACTGCATACACCACACACAGATCCACGCCTGGACATGCATTCAAGGGGCACACGGGCTGCTGAAAGTCCATTATAGTTCAGGACTTAGATAAGTAAACCAAAGTCTGGACTCCCTTTAAACTCACCTGTCACCCACAGGCAGCCAGGAACCCCGCCCATGAAGCACCCTTTATCAAGTCCACCCTGCCTCACATTCCCACCTCCCTGAGTGTGGGCAAAGCCAGGAAGAGGCTGCCACACAGGCTTTTCAAATGTAGTAACTGTTTTACTGAAAAGTCATATTGTCACCCCTTTTTTTTGATTCTCTCTCCTTTCCCCTCTCTCCCTCTCTCTCTCTCTCTGACTGAGTTGCCTCAGGGCTGGTGGTTTCAAAACTAGCAGCTGCAAACTTACGAAGGCAGAAAAACCCAAACCACAAAAACCCATCTTGTGAAAACGGTGTGTGCCAGTCTAAAAGTGGCAGGCCATGCAGGAGGAGAGGCAGTTAACGTGTCAGGAAAACTGAACCCAGGAGCTTGGGGATCACAGCTGGGGGGGGGGGGGCGCAGTTATAGTGGAGAAGGATCAGACTGGGGCTGGGGCTTGGGGGAGAAGGGGACAAGGCAAGGGAGGACTTTGGGGAGGAGGATGGAGCCCTAAGTGGCCAGAAGCAGCCGTCTTAGGAAAAGCCTCCTGCCTCAGCTGAACTTTCTGAAGCAGCCTGGCTTCCCAAATGCAAATCAGACCAGCTGTTACTATCACAGTACTGGTGTGTTCTTCCAGAAGACCTAAGGTCTGTCTTCCACTCTGAGCCCTCTCGGCACTGAGATGCCGCCCATTTCCTGCCTCAGCTCTGTCCTCTCCCTCTTCCCCAGTTAACACCCACACAGAGTCATCTGTGTATTCCCACCAGGCCATTCCCACACCAATGCCAGTTTCAACCTGCAACTCAACAAAAAGGGGGTGGGGGGATGGGACAGAAAGGCCTGGGAGAAGACTGTTTTGGAAAGAATCAAGTTTTGTCTGGCCCTCAGACATCCTCAGAAGTTTCATAGAATGCCGAGGCTGGAAAGAGTTCCTTCAGGGCTGCTAACTGGCTGGTGTAATTTCTTCTGACCTCCTGCCACTGGCTCGACCCTCGAGTGGACACTTGGGTCATTTGCCCAGATGCTGGTAGAACACCCTTGCATTCCATGTGGGATGGGAAGAGCAGGTGATTCACAGGCCCAGAGGCCGAGGCCAGCCCCCAGAGGCTGCCTGCCAGGCCCTGTGGGAAGAGTGCAAAAGAATGGGGCACAGTACCACTTAGTGAAGAAGACCCGATGGACTCAAGAGTTGTAAAAATGAGGCAAAAGAAATCTCTTGAGTATAAGCATTTGAGGGGAAGCAAAGTTGGTGAAGTGATCAAAACTGGGTGGGGTTAATGAGAGAAAGCTTCAAGGAGGAAGTAAGTTCTGAGCGGAGTTTGAACGAGGGGAGGGGCAACGGCTTGGGTAGAGGAGGGGAAGGGGAAGTATGTGCTGGGTGGTTTGCCTTTGGGAAGGGTAAGGCTGATGGCGGGGTGGCCCCGGGAGCTGTGTCATATTTGAAGGTCCGTGCCTAGGGTTGGTATTATTTGGATATATTTTTCAACAAGAAAGAATAGTGGTATTTATTAACAATCAGCCTCTTGTGTATTGGAAAGAAACATAGACTTTGGAAGGTGGGTGCTTTGGAAGCAGGTAGATTTGAGTTCACATCTTGGCTCTGTCACTTATAAACTGAGTAAGCCCTTGAGTGTCACCTTCCTAAACTGTAAAATGGGGAAATTATTTCATAAGGCTATGGGGGCAGTGAAATTAGATAACTTATGCTAAGCACTTAGTTCCCCACCTGGAAAATAGTAGTTACTAAATAAATAGTGGGTAGTATTATTTATTATAGGGCTTACAGATTAGAAAATGACCACCACGGGAAATGGCTATAAGCTCTCAAAAGCAAGAAGGAAGGGGTTGGAATGCCTGGATGCTGATCTCAGCAAGCTGGGCCTTGTCTCACCCTTCCCATGTGATGGAGTGGATAGATTTCAATTGCTAGTTCTAGAGCAGTGATTGTGAAGAGGGCTGATAGATCAGTTTCAAACACTGGCCTGCTACAGCCTGAGATCTCAGTACAGGAACGCAAGTCCCAGTAGATGGAGAAGTAGGTACATCCAACCCAGCCAGCACTGTGCTGGAAAATGGTTAGCAAACGGCTCCTGGGGGAGAAAGCCCTGATAGCTCATGTTTACCGACCTCCAGGCTAGCTGATTTCGTGATGTCACTACTGGTAAGAGCCCGCGATCCCTGGCCACATCCTGAGAGTAGGATGGGCTCCTTTCCTTGACACCTGGCCAATGTTGCTTCTTTTTTGTTTAAGTCCAGACGGTAGGAGCTGAAAGGGAGGTAAAAGCAGGCACTGCCACTCCTTCTCTGTCCTACACTGGGCAGTTTGTCCCTCCCAGGACTACTTCCCCGCAGGCAGTTCCATACTGACTGGAAGTTCATTTCCTCACGAGCTGAAGCAAAGCAAAACAAAACAAGTGGCTCCCTGCCCTTGGGCCTTCACCAAGCAGCTCCTTGTGAGGGGAACCAGAAAGCACAGCCCCAAATGCCATCGAGTCTACAAGTCTCCCTTCCCACTGGGGCCAGGGAGCCAGCATTGCCACCTCACATGCTTGCCCCTGGAGCACAGCACCCAATGCCTCACCCCAAGCGGGTTCCCTTCTGGGTGGTGGCTTCTGTCCTTAAAGAGTTGTCTACCAGGGGATGTCACAGAATCGTGGCGGTTTGAAGCCAGAGGATCTTAGCCATGGTCAGGCCACACCCTGGGTGCACTGGTGGCGAGGCTGAGGCTGCAGGTCAGGGCTCTCACCTGCACCCCGCGAGAACCAGCACCCGTGTTCTTGTCTACTTCTGGGCGGGTGCTCCTGGAGGAAAGGCTCTTACATTCTCGTCTTGTTTCTTCTGCACTTCCCCTGGGAGTGTAAGGTCCTCTAGGGCAGGTGCACTCAGCGCTGTTCTGGGCGGACCTAGTGACTTGCAGATAAACCAGAGCAGCTCCTGTTTTGTGGTCAAGGGAGGGATGAAGGGAGGGGTGGGAAAAGGAGCAGAATCAGGGCAGACCCCTCCACCCCACCCCACCTCCAGCAAATCCCGTGCTGGGATTCCTTCCTTCAGTTACAAGAAATGCTTCGTTTTCATGCCTTCTCTAGCCTAGCAGCATCACTGACTTTGTATAGGAAACTATATGAAACCAGCCACATGCCATCAGCCCCCTAGCTGGGCGGTAAAGGGAGATGACAAGAGGAACCCGCACCTCTCCCTGCCTCTTCTCTTACCATGGGGAACATGGTTTTCTGCCTGATGTTCTTTGACTCGAGGAGCTGAGAGCAGCCTCGGGGCTACGTGGCGAGGGCAGAGCTATCTGGGATGAGCTCCTGCCTGACTTGTAAAACTAGAATAGCCATCGGAGTCTCATTTGCAAGGAGCATCTTCTGCTGGTACCCCTGCTTTGTAACTGGGTGTAAATGAATACAACCCAAGGCTAAGTGCACCCAGGCAGGCTCTCTGGGAGACCTGGTTATGCACGTGTTTAAAAGAATAGAGGTGGGTGGTGATTAATAGATTGGCAGGAAGGGAGCTTATTATATTTATAAACAATGAGGCCGCTCGTTTGCATTTCAGGTGTCCTGATTTATCTCCCAGGTGGGAAGGAAGAACTGTTGGCAACTTTTGCTCTGGGCCCTGAGTTTTGGAACAGGATTTCCTCTGCAAGTTATGGACGAGCAGATAAAAGTCTTAATCTCAGGCAAGCGCAGCCGCAGGCTATGGCCCTGCCAATGTGTGCTCAACTTTCAGTAAGAAGGCTGACCTAGGGATGTTTTGGGATTCCGTACAATTGAAGATGTGGGAAATGGAAAGGACCAGGGTTGGGGTGTATGAGGTGGAGAGGGTTTTCCCGTGGGAAATGCACATCCCCTAAAGCAGGCTCTAGGACAAATACCAAGTTTAGTGCAACTCCAGTGGCCTTTAGACTCCTGGTGCCAAGAATTTGAAGTATAAAAAATTGACACACGCACCTTTATTAAAAGGATGAGGACAGAAACAGTCACCTCTGCTTCTTGAGTTGGGTTTGTGCGTCCAACCTGGCTCTGCCTAGGGGGTCTGTGAGGATGGGAAAACTTTTCAACACATGTCTTCCCCAGAATGCTTGACCTAAAGGCATGCTTGTTTTTTCAAAATGCATTATATTGGGAGCAGATGTGGCTCAAGAGGTTGGGCGCCTGTGTCCCACATGGGAGGTCCTGGGTTCGGTTCTGGTGCCTCCTAAAATAAAAATAATTTAAAAAGAGATTAAAAAAAAGAAAAAAAATGTATTATATAACCTAATAGCTTTTCAGAATAGGAAGAACCAAGAATCTCAGGCATCCCATTTACTCAGTGGCACCATGTTGGTGCAGGTTTTGAAGGAGCTACATTGACCCAATGCCTATCTTCTAAGAATTTATAATCTCAGAACACAGAGTCTATTCACGTTGGTTAAGCCAGCCAACTAAGTTAGCACTGGACATTTTAGGACACAGAAAAGTTGGGAATCTTGAAATGAGGGTCTGTCCTGTGCAGGATCTTTCTGCTTAAAAGTATCACTCTGGTTTTTCTAGTGCTCCTACTTGGACTATGTCTACCACTTATGGTGCACTTGATACGTGGGTCCTGTACTATGAACTTTACTTATATTCTCTCATTTGATCCTCACAACCCATTTCACAGAGGAAAACCTGAATCTCCAAGAGGTTTGATCATCAGCCCAAGGTTTCCCCATGTGCATGCAGAGACTGAAGCCATTCATACACCTTTGTGGTATCAGGATTTTCATAGCTCCACTGAGGCCCTTAGTCTCATTTCTCCTTTCCCTGCTTATATGATCCAGGAGGGGAGCTGGGTAATGGCCAGTGGGCCCTGCCAGAGCCAGATTCTGGCCTCAAGAATGTGCATTTTAGTTTAGAATGCACGTAAGCCAATTGGCCAACCAAGAAAATCACTTCCAAAGCAGTGAAGAGGGGCTTTGCTCTAAGGTAAAAGTGTAACGAGAGAGATTTTTCTCATTTTCTCTTGAATGGTCTCATTTGAGAACCAAGGTGGCCTGTGGTGAGAGACCCCTCAAGGCTTTAGATGGCCTTTCTGTTGGCTCTGCCTCTGATAGGATTTGGGAATGCCAGGCCAGGCTGCATGACAGATATACCATGAAGGGATGTATTTATTTATTTGCTGGAGCAATGGAACAAGGGGGAAGCCAAATCTAATGAATGAATGTCAAGGGAAACTCAATCTGTGGAGTGAATGATTTTCCCAGATGAGTTGTATTTAGAGGCTCATGGCAATCCTGCATTTTTCCATCCCCGTTTCCCATCCTCTCTGAGCCTTTGTTGAATGTATCCGGAAATCCTTTGGAAAAGAAAGTGCAACCGGTCTGTTCACCTTGAAAACGAAGAAAGCCAAAAAGCAGAATGTCCCTCTTCCTTCTCAGATGGAATGATTAGTTTTACAAGCACCTCAGGAAGCCCTCGGGAAAAGATCCTTGCTGTGCCCTCTCCCAGCGAAAGAGTTCATAATAATCAGTACAAAACAGCACCTTTGGATAAACACGATGTGGCTATATATATACCTTGGCCATTTCCTGTTGCTCTCGCGGCTTGTGCAGGCTCAAAGGTAGGGTGAGGCTGCGCCCATAACCTACAGGGTGACATCTACATTAGCTTCCTGTGCTGCTCATAGCCGGGGCTGGACAGACCCTGGCAAGTGCCTGCTCTGCCCAGGGGAGGGAGCCCTGAGACCTGAATGTGGGGGTAGGCGAGGTGTGCTCCTGTTCCCCATCTCCACCCCAGACAGGTTGCCTGATTCCTTTTAGATGCCAGTGCGAAAAACAAGGAGGACGAGCCTGTATGTCTGTCTAACGGTCGGTCGACTTGAGTAATTTTTGCACCGCAGGAGAGGTCAAGTATGAGAGGGCGGTTAACAAATTGAACAGGCCTTTTTTTTTTTTTTTTTTTTTTAAGGGGGAAGTAAAATAAAAAAAAAAAAAAAAAAAAAAAACTTCCTTCGTGAAGTTTTATTAAAATTCATTTGGCAAAACCCAAGGTCCACAGCCACCCGCTAGAAACCCACAAGGCTAGAAATAGTAACTGTGATTTGAACTTCAGTTTCGCCTCTCATCTGAGGATTTCAAAATGCTTAAGTAGACATCTCACAGTGTAAATTTGGAGTAGAAGAGGTGAATGCCAAATGGGACTCCCACTTTACTGAACGGTGAAATTAAGGCACCAGAACATGAAAAGGCTTTTCCAAAGGCCCACAGCAAGGCAGGAGAAGAGACCAGAATAAAATTTGCCAGTGCCCTTCTTTCTCCATCCTCTTAAATCAAGGATTACCATATGCTTGGGCCCATCCTGCTCATTTAGGAACCTTGCTTTTTTTTTTTTTTAAACCTTGCATTTTTAAAAAGCTTTTCAGGAAATCCTCACGTGATTCTAAATCTCTTCAGCTCTCATGTTCTATATGCATTGCTAAATTAAAATTTGGTGATTTGTTCATGCAACAGATTTTTATGGAGTGCTTACTGCTTCCTCACACTGTGCTGAGACCCTGGGCATGCAGGAGAACAAAATAGACAGAAAGCCTACCTTCATAGGGTTTAGTCTAGTGGGGAAGAGTATATATAGAAATATATAGTCATAAACGTGGTATGTACTATGAAGAAAAAGTAAGGCATGCTTGAGAAAGAACTTGAGGCTGGAAATAATGGGGAATCAAGGAAAGCATTTGCATGTAAATGATGAATCTGGGTGGGAAGAATGGGCTACCTTACTTCAAGCAAATAACCAAAGCATATTGTGATTCTAAGAAGCAACTTGTTATCAACTATGTCTTCTTCTCACTGTAGTTTAGGAATCTTATGGCAGGAAAAGAGAAGTGACTAAAGAGGCAGGGTTCCAACTTATGATAAAGGTTCTAGCAGGACAAACCTTTGCTTCCAAAATGTGTCTTAGGGGTGTTCAAAGGTGTTTTAAGAAAATAGATTCTGTGTTCAAATGAGTGTGGGAAACACTGGTTAAACAACTTAAACGGGCCTATTTGCCTCAGAATTATGGCAAGGTCTATTGGGAAGCTGGGGTGGGGGTGGGGATCGCCTGCAGGTTCCCCAAACAAATATGATTGTGGAACACTTTTTTTTACCGAGCATCTAAACACAGGTTCCAAAACTTGCATCAACCGAAGACTCAGTGGGGAGTGTTAAAAACTACTAATTCTAACTCACTAGCTTGGGAATGGGGCCCAAGAATCCTCATTTTTAATAAACACTTCCAGTGATTTCGATGCAGCAAGTAATGTCCAGGGACCACACTTTGAGAAAAACTAATAGGACTAGCATCCCAAGGAGCATCTCCTCCGCTCTGCGCAGTTCCATCATTCACGGTTCCTGGCCCTGACCGCATTCCTTTTACATCCATTTATGCTGAATGAACACAGCCAAGTGACTGGGCCAGGATAGATTAAAAAGATAACACGTGAAGTGAGTCGCAGACAGCATGTCCAACATTGGTGTAAAATCGGTTGGATGTCACGAGTTGAGCTACAAAGATCACATTTGTCCTTTGAACTCGGCTGGCCAGGAGCATCATGTGTGGTATAAGATGGTGTGCATTGAAAATTCCCGAAGCTGTGCAAATACAGGGCCCAGCAGAATTCTTTCTGATGTGCCCATCTGTCTTTGTCTAATTAGCCACGTCTCCTTGGCCATCTCCCTTCCTTTCAAATGGAACAAAGGTACACAAAAAGACATATCTTGATGCACTTATACACAAACAAGTCTTGCATCTTTTTTTCCCCCCTCTCTCTCTCTCACTTGTCAAGGCCTACCAGAATAAAAAAAGGCTCCAGAACAGGCTCTTTTCAGAGGAGTCAGCTTGCCCAGGCTCCTCCTATCTGGGTTGTAATCAGCTGCAGTAAGAAGTGGAGAGAAGGAGCACATGCTCACAACCGACTAGGGTTTGCTGGTGAGATGGGAGGGTTCAGATCATTGTCACCTTGTGCAACATCAGCCATCCCAGGATTCCAAACGGCTCCATGGTCACAGACAGAAAGCACCTTTGCAAGTCCCAGATAGAAAAACAGTTCTCAAAAACCTTTGCCAGAAGAGCTTCAAGTTGGTTATAGAGAGACAGGGGAGGTGTGTGTGTGGGAGGGATATAGAAAAGAAAACATAAGAAAAAAATGATGGTTCCTTGTACCTTAAACAACCTCACCTTGTCTCCTGAAGAGCCTGGGATGGAACATCTGGCTCCCCGAGTTTTAAGAATGTCGTACTTGCACAGAGGCAGTGAGGCCAAGGTTATAGTGGAAGGCAGAAGTGAGGGTGAGTTTTGTGCCCGTATACGTACAGAATTTAACCTGTTCCACTGTTGAGGATGATTGTGGCTTCCATCAGAGGGAGAGGAAGGAGAAGCTTACGTGGCTCCAAAGACACGGCAAATGGAAGGCACTCGACGTGTGACCTGCGCCGCCTGGGTCATGCCGTTTCGCTTGGTTTGCACTAAGTCTGGCGGGTGGTCAGTTGCTTGTGGTGACCAGTTTCATTTCCTGGTTTTGAGAAGATGGCAGAGAGGCCCTGTTGCTTGGGCGCGCACGGTGTCACTGAAGGAAGTGTGCAGTTTCCATGTCAAAGGCAGCAGGCTCCTGTCCAGCGCGTGCAATCCATCAGCGAGTGTTGCTGAACCCCTCCCGAGCCCACTGCAAGTGAAAACAGTAAGTAACGGACAGATAAAAATCTAGCCTTGAAGCTGCCCACAATCTAACCAAAAGGGCAAGAACAAAAGGGAAAGTAAAAGAACAGCAATATAGAAAAGCAAATAAATGTACTTGCTGCCAAGGTGTTTGGGGGCGAAGAATGTGTCAGAAAAAGTGTGGTCACGGGAAGGGCATGGCTGGAGGCTGGACTGCAGAGCAGCAAACTCATGGCCCCGATTCTTCACCTCACCAGCTTTATGATGAGGAGTGAGATGTTGGCCTTTCAGATCGGTAGTTTCTTCATCAGTAAAATGGGGAGAGAGATAATTATGCCTACTTCTCTAGTTCATTATGAGGATTAAATAACATTATTTGGTGATGTTTTTACAAAGCTAAATGTCTTAAACTATCAAAGAGTCTGCATATTTCTGTGATTATTATTGCTATCATACTAATGGAATGGAGGGAAATCAATCTGGAAAATCCCTCTTCTGCCATTTCCATGCAGGAGAGAGGCAAAGGCTGAGACTGCCATGGGTATAGGAATTAAAACTAGCCCAGGGCCTTTTTCTGGCATCTCACTGTAGGCTTAAGTTCCTCTATAATAACTTAGAGGTAATAGTGGTTGGTTATCATTTGCATAGAAAGGTTTAGTATAGTTATCACTTCTAAGGTTTGGAGAAATCTACGAAAATGATGTACTTCCTAAGCTACCATTTGGTTTTAATTTTCAGGGAGCCGACTCCCAATTTAGGAGAACTTAGTGACTATGTGGTTGGTATACTTTCTTGAGAGATAAGTTTGATGATCAAAAAATAACCATTGGTCTCTAAGTAAGATAGGCACATACTAAAAGGTAGCTTTATCACACCTGGGGGATTGCGATTTTCTAGGTGACAAATGAACCAGGCGTCTGGATTTGGCTGTATATGGAGAATAAGTTATGAAATTCTTAGGAACTTCATAGGTCTTTCCGAGTTTTTGCCCTTATATGCCAGGCCCCCTTGGAAATTCATGAATCCCGTAAACAGAAAATTGAGTTAAGAATGAGCTGCCCAACAAAAAAAAAAAAAAAAAAAAAAAAAAAAAGAATGAGCTGCTGTTTAGATTTTCCTTCAGATGTCCCACATGCTGGACCTAGGATTTGTTTAACCCAATTTTAACGGTAACTTTGAAGAAATATGACAAAGGACAACTGAAACCAAGAAGTTGGAATTGGGGAGTGGTTGATCCTGAAGTTTCCTATCATGTCCACCTGGTATTATGAGGCCAAATCTCAGTTACTTGGGCATCATCAACAGGCTGTCAGGTTTAACACTGAGCCTTTCCTGTTTGAAGCCTTTACTCAACCCCACTAAACAGGAAATGCAAGCTACTTGAGCTGAACATGCAACTGCCCCCACCCAGCATCGGTGCATTCTTTGCTTTCCACTCTGATGAGTTGTACAAATTCATTTCACACATGCAGGGTAATCAGTTCGATAAAGAAGACCTGATAGTAATTCTTGCACTCAGGAAACTTCCATTGAAAGGAGTAATGTGAACTCATAAGCAATGGCTTTTGATGGTGGCATTAACACTCTGGCTTCTGAAATCCCTGAGGTCATGCTTAGGAAATATACTTGTGGAAGACTTGTCACACTTGAAAATTCTAACTGTTGGCTTGATTTCCTGAATTGGTTTGCCACTGGAGCAACTTTGGTTGAGAATGTCAGAACCTGGAGTGAATTCTCAAGAAATTCCATTTCAGACACACCTGAAAGCATGCCAGATACAGATTAAAAAAATTCTACTATAGCTAAATTACCTGAAAACAGAAGCCCGTGGCTAATAAAATGCCAAGTAACCATGTTGATTATTAACTGACCATTTTCCAAAAGCAGTTATTCAACAAATACTGTATATATAATCAATGGAAAACTAGAAAGAATGGTTATTTTTCAGACTCTGAAAAAAGAAAAATAACTCCTGCCTGGTCTATGTGCCTTTCTGCTATTTGCATACATTAAATATTTATAGGACAATTTTTAGTAGTTTTTGAAATATGTTATAATTTGTGGGTATCTGTGTGTATGCAGGTGTGAGTGAGGGAAACATGAACAAGGCAAAAACCCCTTGTCACTCCTTGTCACTGGGGCTAGAGCCTGACTCAGCACCCAGTACAGCCCTCAATCCCCACTCCAAGGGAAGCATACTCTATCAACCCAATGAGAATACTGCGCCAAAACCCAATCGAAATTTCAAAAGGGGTGTAAGTGTATGTAAGGAAGTCTGGGTATATCTTTGAGCTCAAGAGGCATATTTCTGCAGTAGATTTAATTCTTAATTGAACAGGGACTTCTGAAGACTCTTTTCAAGTAGAATTTGTAGCATCATCTTAGCTCAGTGGTGATGATGGTGTGGACCTTCAGTGGACTCAAGGAAAAGTCTCCTAATGTAGAAGAGAGAGGGGGAAAGGAGTCCTCAGTGCTGGCACTGCTCCACAAGAGTGTCCCCATGTGTAAAATGGGCGTCCTCTCTCTGCCCCACCTCACAACCTTATTGTGAGGACCATTAACTGGTAGCTGGGGAAAAAAAAAAAAAAAAAAATATATATATATATATATATATATATATATGAAGCACAAAGTACTACACCAAGGACAAGGCATTCATGAATGAGACTTGTACTGCAGAAATGAGTGTGACTTGTTCTGCATCTCTCTAGGTAGATTCCACCATTCGTGAGCTCCAGCTCTCTGCAAAATGGTGCTTCCCTTTCATAGCCGAGTGTTCTGAAACTTGAATGAGCCTTCAGCAAGAATTTTGTCCAGCCCCTTGGACTGAGACCATCCAAAACTAATAGTTTCTTCTCTTTACCATCTTCTGAAATTTCTTTATAACGGCATCAGTAACACATGAATACATTCTTGTAAAAACTTCAAATAAAGCAAAAGCCTTCTTTGCCCCACCATACCCCACAATCTCATGTCACATCCTATAAGTGGCCATTATTAGATCAAGGTTTTGTTAAAGTTCCTAAGACAGATCACTCAGGTGAGAAATCACTCTTTATCTTAGGAAACTTTCTTTTATTTTGCATTTCAGTTACTTTGGCTGTAATATTACTCATGAGGTTTTTGGTGGAAGGCTGGCTTCCTCTTCAAGTGCCAAGTCTGGAAGCGTGTTGTCATTGTCATTGTCTAATTCTTAGAGCATGTACTCAGGGTGAACAAACACTCTCCATGCTGCCCAACTCTTCCCACTAACCTTCTGCCTTAGGTGCTGCCTCGTCTCACTCCCTTGTTTTACAAAATGGAAAGCTGAGACCCTGTGCTATGTCTTCAACATCTTCTTCTTGCTAATAAACAATGCGAAGGAGTAACGTACAACCAATGCACTGAAATCCTAGGTCAGCCCAAGATTCCTTCTTCCTCTATTACTCAAGTGATACAAGGTTCAGAGACCCCTTCCAGCCTGCTCCATCCACTGCTACTCAAGCTTCCCAGATGTTTCTGGTGAAATGGCCCAAGTGCAAGGCCATCTCGATTTCTGGGTATCTTCTAGCTGCAAGTGACAGAGTGACCAGAACCCAGCTCTCTGGCCAGAAAAATCTACTTTTCCTCCTGCCACTCCCACTTCAAGCTGAGTGGCTTTGGACGAAGCATATGACATTGCTCAGCCTCAGTTTCTTTATGTGTAGCATAGGGAAACCCCTACCATTTCCCTACTTAACATAGAGGGCTTATCACATGGACCAAATGACACCATGCCTTGGAAAAGCACATTGGTAAAGCAAAGGTGACATCCAGCTTGTAATTGTGATTCATGTTTGGCTCATGCTCTTATTTCCACCACTGATGTCAGAACAACAACCAAAAAAAAAAAAAAAAAAAAAAAAAAGGTTGAACAAAGAAGCAAAGACTCAAGTCTGTATTTCTGCTCAGGAGCCCCCTCTGCTAGTATGTATGTTGAGCTTTATGGTCTATAGACTGAAACCAAACAAAACAAAACAAAAAAAGAAGAAGAAGGAGCAGCAGCCAATATGCTTGGTTTTGCATTTTCCCTTCTGTTTTCTGATTCATGGCTCTCTGGCCTGCAAGTGCAGAGAGAACCTCAAAAGATGATGTTTGCTGCGGGTAAGCACTACCCCGATGTTTATCAGCACTTAACTCCTGCTCACTCCCTTTCTGGAGGCTTCAAAGCCAGGGGAGGTCTCTGAGCCTTGTCCTGACAGCAGATCTCTCTGCACACTTCAGCCGCAGGTGTGTGAATCAAGAGCCCCTGGCTCTGTCCTTAGGAACTTGGTTTTCTTGTTCCTCCCAGGGCAAAAGAAGGAAGCAGGAGGCTCATGTTTTGGGATGGGCGATGGAGGGGGGGGCAGGAGAAGAACAAGAATATTTTTGAAACATGCCCAGAAAAGCAGAAAAAGGAGCTTTCAAAGGAGGAGATGTTTTAATTCCCTTCATCTGATCCCAGGTCACCTTCCCTGCCTCCTTGGGGCACAGCTTCTACCCTCTGTTCAGAGATTGTTGGTCTGGAGGATTTGGCAAGAGGAGAGGGGACAGCCGAGAGGGTGAAAGGGAGTGGGGGTGGGGGGGTGAGGGGAGATGGGGAGCCAGCATTTTATTAGGCTGTTGAATTTGATTTATTAGGGAGGAAAAATCCTTCTCTTGCTTGCCACACAGGTTATTCTCAAAGTGAAAACTCTATTTTACTTTGAAAAAAAAAACGGTGAAAGTGCCTACAGTTATGAATGGAGCTCTTTGTTACCTTCCAGATCGACAAGACAGACTGTTTGGTTCATGTCTGTGCACTACTAGCAAAGAAGTGTGGGGGCCTGGGAGACAGATGTGGCCTTAATTGCGTGGAAATATTAGAAGATCGTTAAGCCATTTTGACAGGATTTTCCTCTTGCTGCAGGAGCAAAGGGGCCAGACCCTCCCGCCTGGGCCTCCTGCCCCATGTGTGGGGCAACACGTGGACCTTATTCTGATATTAGAAGGGATAGAGGCCCCCTTCTCATCAACTCTGACTCCATGCCTGTGTCTCCTAAGTACAGAGCGCCATCTCCCAAGAAACTTTTGGATCCAAAAGTGGGGGTTGGAAAGGAAACTACAGATTGAAATAAACGTTTGGGAATGTGCACACACGTCCCCATGGAACAGGAGCAATGAGAGTGTCTCTAAACCAAAAGCTGTGCTCCATCAAGCTCCCAAGGGACCCACAAATAATGGTGCCTTTTCTACCTTGGAGCATCTCCCCTGGGCGCTGACATTTGGTGCTCACACAAGTAGGGCCCCCTGGGAGTCAGAAAATGAAATCCGAGAAATTCTTGAGCAAGGTGGGGCTGTCAGAGAACGAGAACCCATAAACACGGTCACCCTCCCTGATCCTCAGCGGGCTGTCATCATCACTCCAATCTACTTTTAGCTCTCCTCCCCATTTCCCTCGATCACTCCTAGTTTTCCATGTACTATGAGAGCGCAAATATTTTAACGTTAGCCTCAATTAAAAACAATTAGGAGGGCTAGTCTGCTCGGAGAGAGGGGGAAACATGGCTCAAGCTATAGCTCAGTTACCCTCTTGGGTTACAACAATAAGTGTTATTTGTCCAATCTTTCTCCAAGAGATCAGGCAATCCAATGCTGACAGTTTGGGGGGGAACTGGGGTCACTGCTGTTATACGGTCTTCCCTTCAGCGGAATGAGGAGACAGAAGTGTCCTGATGATCTGAGGGCCACTCTTTAGAGTTTGGAGTGATGGGGTGACATTTGGGCCCAGCAATAAGGGAGGGGCTGGGGAAGGGTGAACAGAGAGGAGAGAGAGAATGTACAGCAGCAAAGATCCTGTTTTCATGTAAATGTTGACGTTAATCCTAAGGACACCAGGGAAGACCCACCAGCCTGGACTGGTCAAGGTTGTTTCTTTCCTAGGGGCTGAACATTGACAAAGCCTGAGTGGGTGGTAGGTCAAGGAGCCAAGAGCCCATGGTCTGTGAGCTCAGGTTGGAAATACAGTCTCTTCCACTAACTCACACTCTGCCTGCCCAAACTCAGGGGCTCCTGGGCCACGGAGCCACCAGAGTCCGTGTTCTAGCCAGTCAGGGTGCAGGGGGATCTTACTGCAGGCTCTGGCCCCTGCTCTACCCTATCACTCAAGAGCAACTTGACACCAAATGTCGTTTGAGGACCCTCAGTGAGGCAGCTGGAATAACCCAGATGCATGGTGGAGAGTCTGTGCCCTCTTTTTCTCCCTGCTCTTTGCTCTTTGGAAGATTGGATGAAATGTGTCCCTGAGGTCCTACTGGCTATTTATGACTAGGAAAGTCCCTCACAGTCCATCGGTGCCAGTCAGTGAGGTGTCAACACCCTTAACCTCAGCCCATCCCTGGTCAGTTCAATGCGTTCCACTCCTCCAAAATCCCCCCTACCTTGCTGGGCAGTGGATTGGGCCATTTCCTTACTTCAGGTACTGTCACCTTCTTAAGGGAATGGGTCAGCTCCTTCATCGCTGTCTGAGATGGTTCCATGTGAGTGGGCAGGGGAGCCATTGCCTCAGCATCGTTTAATGATCTCGCAGTAATATCGACAATGCATTGTTTCAATTTCTAGATGTCTTATGCTTTCCAAAGTTCTTTTGAGGCCCTTGCTCTTATTTTATTTACTCCCCACAACATCTGCCAATTCCCATGGTGTTATAACTCACGTCTTTCTCCCTCCTCCCTTCCCACCATCACTCTTCCTACCTGTCAAGGTAGGCTGTGTTTACATAGAAGATTTGGGATGGCTAATTTCTTATCCAAAATGACCCTTGGTATTCACAAAATAATCTACTTACTTGTCAAATGTTAGTTCTCTGCAGAGACGTAGCCAGACCAGAGAGATGTATCTACAGATTTCCTGATTTCAGAGTAATTCACAAATGCCATCAGCTCTATGGTGTCCTTTTTCCATTGATATATGCCTGATTTTTTTTAAGATTTATTTTTATTTATTTATTCACACACCCCCCTTGCCACTTGTGTTTGCTGTCTGCTCTCTGTATCCATTTGCTGTGCATTTTTGTGTGTCTGCTTATCTCCCTTTGTTGCATCATCTTGTCCCGCTAGCTCTCCGCAGGCATGGGTTGTCGGCTGTCCGTGGGCACGGGCCGGCTTGCCTTCACCAGGAGGCCCTGGGAATCGAACTTGGGGCCTACCATACAGTAGATGGGAGCCCAATCACTTGAGCCATATCCGCTTCCCTATGCCTGGTTTTTATTGCAGAGCTTGGCACATAGCAGTTATCCAAAATTTTTTTGTTAGATGAGTGAATGCATCAATGAATAAATGCTTTTTTTTTTTTTTTCTGGCAGTATAGATTGTTTGAGACTGTAATGAGGCAGGGTGCATTTAAAAATATTTAAAGTGACCTTTTGTATGTCTTGACTAGCATGTGGCCTGGCCACCAAAACCAAGTGTTCCAAGCCCGTGCTGTCCAATATGGTACCCACTAGTCACATGTGGCTATTTAAAGTTAAAGTAACTCTAATTAAATTGCATTAAAAATTCAGTTCCCCAGTCACACTAGCCACATTTCAAGTGCCCGGTGGCCACATGTCTAGTGGCTTCTGAACTGCACAGCACAGAATGTAGAACATTTCCATCATCACGGAAAGTTCTACCGGACAGCACTGGTCCTGCAGACCAAATTAAAGACTTCAGCTTCTTTCTATGTAGAAAATTAATTGGTTTAGGAAAACTTTTTTGTTTCATAGTTCTGATTTGGCCCTAAGACTGAACAGGAAGAGTGTGCTTTTATTGTCCTTTTCCAAATCCTCAACACTTTTTAAAAAGTCATTGAGGCTGAAGTTAGACCTGAAACATCTCATGGTTCAGGATTTGAAGAAGCAAGGGGGCCAGATGGATCCCCCATGGGCATTTGCTTGCACAGTTCCCTGAACTGTGAGCAAGGTTGACAGCATTGCCCCCCTTGAGACCTTCTCATGAAAATCGCCTCCCTCAAAATGACCATGAGAGAGCCGAACCATGCAGAAAACCAAGTGTGAGTAGCAGTGTAAGAACTTAACAGCCCGTGACAATGGATGCTGAAGTTAATGGAACTGAGCAGGCAAAAGGAGCTCAGAAGGCTTTTTGTTGAGGATTTCAGCATCTCCTCAGGGCATCCCCACCTCACAAAGCTGGTTTCCCCTTTCCCCTAAGTTTTTTGGAATGTCAAGGATTAAGCTTCAGTGCCACTATGACACATGCCCTTGAGATGGACAGACAGGCATGGCTCCTACTGGGCGAGGCCAATACCTCCCAGAAGCATCCAAGAGTAGAACACTAAGTGCCCTTTATAGAGTAACGAAATCAGTCTCCAGTCCCTAGGAACTGTCAGTGGATTTCAGCTGGGTGTTCTGTTCCAACAGCTTTACTGAGATTGACAAAGAAAATATCTCCATGTAATCCCACTGAGATGTTTTCATTGGAAGACCATGGCAGGACTTGTTCACAAAATAGCTGCCTTTCCTACAGATGGATGCCGAGAGACAGGAGGCCCTGGTGCCAGACATCCTAGGTTTGGCACAACCCAGTGGGAGACTGCTTTGAGGGTGGCTGCCAACCAATCAAGAGACCAGCTGTGTTCTGGAGATGGAGTCTGAGCTCCGAGATGAGCAGATGCTTGGCTTCTTGTATAAGGAACAGGCTGTCCTTGGTTCCCCTTACCTCCTCCTTGAAAGGGAGAGTAAGGATAGCAACCGCTGGGCTCATAAAGCTAAGAGATCCTGAGATATCAGAGCTTATTCATAAAATGGGGTGGTCATCTACTGTGTCAGCCAAACTGGAAAAATTTGGAGGGTGAAAGAGAACACTGTTGGGAATTTTCAGGAATAACAGGCATAAACGGCGGTTGTTCCAGGCAAACTGGGCTGTAAGATCACTCCACTCATAGATGTTAGGACTCACGTCCTGGAAGGCATCTTGAAGGTCATCTACTTGACTCCTTTTATATTATAGATAAAGCAAGACAGCCCAGAGGGGGAAAAAGTATGCTTTTTTTCCTACAGTAGAACTTGTAGGTTAAGAGTAACATTTATGGAGTGCTTTCTGTATGACTATTATTATCCCTGTCTTACCAAAAAGGAAACTGAGGCACAGAGAGGTTAAAGACCTTGCCTCAGGTCACAGAACTAGCAAGTGGTAGATCCGGCTCTGTGGACTACACTTTCAAAGATTACAGTGCTTTGAGCCCTTTTACATGAGGGCAGACATGTGATGCTGCTTGTGTCTCATTCATCATACCTGTACTTAGCTGAATGCCTGGCACATAATAACTGCTCAATAAAGTCTTGGTGGATAAATGAGGTTTGATTAAGCAGAGGGGATGAGGGAAGCCATTCTAGGCAGAGAAGGCAGGATTGAGCAAAGCAGAAGGAAAGCTGATTTTCACATGGTACTTACAGATACTCCTAAAGCGATCAAGAAATGCATATGTGCCTAAATATTAAGAGTGTTGATGAGAGAGGGGTGGGGGACATTCTATAACAGGCAGAAAAGCTATGAAAAATAGGACATTAACATGAGGAAGGAGGAGCAAGAAGAGAGCGAGAAGAAGGCAGGCTAAATGAAGGAGACAGAAGAGAAGAATGAACAGAGGGTCAAAAGGAAATGAGGAGCGGATAGAATAAAATGAAGGGCAGGAGTTAGGCTGAGACAGGGCGCCGGGCTGCTGGGCCCTCAAGGATTTCGCCATGTGTCACTTGCACAAGATGATAACCACATGCCCCCCTGGCCACAAAAGAACTAAACACCTTGGCTAGAACGGTTCGTCCAGATGTGGAAGTCAGAAGCACTGCATGCTGGGGCCGAAGGTGGCGCAGTGGGCGGCTTCTTGGGCGTGAGCCATGGAAAGGAGACCCGGGGAATGGGCTTGGGGCTCCCCTTTCTCCCAAAGCTCCATGAGGAAATGAAATACAACGGAGTCTCTCCAGATGTGCCTTATCTGTAACAATGACGTTCTGCCTGGTTCCCAGGCGTTTCCCCACTCGCAGCTCTACCTGCTTCCACGGCCGTCCTCCTGGGGGTTGCTCCTGGAGTGAGCACCGCTGGACTGAAGAGAGCAGAGGGCGCTGCTGCGTGCAAGTTTCCTCGCCAACTTCCTGTGATGCTGAGGGCACCGGTTGCCACGGAAACTGTCAGATGAGGAAATCAGCGGATAAGATCACAGCTTCTAGGAATAGGACCTCAAGTGGTTGTTTGGGTGGGGGGAGGGGGGAAGAGAGTGGCCACGAGGCTGTGTGTTTAAACTTGGACAAGAAACGGTCATTGGTTGTGGCTGGCCAAAAAAAAAAAAAAAAAAGACAAGCCTTGGGGTGTCAAGTCTTCATCAAAATTGCTTGAAGCTCAGAAACAGAGCTGGAGAGTCTGGCTGGTGGAGGGGGAGGTGATGGGGGTAGGGGGGAGTGAGGGTCTCTGCATTTCCCATCATGCTGTGAAGTGTTCAGTCATTTAAAAAAATGTATTGCCTACCTCTTAGGTGCCAGAGACTGTGCAGGCAAGTGGGGATGCAAACAATGAATAAGGAGGTCAAAGTTCCTCTCTTCATGGGGTCTAAAGCATCATAACTCGTCTTTGGAAAAAAGGATGGGCAAGTTCCCATGACCCCAGCAATCAAAGCAGCACCCAAGGGCGTGTACTTGTGCTCCTCTTTCCAACACTTCAAAAAAAATTGCAAAAAAGTGCCACCTCCACCGCTGGGTGGATAACCATCGCTGGCGGCAGCTCATCGTTTCAGATCTGAACCTCCTCAGTCACCACCCCTTCCTGTCATTACTCAGAGTCCTCTCTTGAGGTGACTTTTTTTTTTTTTTTACCTCTTGGTCCAGCTGCCAGGTCAGACCTACAAAGACCAGGCCTCCTGGGAAATTCTTAGAGATTCTCCTTAAGCAAGCGGAAAGCTCCAGAACTCTCTCCTTCGTGCAAGGGGGTAAAATGCAGCCTCTGTGAGGAAGCAGTGCAGTCACTCCCCCAAAGAGGGTGCTTTGCCAAATGTTCAGGTCTCTATGGTCAGGGCATTTGGCCCATTTATCAAAGAACATGCAACCAGTGGTAGAAGACAGTTAAATTTTCCCAGAAACCAAGAGGTTCGGTTACTTGCCCAAAGTCATATAGCAAATCAAGCTGTGTTGGAAGAGAGCAGCAAGGTGGTTCATGTCCTTCACCCTTTGCCCTTTGACCCCATTGGTGCAGGAATGAAGTTGCTCCCAGCCCAGTCCAGAGCCTCACGTGGTATAGACCCTGGAATCAGAAAAACATTCCACAAGTCAAGGAAAACATCCAAGTATGGAACAGCCAATATGGCGACGTCACCAGGTACAAAGCGTGGTCCTGGAGGGCCTACCTGCCAGTCATTAACCCTGTCGTTGCTCTAGGGTAGAGGAGGGAAAGGAGGGGGCTCCGAACAGCAGCACAGCAGCCAGCTGGATGGAAGGATTTCAGTATTCTTAATGACTGGGCAGCGAAAGCAGGCAGGATACAGTCCCAATCCAAATGATGAGTGGCAACCTATATAGGAAACCATTTCTGCAGATGCAGCTGGGTAGCCTTCCAGGACAGCTGCCTCCCCTGCCTTTACTGGGGTGTTGTTTTCTTGGCCGATGGTGCTTGTTTTATCCTCACCCCTTTGCACTTTGTTTAACCCTTGCAGCCCATCGGAACCAGCAGGACAGAGGCTGCATTTTATAGATGAGAGCATCTGTTTTTCAGCCACAGGCAGCCTCAGCATCCTGTGCCTTGTCCCTCAGTGGACAGGTGACACCCCCTCTCCCCAAGTGACACCCCCTCTCCCCCAGCGACACCCCCTCTCCCCCAGCTCATTATCTGAGAGCAGCATGGCCCCCGGCTTGTCAAATGGGAGGAATCCGATGCAACAGATCATCCTCAGTGGTGACCCTTCTGCTATTCCCATTGTCAGGGAGAAAGGGCAGCTTGGAGAGAAGTCAGACTCATTGTAAAGAAACAGAAAGTAAAACAAGGCTGTCAAATGTTCCCTTCTTGGGGCTCCGGCTTAACCTTCCATCCCCTTCCTGTTCATTTCCATAGTCAGCACTTTTTTTCTTTTCAGCAGTAAAATCATTCTCTGTGGGAGGAGAATTTAACTTTGATCTTTGGAGATGCCCTTTAAATGTGGTTATGGTCAAAAAAGTGACTGTGAAAACTCAAAGTCAACAGGCAAGGTAAATACCCACGGGAGACCTGGAGAAGCTTCTAATGGGAGAACTGTGATTAACAGGGGGCTCCAGCTCTGGATTCTGTTACGTAGCAAGCCTTTATGGAACGCAGAGACCCTCCTCTCTGAACTCATTTAGGCCCATTCCCTTAATTTATTAAAACCCATTAAATAAAGTACTTTCATCTGCAAGGGATTCCGACTCCATCTTCTAGGAGCTCAGCTGGCTGCCTTTTTCTGGGTCGTCCCCTGCAGAAGCCCCCTCCCCAGTAAGAGAAGATTTAAGTGGTGGGGGAGGGGTGATATTCAATAACATGGCTCTGGAAATCAGCCAGGCACTCTGAGGCCCC
This sequence comes from Tolypeutes matacus, assembly GCA_026826555.1. Taxonomy (NCBI): domain Eukaryota; kingdom Metazoa; phylum Chordata; class Mammalia; order Cingulata; family Chlamyphoridae; genus Tolypeutes; species Tolypeutes matacus. The sequence goes on from JAKSZT010054226.1 coordinate 4,978,817, forward strand.
GTGGCAGATTGGGCTGTGTGGCACGGTCGAGAATTAGAGTTGGCAAACTAGAGAGTGTTTGGGGGAAGAGAGTAGGCTTGGAGACTCGCTAGTTGAGGCAACTGAGGCAAGCCCTGAGCCCCTGTAAGCCTCAGTTTCCCAATCCACATGGTAAGGGGTTAAATGAGGTAAGGATTGTAAAAGAATAGAGAGTTCATGTTCAGAAATTCTTGCTCTTGATTTTTAAAAAGTAGTCCTTGTTTTTTGTTTGTTTGAGTTTGTCCGGGGGGTAATTCTACTGCAGTTATCAGAGGCGCTAGTGCTTAATGCTGAATTTACACTCCCTCATTGTATGAGCCGAGAGACGTTATGCTACGTGCCTTTTGGGAAAACCTAGTAACCCTTTTGGGAAAACCTAGTAACCGTAGTGAAGAAGATGTTCAGGGAACCATCTTCTACAGCCTTTAAATATGGCTTCTCTTGTGACCCGTAAAAGTCATAGACATTTCAGATATGATGGTTACATAAGAAATGACCCCAAACCCTAGGGGCCTACAGCAGCTAGATATTATGCTCCCGAAATCTTTGAACCTTCATCTGAAGTCTTGTCCGCTCACCTGGCTGGTGGTGGAGGCTGGCTGGCAGCTGCAGCTGGGGGTCTCTGTTCCTCGCCATGGAGTTTCTATGCTTGGGACTTTCTCACGGCATGATGGCTGGGCTCCCAGGGCAAGAGGCCCAAGAAAGAACTAGAACCAGGTGGCATTGTAATACCTTTTGTCACTCAGCCTTGAGAGTCAGGCAAGGTCACTTCTATCCCATTCTCTTGGTTGAGGCAATCATCAAGTGCCATCTGGGTTCAAGCAGAAGGGAAAGAGACTCTCCCTGTTGAAGGGAAGTAGCTAAAGATTGGAAATATCACGATGGCCATTTTCAGAAAACACAGCACTGTGCCCGGTGCAAAGAAGACTTTCAGTTAATAGTTGCTGACTGCCTGGTTGGCTCCACACTGTTTCTTATCCAACTTTTCATAAAATTTACCTTCTCTCCCTTTTTTGCCACCTGCCCTTGTATGACAAAAAATAATGAGCAGGAAATGGCAAAGGGCTGGCAACTGGAGAGGAGAGAGAAATAAAAGGCTTAAACTTTCACTAGTGTGGTACATTTGTTACAAATGATGAGCACATATTGAAGCATTGCTACTAACCATGGACTACAGTTTACATTATAGTTCACACTTTGCCCCACACATTTTTATAGGTTTTGACAAAATGTATAATAGCCTGTATGTATCATTGCCACACTAATGAAAGATGTTGTTAATGGGGGAAAGTGTGGGAGGGGAATGGGCAGGGTATATGGGAATTCCCTATATTTTTGATGTAACATTTATGTAATCTAAAGCTTCTTTAAAAGTAAAAAAAAAAAAAAAAAAGAAAAGAAAAATTTTCAAAAAGGCTTGAACTAACTGACTAGCAGCTCACCTTACCTCGTGATACTTCAGAGGTGTGCCTGTGGGGGCCTGACACCCCCATCCCCATCCCCAAGCTGGACAAGCTCTGCAGGAGGCTAGAATCACATCTGTGTTTGCTATGCCCTCTGGCCGGCAAGAGAAGGGACTTCAGGTCATTATGCAGAGAATGTAATAAAAAGCCAGAGCTAGTGTGCTCCCCAACCTGGGGAAGGGATTAGCTTTCCAGTGGCCTGGGCTGGCTGGGAGCAGGGAAGTGGACCCTTTGGGCAGGAGCGGCAGTGGGGGACCCGGTCTGGCTGCTCTTTGCATTCCTTTTACCCTCCCCTTGCAAAACGCATCAGCCACAGAAACTTGTCCTTTCAAGACTCAGGGCAGGGCAGGGAGAAAGGAAGAGGGAAGGCACAACATGAAAGGAGAACTTCTCAGGCCCCGGGTCTTGGGCCGTTCCTTGTATGGGAAACAAAAACTCAGGCTACCTGTAAGGATGAACAAAGAGAAAGGACCTTCCATCCGTGATGTCTGGGACTTTTCCCCTTCTAACTCCATTCAGCTCATACCTGCGAATTGTGTCTGTATCCTTCCCACACATAGGTTAATATTCAGCAGAAATTTCTTCATGTGATCTTGAATAGATTGAGGGGTCCCTCAGGGCTCCCTGACCACACTTTCCTTGCCACCCTGGAGGGCTGTCCTTCGCTGCTTTAGCTCAGTTGTTTGGAGATGCAGTTGTTTGCTCATCGTCAGTATCAGTCAGGACAGCATGTGACTAACGTTCTGCCCCCATTTCCTATCACTCAACTGGTGTGCACATGGAAAATAAAATTTTACTTAATCTAAGGAGGACAAATTATGGAAGATACAACTGCTAGTTAAAGGAAAAAAAGACAAATTCCAAAATAAATGTTTTTTTTTAATGAGTGAATTCATGGACATACACCTGGCTGTCTTCTGCTACGTACTGACTGTGTGTTGTATGAATAGCAATAGAGTAGCAACCTACTGTTTTGATTAGCTGGGCAATAGATGCCCCATCCTCCTCCCCACATATGCATGGATAATTAACAGAGCTTTATCTATGCCACCTGGAGGCCTGAATTCATAAGCCCGAGAGAATTCATCCGAGAGGCTGCTCTGGAACAGTGTGGATGCTTTGGAAAGGAAGAATGGAGACATATAAGCGAAGAAGCAAGCTTGGTTCTCTAGAAGCCCATGGAGTTAGCATTCCAGAGTCTAACTCTTATCACTAAACCTGCTAACCTTGAACCTTTTAAATAACCAACACCAGGGTGAAGGAGGCTCTCATTTGGCTTTACCTGCACTCCACCCCGTCTTCAAACATATGTCCATGCCATCTTTCAGCACTGTGCTTCATTTAGAAAAAAAAAAACAAGTAAGGCATTTATTATGCTCTAAGAACGATTTAGATACTTTGCTTACATCATCTCATTTTATGTTTATAAAACTCTACCATATATATGGTAACAGAATAAAATATTTTTTAAAAATCCATGAAACTGCAATACACAGTGAACTCTAAGTTTAACCATGGGCTATAGTTAATAGTACAATTATAAAAATGTGCTTTCATCAATTGCAACAAATGTTCAACACCAATACAAGGTGTTGGTGATTGGGTGGGATATGGGAATCCTGTATTTTTTATGCATGGTTGTTCTGTAAATCCATAACTTCTCTAGTACAAAAAAGAAAAAGAAAAAAAAAATTTTTAAGTCTTCCCAAGCACAGTTTTTATTTAAAAAGTCTACCATGTTAGATATTGTTATTATCCCCATCCTACAGACGAGGAAATGAAGTTCATAGAGTATAAATAAAATGTACTAAATACCTAACAAGCAACTGGCGGGGCCTGGCTTGGAACTCAGATCTCTCTGACTCCAAAGATTGTGCTCTAAGTTATTATATACACGTGAGTTACCTTCAGAGAGCTTGTAGTATAATTGGGAAGATAGACCATTCATAACAGAGAATCAGTGAAAGGAGATGGTTAAGTGACTAAGCAGCCAACTGAATTTGAATCCCAGGTGACCACTCATTTGCTGTGTGACCTGAAATAGTTATTTAACCTCTCTAAATATCCTTTTTCTCATCTGAGCAAAATAGGGGTGATAATAGTACCTCCCTCATGGAATTGCTGGCAGGATTCAATTCGATGACTCCTGTAAACAGTGTTCCACACTTAATAAGGGCTTTGATAATTGTCACGTACGGTTATCTGTATATATATATAATGACAACTCCAGATGTATTATAATTGATGTGCTAAAGGCACCTTATCCAAACTGGGCTGGGGGCAAGGCAGGCTTCCTCCTTTACTGGGGAGGAGGGTCCCATGTCAGACAAGTGCATCGTTGGAGGTAGAGATAGCTCAGCTGCCCCCGGGACCAGCAGGGGATCATGGGAAGGAAAGTGCTATGCAAGTTGGCCAACGTTTCGGTGGCAGTTCTGGGCCGTCTGCATGAGGTCAGAACGCAAGCTGCCACCCCATGTGGTGCCGCATGCTCGGGTAAAGGGACAGAGTGGAGTCCCCGTGTGCTAGGAAACTTCCGGCCTGGGACTCAGAGTCTGGGGGATGAAAGCATCAGCCTTTGCAGCATGCAGCAGAGCGAGGGAAAGGTGCTTCCTGGAGTCCAATTACTCAGCCAATTCAGGGCTTCCTTTCAAAATGACAACTCCTGGGGCACGGGGAAGCCCCAGAGCCAAGCACCACGTGGGGTAGGGAGCGCGCACCGCCTGCCTTTCTCACTGTGAAGTCAGATTTTAGATAGCGTGGTCTAAAGCAACCTGGACTCAGTGGGTCTTTGGAAGAATAACTTGTTCTCCCCTGGATGAAAGCACCAGAGCCCTCCAGGAGAAGCAAGGTCATTAAAAAATGGAGGCATCCCCTCATTCTGAGTTCGTGAATTTTCATGCTGGGGTTCTTTCTATCTTCAGTCTATCATCCCCAAGTTAAATATTTCTCAGGGAGAGTTCTTGAACACCAGCAGGGGCAGTAAAGAGACACACAGAGAAGAGCAATAGTTGTAAGCAAGTCATTGAAATGCCAGTCGGCTCAACAGCCCCCACCTGAGGAGAGCAGGACCTTGGTGCTACATCCACATCAACACCCAATGGTTGACACCAGGCTACCAGCGGCCACCATACTGGGCCACCTTCCTTGTTTACTTTCTCCTGCTCCAACTCCTTTCTCCCTTCATGGATGCCCTCTGTCCCCAAAGCAGTTTGGAGAAGACTTCTTCCCACCCCCCCCACCCCCTGCCCAACATGATGCTTTCTTGCTAAGGAAGCTATCTTGGGAGGATCCCAAAGCTCTCAGCCTCAAATGACAAAAAGGATGCTATATCCTTGCAGAATGTACTTGCATGAAATCTCTTGTTCCATCACATCCTTCCCCATGCCCCCTGCCCATATTAAGTTTTCAAATTCAGTCCAACAAGCCAGGCAAAAATCTCTTGTCCTATACTCTTCTTTCTCTTCCCAGCATCCACCAACCACCTATATTTATTTTCTCCATACTATTATGGAAAAAAGGCCCTTTGCCTATCAATAACTGCAAACAGAAAATAGTGTGTGTGTGTGTATGTGTGTCTACCAAGCAGAATTTTCACCAGGCTTTTCAAAGCTCATAGAAGCCAGAGGGCATGATCAGGGGAGATTTCATAGAATAAGGGAGATCTCACTTACCTCCAAAATGGAAGGGATTGAATTGGTGTCAGAGGTGAAAGAGTAAAGAAAGGATACTCATAGCAAAAGGACTAATAAGATCTAAGACACAGAAATACATATAAGTGGGGTTTGTTTAGCGGAGCACGGGGGAACAGTTCAAATGGGACAGAAGTTTCAGGGAGGGCAAGTCATGAGATGTAAGGATGGACAGCTAGGTCAAAGAGGAGTTCTCAGAAAACAAGTGGACAAGAAGAAATTTGCTCTGGGGGATATTTGGTGAGCTCAATATTCAGCAGGGCTATTTGAGCAGAGATGGTGGCAAGACAACAGCAATATTTACAGCTTTCAGGGTGGCTGGATCTGATTAGGAAATATGCAAGGTGAATTGAATGTAGGAAGGGTATGGAATCCCTGGGCAAAGAGTCAGAAACGAAATGTAGTGGGAAGCCCATGTGCCTGCACTGGGGACTCAGGACTGGTAGGAGAAGCTGGAGGTGTTCTGCCATAAATGAGTGTGCTCTACTCCTGGGATGTTGCTACTTGACCTAGATTTCCATTGATTTTGAGCTATGTCCCGAAGGAAGTTTCTATTCCAGAATGAGTCCATACCAGTTTTGAACACTTTACGACACCTACGTTCTGTTGCTTAAATTGTTATTTTCTCAGTTGAATGTGTAACATTAGTTTCTTCAAGGAATCTTTCCAAGCTCTGCCCCTGGAACCGCTGCTTCACTTTGCCTGTTCTCTGTTGTGACCTCTTTGTTCTTTGGTTTTGCTCTCTGCTTGTACCCTTAGACCGGACAGTCCTGCCTTCTCTTGCTCCCTGGTCTATCCTCTTTGGAGAAACCCTCACCCTTCACCAGAACATTCTATACCCAATCCTACCTCCCCACCTTCTTGCCTCTGCTAATGTAGGGAAGGGGAAGTGGAAGAAATTACTTTACTGAAAATTCCAAGATTCATATATGATAAATTAAGAATGGAAGCCACACTCCACAGCAGGAGATGGTACCTGAATCCTTAAAGTAATCTCTTTTTGTAGTAGAAATGTGGTGAATGTTCTTCACCTGCATCATCGAAAGGGCATTTACGGATCCTTGGGGATAATGTGTCATCGGCCCCTACTGTGAAACCCAAAGAATTTCATGGACTCAGAGCCAGTCCTCTGGAAGATTACAGTGTCAAGCATTTCAACTAGGACCATAACACGTTGTGCATGGATGAAAAATCAAATTTGTTTGGAATGTGGAGACAGGGATGATCCCTAACCCAAATAGAGAGTGGTTTTATAACCAGTGGGTAAATGGTTCAGAGAAGTACAGCTTGCCCCTGAGCATTACACAAGGGCGTCAGGTGGGAATATTCTGCAGCAGTAGATTTTAGGTCCAGTCGAGTGACACCCACTAGGTTGAGGGATGTGAGCCTTTTAACATTGTAGGCACCTCAGCTTTGCAACTGCCCTCTCTGGATGTAGCTATACTATCCAAACCCTTCTGGGGCAGGAGCAGACTTCCTGGGTATTTCTCCCAGCCGGAAACAGCCGCAGAAGAGCCTTACTCTTGGAAGTATGGATTTCCTCACTGCTGGGGTTGGGGATGGCCCTGCAAGAGAGGTCAATAGTTAGCTGGCGGGAAAGAGTGTAATTTTACAGGCAGATGGAAGGTATTTGTTTTGGAGAAAACATTCAAGGCAGGAATGAGAATTACATGAGGAACACAGACAAATCTTAAATTTAAGACGTGCTGTTTCATTTATATTTGTAAGCAAAAGTAGCCTAAGAGAATATCTCTTTGCACACTAAAAACCATCATAGCTAACACCTATTGAGTGTCGTTACGTGGCAGACACTGTTGGAAGCATTTGCAGGTGTTTCTCTGTCTCATCTCCACAACAGCGCCATGTGTTTACAGATAATGAATAACGAATGCCGCCATCTTCTGAAACTTTGTAAACTTAATTTGGTATGGTTACGTGGACTAGGTTGAGCCCCGGGATCGCTGGGATCTAACATGACTTTGAATCATGGGAGAATCTTCGTCTAAAACTCGGATTTTTAGAAGAGCTCTGGGAAGTGCAAGGCTTCCTTTCTCAGACAATAACCTCCAAAAGCCAAACCTGAGCTAGGGGATGGGCTACTCTGAGTGGGTGGTCCCAATGACCTCTTGCAGGGGGTCTACGTGAGCTTCCTCCCCACATAGCTGAGATTCTTCATGATTCCTCCCTCACCCTTTGGCAGCCTGAATCATCAACATTAAGACAGGAAACACTCGTCCAAGGTGTCCAGCAAGGACACATGGCCAAGGACTCTGGTCCCCGAGGAGTTAGGAATAGATCTGTAGACAGCACCAGGACATCTCAGCCTCAAAGAGCTGCTGAGCTGTTCTTCCACACTAGACACCTGTACCTCCATCGTCTCATTTAACCCACCCATCAACTCTGCAGAAGGCTGTTCTTATTCCTGTTTACAGATCAGGAAACTGAAATTAGACTGAGCCACAGCCCCACCCTTTAAACTCTCTGGGTGGGTCACTCTGGCTTCACCTGTACAATAAATACTCCCTCTGTTTCCCCTTCAGTAGCTTGAGACTCCTCCACACAGCCAACAAAAATGACTTCTGCATATGCCTGAAGGAGCTCCACATGCCTGAAAACACCACCCTAGCATGTGCCCTCACTGTGTGGCCACTATTCATGGACCCCTACTTCCCCACCCTCCTTTCTGTGGGTCCCAAACTACAGACCCAACAAATGGACACTCTCCACTGTCCAAACGCCCTCCTCATCCAGGGTGGCCAGGAAAGAAGCGTCAATTTGGCACCAAGGGCATCCTTGCCTCTGGTAGTTGAGCCAACCAGCAAGCTGCATGGCCTTCACAGGAAGCTGCCCCTGGGCAGCCCTGGGCCACCCTGTCAACTCAAAAGGAGAGTGTCTCTTGGTAACTGAAGAGTGACTGGCTTTCTATGTCTTCCTCCCTTCTCCCTGGTCCTCCAGGAGGCTCTGTCGGTGGTGAGCGACGACCAGTCCCTCTTCGACTCCACATACGGAGCTGCGGCCCACCTTCCCAAGGCCGACATGACCGCCTCAGGGAACCCCGACTACGGCCAGCCCCACAAAATCAACACTCTGCCACCGCAGCAGGAGTGGGTTAATCAGCCGGTGAGGGTCAACGTCAAGCGGGAGTATGACCACATGAACGGGTCCAGGTAAGAGCCCTGGGGTCCACGCTGCCCCCAGTCCATGCCGGGTGCGGGCTGGCTGAGGCTGGAGGTGCCTATGGTCTCCAGGTGTGAGTCCCGCAGATCTGAGGAAGGGGCTTCTCATACTTGGGGTGCTTGCTGCAGGTGGGCGTCCGTGCCGGGCAGGGGAGCTCCTCGAGGGCTGAGACCAGAGAGGGCTGCAGAGCCCAAAGGCTGTAGGCGAGAAGGGTTGGGAAGACACCTATCTCTCGGTGCCCCACACAGCTTTGCAGGTAGAGTTCAGACCCTTCTGGAACACCTCTTTTGTGTGAGGCCCAGGTCCATCCCCTCTTGGGGTGACTTAGCCATCAGACACTCCACCCTGTCCTGTGGAAGATACACAACTTCTCTGGGCCTCACCAGAGCAAAGCGGACGCCTGCATTCTTTGCTGAAAAGTCTCTAGCTGCAAAAGGCTCACTGAGAGAGGGAGAGGAAGCATGTGCATTGGGAGGTGTGCCTGACTCAGGAGGGCCTGGGGGACAGAAACAGTAAAAAGGGCGGGAGAAGAAATCTCACAAGTAAGTATGCAAGTATGAGCACAGTCTTTGTGGAAAACTAGCCCAGGTTTCAGGCCCAGGCTCCTTCCCTGGGGTGAGTTATCTAACCCCACTGGGCCCTCTGCTTCCTCGTCTCTAAAATAAGGCTGGGATATACCAAATATACGCTCTAGATCATAGTTAGTGGTAATAAGTCTGATGGTGTTCTCTCGTAATACGTGACAGACATACCACAGCAATGCAATGTGTCGGTGGAGGGGCGTTGTATGGAAATCCTGCACTTTGTGCATGGTTGTTTTGTAAGTTCACAACTTTCCTAATAAAAAAAAATATATATATATATATATATATTAAAATAAGGCTGGGGGGCACTGACTTCTTATGAGTGTGGACTGGGAGACCACAGGTAAAGGGCAAGGGACAGTGCCGAGGGCTTCCAAGGTGCTTCATAAAGGAAGTGGTCAATCTGAGCACAGGCTTGAAAGAGGGAACACCTAAGTCTTACTCGTGAAACATCAGGTATGGGGAGATGAGAGAGTGGGCAAAGAAAATTATGGGATTTCTTCCACAGGCAGTGGCAGAACCAGAGGCCAACGTGAAGCACAGAGGCTTGGCATTTACCGTTATCAGATCTAAGACTAGAGTGCTGACAATCATTGGGTCTAGAGGGTGGGGAGGGGCTAGAAGTAGAATCAGGGAGATAAATTAAGAAGTTAGCTAAATATGCCAGATAAGAAATAATAAAGCTCTGAGCTAGAGATAATGATTATGGAAATAAAAAAGGATAGATCCATGAGGGACATATAAAGGGGTAAGGAACAGGAATTTTGGTGAATCGGTATTGAACTGGGGGGCAGGGGCAGGGATAGGGGATGGAAAAGAACCAAAAATGACTCAGCACCCACTGGGGAAGAGGAAAGGCTCTGAGGGAAGGCAGGTTCCCTTTGAGATTTGCTGTGAGCCAATAGCAAAACCCCCAGACAGAAACGGCTCACGGGCTTTGGAAAAGTAGGCCCAAAGCCTAGCTAATATTTTGGGCTGGGATTGAGATCTGGGCCTCCTCTGTAAAGAGTTTTAACGTGAAAGTGGATGATATCACAGAGGAAGTGTGTCTCAAGAGGAGAGAGAGAGAGAGGGAAGGTGGTAGGTCGGGGTGAGCCCCCCCTCCCCCCAGAAGCAGCCCCTGGGCTCAGACCTGACTGTGGGAACACCCAGACCCCCCACTTTTTAGCCCCAATAACCAAAACCAGCATCTGGGATCTCAGCCACCTTTCCAGATTCTCAGATTTCAGGAAAGCTCAGATGTCCTGAGCCAGGAGCCCCTCAAATTCTTTGTTCTCTATATAGATAATGATGGTAACACCCTAGCTCCTGACAGTTGTGGGGCAGAGCTGAGCAAACATTTTCCTATAGTATCTTTTTTTATTTTTTTATTTTTATTTTTTAAAGAAGCTTTAGATTACATAAATGATACATCGAAAATATAGGAAAGCCCGCTTCGGCAGCACATATACTAAAATTGGAACCATACAGAGGAGATTTAGCACGGCCCCTGTGCAAGAATGACACGCAATTCATGAAGCGTTCCATATTTTTATGCTTCAATATGTGTTCATTGATTGTAGCAAATGTACCACACTGATGAGGGATGTTGTTGATGTGGGAAAGTGTGGGAGAGGGAGGGAGGGGACATATGGGAATCCCTTATATTTTTTATGTAACATAGGGGATTTCCATATACTCCACCCCACCCCTCTCCCACACTTTAACAACCTCTTTCATTAGTGTGGTACATTTGTTACAGTTGATAAACACATATTGAAGCATTGCTTCTAACCACGGTCTATAGTTTACACTATAGTTTACACTTTGCACCACACATTTTTATAGCTTCTGACCAAATGTATAATGACCTGTATCTGTCATTGCAATATCATGCAGAACAATTCCAATGTCCCCAAAATGCCCCGTGTTACACCCATTTTTCCCTCTCCATCCCCCTCTCAGAACCTCTCATGACCACTGCCTTTACAAGTTCTTCCATAATGTCTACTTTAGTCCATAGATGCCTTCCCCGCTTATGTTTGTTCATTCCTCAATCTTGAGGATTTTAGAATGGTGATGCCCACTCTAATTCTGATTGAGAGGGCCATAGGATCTTATCATTTGGTCCCCTCCACAATCCTGTGAGGTAGGCGCTGTACCTCCATTTTGACTAATAAAGCCAAGTTGGGCTCTGAGGACTTAGGCAAGACAAAGCTGGCACCAGCACCCAGGCTCCCTGCCTGCCTGGCCCCGTGGCCCTCCTTCCCAACCTGTACAGTGGGCTTTTCATCAGGTCATTTCTGCCAGCACCCATCTGGGGCAGAGGCCAATACAGCCATGGCCTATCCCAAGGAGCACCTGAGGCCTGTTGAACATCCAGGTCCCACCCTTGGAGATTCTCTGGTGGGATGTGGCCTGAATCCCACCACTTCTTACCTCCACATCTCTGCCCCGTTCAAGCCAACAGAGCCTTTTCTTCGAGACTCCTGCCATGGGCTCCTGTTCTCCACACTTGCATTCCTGAGAACTGTTCTCCAGATAGCAGCCAGAGTAATCCTTTTTTTTTTTTTTTCCTGGTTTTTATAAAGGGCATTTATTTGGGGTAGAAGCTTACAGTTACCAGGCCTTAAAGCATAAGTTACTTCCCTCACCAAAGTCTATTGCCATGTGTTGGAACAAGATGGCTGCCAATGTTTGCCAGGGTTGAGACTTCCTGGGTTCCTCTCTTCCCAGGGCTCGTTTCTTTCTGGGTTCAGCTGCTCTGCTTTCTCCACAAGGCCACATGTAGACTCTCAGGCAAACAGCTCTTTCTCTTTCCCTGAGGCCTCTGCCTGTGTTTAATGGAAACTTCACTCCTTCCTTATGTATCTGCTTCTCTGTGTGTTTCCTTCCTGTGCTCCAGGATCAAACAGAGTAATCCTTTTAAAATTGTCACTTCTGCTCAAAACCCTTCAGTGGCTTAAGACAAAATTCAGAATCCTTGGCATGGCCTCACCTCTCCAACTCCTCCTTCCATCTCACTTCTTTTCTCAACTCCAGCCACACAGAACCTCCCCAAGCACACTTCTGCCCTGGAGTTGCTTCTCTGGGCTTCCATCTTTCTGGAACATTCACAGCCCATGGAGTCATATGATGCACTCCCTCACTTGTTTCAGGTCTTCAGAGGCCTTCTCCAACCACCAGATCTAAAATAGCATCCGATGCTCTTTACCCTGCTTTGAGTCGTCTTTTTAGCTCTCATCACATCCAGACGTTGTCTTATTCAGTCTTGAATCACTGCGTAGTGTCTTTTCCCGTCACCACAATGCGGGCCTGTGCCAATAACTGTCCGATGCCTGGCTTACCCGACTCAAAGGGCAAGTTGCTGGTTCAAGGTCATGTAGCCAGCACAGAGCCTGAGGTCTGTGACTTAGCCACTCTAATGCAGAGGCTGCATGGATGAGCTAGCTGTGCTCTCTCCTGCTATCAAGGACAGAAGCTTCAAGCACTCCAGGATACTTGCACCTGGCTCCAGTCATACCCTAAGCCAGCTGGAAGAGGGCTGTGCGACCGTCCTGGCAGGCAGTCACAGCATCTGCCTGGCACTGGTTGCATAAAGCAGCCCCTGCTTTTGTTGTGCCTGCCTTGACCTGCGACACAGAAGGTTCAGGAAGACTGATGTGTTCTCCCCCGCTTTGGGGGAGACAGAGAAGATGGAGTGGATGCTGCCAAGCCATGCAGGCTGGGCACAGCCATCCCCAGCTCCTCATAAATATTCTCTAAGTGCTCACATGTATGCTGGGCTGGTGGGAGCAGGAAGCAAGGATTTTCAGAGAGACATCTTTGCTTAAGGTGAAACCATGTCCGATTCTCTTATTTCTTTAGACAAAAAGAGATAGCCTGATGAAATGGAGGTGAGCCTGGTGATGTAAGTTCTCTCATCCTGAAAGCTGTACTTTTATATCCCCTATTACTGAAAACGGTACTTTGCTGCTGGAGGGTGATTGGATGATTTTTTTCCAGAGGGCTACTTCCCTCTAACACAAAAGACAGTGCCTCCTAACTCCAGATGAAAGAACCAAAGTGAAGCACACAATTTGGGATCTTTTTTGTTTTTTTATTTTTATTTTTATTTTTCCTTTTTCATTTTGGGATCTCTTGACTCATGGGCTAGACCTACACAGCCCAAACGGCAGGTCACAAGCCATGAGTGGCCAGTGACCACTTGAAATGTGGCTCAACCACCACTGAGGTGTGTCCTAAGTTTGAAATACACACTGGATTCAGAAGAGAGTGTGAAAAGAAAATGTAAAGTGCCCCATTAATTACTTTTATCTCGATTATGTTGACATAATCATCTTTTGACTGTCTTGAGTTAATACATCATGATATTTCAATATATAATTAAATTTAATTTCACCTTTGTTTTTACTTTTTTAAAAATGTGGCTACTGGAAATGTCAGATTATATGCATGGCTCACATTTGTGACTCACACCCTACTTGGGTTGGACAGCGCTGGGATGGAATGGTCTGTGATTCACAGTGGGTTTGCTCTAGGTTCTTTGAGAACGTGGGTTTCTGAGCTACCCCTGCCTGCTTATTGGAGATCCTGTGGATACTTGTGTCTCTGGTGTGAAGGAAGTGTCCTGTGTGTCTGAAGCTAAGGTGACCTTTGGTCGAGAGAGTGGGACCTCAGGAACTCAGACAAAGCCAAGTTGCCCGTGCTGTGGGAGGCCCTGCTCTCTCTTCCTTTGTGCTTTCCCACTGTGGCTGAATCTCTTAGGGTGGGCTAATGGCCCCCAGGTTATGTATTGGCTGCAGACTTCAGCAACTTCATCCAAGCTACAAATAGCTCTCAGTGGCATCCAGTCTCAACCACGGGGATGGGGGAAACATCCCACCAAGAAGGAATATCAGTGTATGAAGGGGAAATGCGAAGACCTGCTTGCCCTGGGTCTGGAGGGAGGACATGAGTTCAGCACCTGCCTGCCCCGGCACTCCCTGGGCCAAGCAGCAGGAGCTGCCTGCCCGAGATGCCCGGAGATCTCACATTTCACACGCAGAGGGAACCACCTCACACACCCTGCCACTTTGCCTCTCTGATGGCAAAGCATCTGCCTAAAACCTCGGAGAACAAGACAAGTCATTCATAACCTTAGAATTCTGGAAAAGCTCCCAGGATCTACTATACAGGGAGGTGAAAATAGCTCCTGGGCAGGTTGATGCCTTTATCACGGGGGACTTTTTTTTCCCCTCTTTGGGAAATTTGCCTCTAAGTTGTTGCATCACCTTGTCACAATCGAAAATGCCATATGCATGTGTCTATACACAGACCCTCCAGAAATCCCAAAGGCAATACAGATTGCTTAGTTTTTGCACAGTGTGCATGTTAGGTGGAAGGTCCATGCAATAGGTCCCCAGGCGGCTGGGTGTCCTGGGTGTCCCTTGAGACCCATGTTAACTGGATGAGTATTAGGTATCCCTTGATGGTGAGCCTGGGCTGCAGATTTCTGGGTCTGGATGATAATCCCATATGAAGGCACTCCTTGTTGGATGGGAAGGTAGGAGAGACATTTGTATAATCTGGAAAGTATTCTTGAGAAAAAGTCTTTGGAATCTTCTTTCATCCAGACATGCAATTTGCAGGGCACTTTTGGAAGTCACTAGCAGTCTTTTTAAAGCAATGATCATAGGACACACAAAAGTAAAGCCAGAAGGGCTGTAAGATTCGAGGTCCAGTGGTGAAATGCATGTCTCTGGTTAACAAAAGGGCTGCACAGTCCCTGGCACCGGATGCGGCAGGCTCCCTTGCCGTTGCTTTCCTTGCCCCAAGATGGAGATGCTTTGCACCCAGCAGGCGTCTGTGGGGAGCAGGTGTGTGCACAGGAGCTGGAGGGCATGGGAGAAGGAAACAGAACTGTGGAAACTTCTTTGCATAGCAAACAAAGAGGCTCCAGACACTGGTACCAGCTCTAGCATCCACTGGAGACCCATGGGCCGTGGCTCTGACACCCTCCTCTGCCGATTCCTGCCTCAGCTATATCTCCCTCCCAAACAGGTGCCAACCTCATGCTCCCAGCCTGCTCTTCTTACCGGGCATCTTTTACCCAATATTTTGTCTTTTTTTCACTTATTCTCCTCCACTCCTGACCATGGGGACTGGCCCTGCCACCAGTTCTATCGTGCATTATTGCTAACCATAAGGGATAGCTTAATTTCGGTCTTGAGGCTCTGACTCTTCACCTCTGCATTGCAAGAGGCCAGCTTTTAACTCAGAAATCACCAATTACCCATTGATAGGGAAAAGAAAGGCACGCTCAAAGGTTCAAAAAAAAAAAAAAAGCAATCGACTCTGCTCTCCTTTCTGGTAATCTCTGGCCTCGGCCTCCTCTGCCCTCTTCTTCCATGCATCCTGCTGTGTCAACCTCACCCTTGTCCACCTAGCCCACGAAAGAGCTGCTGCCTTGGTGGAAGGCGGACCTAGTCCTCCAAACTTCTGCTTCACAACTGACAAGTATGCTGGGCAAGGCTGCCGGGAAGTGTGTGTTCCCGCATGTGTGTTTGTGTGTGTGTTTGTATGTGTCTGTGGGTATGTGCACGTGTGTGTGCACTCATCTGTCTGTCTCTGCGTGTGTCTCTCCATCTGCATGGGCACATGTGTGCATGCATGTTTGGATGTGTGTGTCTGTGTGCATGTGTGTGTCTGTGTGTGCATTTGTGTGTGTGCGCACGGGGAACCGTGGGGGCGGGCCTGGCCAGCACAGCTCAGTGGCAGGCACCAGTGTGCTACTGGGCCTGCTTCATCTCAGGCCAAGTCCTTCAACAGCAGCAGCCAAAGGGCCAAACTCTGGTGAAAAGCCCTGATGTGCTACTGCCTCCCCTCTGACCGCCGTGGGGACGTTAAACCTTCAGCGATCTGGGACTCCTGACGGCTGGTTCTTGGTTCTCTGCCTGGAAAAACAGTAGGCGAATAGTAAAACCTTAAATTCTAACATGTGTAAGTTATACATCTTATTTTCATTTTCAGCCCATGTTTTCCCCTCTGTAAGACATCAGGAAAAAATTACCGTCTGACTCCTAATATCTCAGTGGAGCATTTATCTCCCAGCTATGATAAGTGATCTTCAATATTTTTTTTTCCTTTCAGATTAAGAAACAAATTCATTTAATTTTCCTTATTGACTGTGCGCGAGCCTCCCGGCCCCAGCCCGATTCTTGGGAAGCCCTGCACGGTCGCTCCTTTCTCCTGCTTTCAGTTCACCACATTCCTTTTGGGGGGGCTGCCGCCTCCCTGCTGCCGGATGGGTGGGTCTCTATCTGGCGCGGCCTGCTCCTTAAGTCCTCACGATGGGACGCAGCTGCCCACAGCACGGTGACAGAGCGCGGCCAGCCGCAGCCAGCCCTCCGGAAAGTGTGCCGAGAGCTGACGGCACTCAGTTGGGAGGCCGCAGTCTGCAGCTTATCTGAACTTCTTGGGCCTGATGGCCTGGTCTGGAGCTCTTGAGGGAACTGGCTGTCTCCTGCTTGTTGTAACTGCAGCCGCAGCCTCTTCATGGTCTTCTGATCAGCCCCTTAGGTCCTACTGCTGCCCGGGTAAGGAGCTGAGTAGCAGAGGACAGCACTTCCCCTGGGCACCCAGGAGGGGCCAAGACTCCGGTTGGGGATGGCATATGGAGTGGCACGTGGAATAGCCTGCCAGCCCACTCCCGGGCATCTGATGGGCCAGAGATGGAGGGCAGGGGGCTCAGCCCTGGAGATGGAGCCTCACGGCTGACATGAAACCAGTGAGCCCTCTCTCTGTGCTGATATTGCAAAATAACAGATTCCCAGTGCGGCTTCCTTAGTTAAGATGCCAGGTTGGGTAATTCGTTCTGCCCTTGTGCCCTTCCATATGGCTTCCCAGTGCCCTTGGTCACCAGGTCTGCCAAATGCCACCAGGGCCACAGCTTCCCCAACTGGGGAAGATCCTGATTCTATTCCTCCTTCATACAGCAACCAGCTCCCTTGCAGGTGGGTTTTGAGAGGACCTGAGTCCTACTTCCACCCTTTACCAGTAGGGGCCAGGCAAAAAACCTTTCGGTTTCCTTAATCATAAAAAAGATGTATTAACCCTTGCCATGCAAGGAGGGTTATTGGGAAGGTGAACTAGAACGGTGTTTGAGAAATACATTAAAATGACGCATGTGCAGTAGAAATATTGGTTCAGGAAACTAGTATCCTTCACCTAAGGCATGGTGGAAGGAGGAAAAGAAAAATCAGGATAGCACAATCTCAGGAAACTTGCAGGCCAGCAGGGAAAAAACACATGCCATGCTCTAATTGTCACAGGGCATGGATGTCTTGTATCCAAGGCAGAAACAAGCTGCTATGGGAGTAGGCTGGGGGTGTGTCTGGGGACAAGGTGCATGCACGTGTCCCTGGGGTGTCGGGGGCCCTGCAATAAGACTGAAGGCAGAGGGTGGGAAGACCTCGAATGCCGACCTCAGTGATTAGACTTTATTCCGAGGGTAGCAAGTGGCTGCCCAAAGCTGTTAAGGACCATAATGATAGGACGGGGCTGGGGTTGGAAGGAAACTGGGGTGGCAGAGCCGAGATAGAGATAAGGTGTCGTCACTGTCATCATGACGCCATACAGGACTGGGACATGGCTGTCCCCTGGCCGTAAGCTGCTGACCTGAGGTTCCGGTCTCTCCTCTCTCTTTCAGGGAGTCTCCAGTGGACTGCAGCGTCAGCAAATGCAGCAAGCTCGTCAGTGGCGGCGAGTCCAACCCCATGACCTACAATACATACATGGATGAGAAGAACGGGCCCCCTCCTCCCAACATGACCACCAACGAGAGGAGAGTCATTGTCCCTGCAGGTACTTCGGGGCCCAGGCTGCCTGGCCGGCCTTCTCTTCCTCCTGTGTTTGGATTAGTAGCTGAAAGGGTAGGAAGGCTCCAGGGGGTACTTAAGTCTGGTATCTGTCTCGAGGGAAAGCTGCAACTCTTTCCTTACAACCTTGCTGCCCTCCAAGACAGTGTCCCCAAATGTCACCAGAACCCTGAAAGGCAGATACCAGACATCCCTCGCCAGCAGGTCACATCACAGACACTATGTCAGCAGCCTGGGGTTGTAGGAATTGGGTCTGCAAAGAGAGGAGAGCAGAGGCAGGGCTGTCGGAACCCAAAGGAGTCCCGTCGACTCCCATACCAGACTTGGCTGCCCTTGAAGGAGAGGGACTGCTGCTGCAGAAATCTGTCCTGTCTGTTGGGCTGGTGCTTCCTGCCATCTGCAGGGTCCCACCTTTCCAAAATTATAGCCAGCTCCTACAGTTTTAAAATAGAAACAGCTATATTTAACACATGGAACACCTTAACATGTGTGCAAAAGGTTAGGTCATGATGTAAAAATAGCCATTTCCCTAGGTATGGAGATTGCTTGTTACACAAAATAAAATCATTGTTCAACCCTCGGTCCACTGACTGGACACTTTGCCTCAGCTAGCACCAGCCAGCTCAGTTGTCTGGTCAAAAGGGGCTTTGAAAACTGCAATATGTGGGGTTTATGCCAGACTGCAACATGTAGGGTTTATGCCAGGTAGACAGGAGCAAGAACGTCCAAATCTTTAAGCAAAGTGAATTTAGAGGGCAGAGATGAAAATGAATCATACCCAAATAATTTTTATCAAACAGGCAAAAGCGCTTCCACTTGGAGAAATGGAAATGTGGTTGTGTCTTGGACGCAAAGCATTAGACATCTCTCTGACATAGCCCAAAGACATTTGTTTGTTAGTGTAAAAACCATGGTTGTCAATTGGGCTTTCCTTCCTGGCTCTTTTATATTTGTTTTCTTTGAGAATCTGGGTCTGACCCTCTCCCAGGGCTACAGGTACATCCCTGTATTCTGGTTCTGACCAAAGATGACCGGGAGGTGGGGATGGTGTGAGCTGAGAAGCAGGAGATGGGTAGAGCTGATATAAATTTTTCTGTGCCCCTTAGCACTTAAAAACAGCTCCTTAAGCATTTTTAGATTCCTTCTTCCATGAGCATATGACCCAAAAAGAAAGAGGAAGATGGCTACCTTTTTTTTTTTTTTTTTTAAAGCTCTTTCCAGGTACCAGTCACCATGCAAAATGCTTTATTGACAGGACGTTACTCACTGAACTCCCACCTCCCTCAAAAGACCACTTTGTATTTATCCTGGGTGCTTTTCTGCTTATCTAAGGCCCGAGAGAGCAGAATCTTCTCCTTACTCAGAAGAAGAAGGTGGACAGTGAAATTCTGTAACACCTGACATAGCAGGAACCTCCTTCTACTCTCCCAGAGGAAGTCAAGCCTCCTCAGTCCTTTGCTTGTTTGGTATCAACAGCCATAAGCATGCGGATGAGGGACTGAGGGGCTACAGGATCCGAGGTGGTCTCTGAACCAGCTGTTTTGGGAGGGTCAGGTATTTCACTTTGGAGTGAGGCTAGAGAGAGGGAGCAAAAGTGGCCAGACCTTCTGGTTGGCACCCCAACTCTGGGTGGGTGTCAAGACACTTTCAAAAGGCAAGAGCAAAATATCAGTCTTCAGTGGACCATGTTATCTACAGAAGTAACCAGGAGCATATCGTACATTCACTTCATAAAGCACTTTAAAGCACTCAACCACAATGAGTTCACTAGCTATGAAGGAATTTACTTCAGAACTTTACCTGGTGAAGTCTCTGAGCTTATCCTCAGACATGTTGTCTTCATCCAGGTCAGCCTCCTGGACAGGAGGGAAACTCTCAGGTGCACGAGTCCACAAACCAGAGCAATAAAATGCTGGTGGAACAACCCATTGAATTTATGGTGGGACATTAGGACAAGTACAGATGAGGAGCCTGGTTAGTCACTAGCTCCACGTTCAGGTGGGAAGAAACTAGGTCTAAATCATCCAGGAAATACGTTTGGAAGAGCTTAGCATGATCCAGAGTGGAAGATTTATAATTCATCCTGCTGGAGGGGGACAGGAATAATATTGAGATTGAGCCCAAGGCAAAGGAGGAAATAATAAAATAAATAAGATATATGGTGTAAAATTGCATTAGAGGCCATGGATACTAAAAGTGAGGAATTAGGAGAAGTGAAGGAGACAGTAAGAAATGATATGCCACATAATCCAAACTCCCCCCAGGACATTTTTCTTTAGAATTCTGAAATGGCTGCAAAATTATTTCCATTTTACCAATGGACCATGCCTATTCCTATTGCTCCTGGGAGAGTAAAAGAGAGTAAGTAAAACACAGCAAAACATTGAAGAGAGAATGCTTTAAAATGAGGCATTAAGACGAACTCTATTTTTTGGTGGAAGAACAGAGTGATTCACAGGTGACTTAAGGCAAGAGGAGGGCAGGAAGTTTGGGGGGTGACCTACCTCTTCAACAGAGTGAAATCCTGTGAAGACCTTGGAATTTCAGACCAGATATTTACCATCTGTGGGGCTTTGGGCAAATGAGGTAACCTTTTGAGACTCTACTTTCCATCTGTAAAATGGGGTTAACAGAGCCCAATTTGCCAGACTTTCTTGATAAGTAGAAATAGGACAGTGCAGCAACAGTTGAGAAGTAGCACAGATATTCCCACCAAATAGATGTGCCAAATACATCAGGCCCAGGAGAAGCCGGGGGCTAAAAGCCACCAGATGTTAAAATCTGAGTCTCCCCTCCTCCAGGAAGTCTTCGGGGACTCTCCAAATTCACAGGAGTCTCCTCTACCTCTCATTCCTTGAACTAGCAGCACAAAATGTATTGCTTTCCTGTCTTATGTTAGAAATGTTTCACGTACCTTGATGTTTCCTGAGGGCAAAGGCCACGTTTTTTTTTTTTTAATCTTTGATGAGCATATTTAAAGTACTCATTGATTCACTCAATAACCAGTTGCCAAGCAGAGACATGGCTTCCGGAGTGACTGCATAAGGCATGAGCTATAACGACTCTGGAATCTGCCGGAATTCAGCACCCACACTCAAAGCGCACCTCACTCCCTGCACGCCTAGCTGAGCAGTTGTGGGGACCCTAAAGTGGAATTGACCCCAAACCTTAAAGCATTAATAGTTACTCAAAGGCTTAAAGGTTTCCTCTCTCTGACACCATTTCTCATCTTGGGGGATTTAAATATCCTAAAAACTTTAGAAATGTTTTTGGGATAATCTGGTAGAAATTCTAACAGAGCTGCCCCAGAAAGGAGAAAACACAGACTGGATTTACGTTAAAGACCGGCACTGCTGGGTTTTCCAACTGCACAGGTAGAGTTACAGGAAAATTAGATACACACATATATATTCTCCAGTCAGCTGAGAGAGCTGAGTTCTTCCATGAAATGCTCAGTGTTTTAAAAACACGCGAGGATTGCCTTTCCAGAGACTTTGGTCCCTGATTTGTGGCATGGGGTTTATTTTCATTTCGAGGCCACCATTTCTCAGGCAGAGGTTTCCCTCTCCTCCAAAACCTTCAGGATAGGCTTCTGAGACCCTCCCCAGGATACTAAGTGGTTACCCTAAGTACTAAGAGGTAATGGTACCTCTAGATACCCTAGAGCTGGAGAGGTGTTCCAGGAAGGGCAATTGGAAGGGACTGAGCTTGTCCACTGTGAGAGAGTGTAGGGAGAGAGAGGGAGGGGGAAGAGGGGGAGAGAGGGGAAGGGAAGAGAGGGAGGTAGAGAATAGGGGAGAGGGAAGGAGGGAAAAGAGGGGAGAGAGAGGAAGGGAAGAGAGGGGGAGAGAAAGCAAGGGAAGAGAGGGGAGAGAGAGAGGAGGAGAATAGGGGAGAGGGAGGGAGGGGGAAGGGGGGAAGAGAGAGGGCAAGAAGAGAGGGGGAGAGAGAGGGAGAGGGAAGGGGGGGAGAAGGGGAGAGAGAGGGAGGGAAGAGGGAGGGAAGAGAGGGGAGGGGGGAGGGAAGAGAGGGAAAGAGAGAGGGAGGGAAGAGAGGGGAGAGGGAGGGAGGGCAGAGAAGGGGAGAGAGGGGGGAAGAGAGGGAGTAGATGGGGTTGGGGGATGGAGGAGAAGAGGGGAAAGAGAGAGAGAGGGAGGGAGAGGAAGACAGAGAGAGACCAAGGGATAGTGGGGGGGGGCGGAGGGAAAGAAAGAGTATGAGGAGGTGGTGTGTGAGACCCCTCAGGTGAACTGCCTCCCTGCCCCCCAGCGGCCCTGGCTGACGGTCCTTCTCCCTGCAGACCCCACCCTGTGGACGCAGGAGCACGTGCGCCAATGGCTGGAGTGGGCCATCAAGGAGTACGGCCTGATGGAGATAGACACATCCTTTTTCCAGAACATGGACGGCAAGGAACTGTGTAAAATGAACAAGGAGGATTTCCTCCGAGCCACCTCCCTCTACAACACGGAAGTGCTGTTGTCACACCTCAGCTACCTCAGGGAAAGTAAGTGGCCAGGCTGCCTACCTGCCCCCCACCCTCACCTCACCCGCAGCCCGGGGTGCTGCGCTGGGAGGAGACCCGGCCAGGCCCCCTCCTGAACCGGCAGTGACTGGTTTCCCCTGGAGCCAATCCAGGAAGCTGAAATGTGTCCCCCTGCTCGAGTTTGTGTTGGGGGGAAGCTGAAGGAGCCATTTGTGCCCTGTGAAGTTGCCATGGTGACAGCAACTCCTCCAGACCCTGGGAGGGGGCACACCATCCCCCAGTGTCCAGTGTCCACCTTGCAGAGGGTGGAGGGAAGCAGAGTAATGAAATAGAGGAAAAGGGCAGATTTGTGGCCTCCAGGGTTCTGCCAGAGGCTAGTGTCTGTCACTCTCCCATGACAAAGTCAAACTCCTCCCTTTCCAGAAACGCCTTCGCAGTGTAATTATGCAGAGGTGGATACCCTGGCTGATATTTTCCTGAGCAAGGATTGAGAGTTCGGGAAATTCTAGATTCATGGATTTAGGATTTAAGGTCTTGAAAATGTACATAGGCACTTCCTCTTTATCTTCAGGCTCATTCTGACCCTGACCCCAACTTGACCTGGCTGCTTTGCGGCTCACTTCCATGCTAAACAGGGATAGGAGCAGATGCTACAGGTGTGTTAGGGTCTGTTAGAAGTTTCTCCTCTTAACATCCAGGAAAACTAAAAGCTTTGGGCAGGGAGCACCTATAAAAGAAAGTAGGCAGTTGTCCAGTGATTATTCCGAAATGAGAGCTCTCTGGAACCAAGTTCCCATCAACCATGTCCTTTACTTGTACACAGGGTATAGCAATGGAATTCTTTAAGGCCTATGGAGAAACTCAGCCTTAATTCTTCCCTGGAAAGCCAGGCCAAGTCGGTACATCCCCAAGTATTTGAAGGTTTGTTTTGTGGCATAAAAAGATGGTACTAGGATTGTGGAGTGGAAACTTCAGGAAGACAGATTTGGGCTCACTCTATTATACTGGCACTTTTGAATAGTCAGTCCTACCCAAAGAGGGACTGGACAGCCTCAGGATGTAGCAAGTTTGGAATTTTGTAGGAATCTCGGATGGTAGGTGTCCAGATGATTTTTCAAGGCCCCTTCCAAAGCTGAGCTCTGACAGCCCCTGGGATGCCACTTTCCCTTGTCCTGTTGGCTCTGTGTTGGTTGCTTTGCCATTTGCTCTCCATTTTCCAGCTGGCATTTAACTTGCCATTTCTGTAATCCTCTGGTTCTGCAACTGTGCCCCACATGGTGGGGGGGGGGGGAGCACACTGCCTGTAAAAATTTAAAAATTTTTAAATGCCTGCAGAAGTTTCCACCGGGCGTCCCAGGTCATCAGGACACCTTTCCGAGAGCATCTGGTAACCAGTAGGAGAGTGGACGGTGCAGTGTATGCTCACACCAGAGCAATTACCTCATGTCTGAGTTTTGCTGCAACACAAAGTAGCCCAAGAAACTATTTTTAAAACAGGGCCCATTTTCCTCCAAACTTTTCTGAGCTTGGGATACTTCTCATTCCCTAAGGACCTAGATTTCTCAGCCTTTAAGTGTTTGGAGGATCTTTGATGAACATACTCCCATAGTGACACTAAGCAAGGCAGAGGTGGAGGTGGGCAGAGGTGGGACAAAGAGAAGGACGGACCAACAGGGAAACCACCCCGGCCACTGCTGCCTACTCTGCTTCTCCCCAGGATCCTCCATAGCAGAGGATTCGAGAATCACCGGCCCTTTTCCTTCCTTTGTGGAGAAGGAGATGTACATAAGCAACACATTCTGGGCAGTTAAAGGACCCTATATCTAGGTACCAATGCAGGTGCCCTCGTTGGCAGAGTGTTCACCCACATTTTGACTCCATGGGGGGACAGTCTGCTCGTGCCATGTGATCCCCCAGACTCTGCTTTCTTACAAGCCTGTATCAGTCCAAGTCCCAGTAAGTATTTTCTATCACAGATGAACCCAAGCCATGGACAGTGAAGTGAGAGCTGTTCAAAAGACCCAGGAATTTGGGGAGATGGCCATGGGTAACCAATGGGGAGGCTAGAATAAGGGGTGAGCAGCCTGTGAAGAAGTGGGGGCCTGAGAGTTTGGTATTTTGGAATGTAGCATGGCAAGAAAACGTGTGGGTTGCTTTTTCTTTTTCTTTTTTTTTTTTTTTCTTTTTTAAGACTAGAAAAGACCCGAGTATATTTGTAATTGTAAAGGAAGATCCCCTCCCCCAAAGCAATTAAAGGATGAAATTCCCAGAAAGGGATTTATTAGTGGAGTAAATTTTCAGTCAAAAGGAGATGGAATCGAGCACAAAAAATGGAAGAGCTTTGAAAATTCAGGACTATCTTCCAGAATCAGGAGGATAGTTGGATAAAAAGATGGAAAGTTCTGTCATTAAAATGAGTTTTGTGAGGAAAAAAAAAATCATGGAAATGCTTATGATACAGTGTTGAGTGGGGAAAAAAAATCTAAATATAAAGTGGTCTGTGCATTGGTATATAAAACAATGACTGCCAGTAAATACAAACATTTAAATAGTTGTATTAAGGTTTAAAAAACAAAAAACCTTGCCCCAACATAATATTTTATTGGTCTAGAGGCCTTTTGTGAAGCTTAGACTGAGAGTAACCCACCACCAGGGGATAAATGTTTTGTTTTTTGTTGTTGTTTGGATTCATCTTCTTTTTAACAGAGGGAGAAGAAGCCACCTCCGGGGTGTGTGTGTCTGACTTTGGGTTCCAGCCTTGGGACCCCCTGGTGTCAGGTGGAAGATGCCTGCAGGAGGCCCTGGCCTGGTCAGTTCTCTGAGTTGCTGGGAACATTCTAGTGCTTTCCGAACCACCCGCATGCTTTATTAGATTTCCAGACTTTCTTCCAGTGGATGTTTTGTGCTTAGGCAGGGAGGCCAGGGCTGAGGGGGAAAGAGTTGAGGCAGGGGAAAGAGGTGCTAATTCCTTGAGCTTTGTCATCTCATCCTTTTGTGGGGAAGGGGTGGGGTTCCAACATTTCCAGTTGGACCAGAGATGGAAAGAAAATAGCCGAGATCCTCAACACAGATGGAGCAATTACTGGAAGGTGAAGGGAAGTCAGTGGAGGAGCTCAAAGTCAGAAGAGTCCCAATCGAATTGCTCTTCTCCGAAGTTTCTGGTCTTTCTGAACTTTGGTTGAAAAATGGAAACGTTGCAAGATAAGATGTGCTCCTGGCATCAAATGTACACTTTCACAAAAGGTGCCTGAGTGTTTATTCTGACGGCCCGGGAGGGGAACTATACTTTGTGAAATTTAGATACTACGAATGTATTTCCCAGAGTAGAGAAGAAATAGGCCCTGTAGACCCTGCCTGATGGCCCTGCGGGCTAGGAATTACTCCGCCTGTCTGACGTGTTTGTCCTCCAAACTTTGACAGTTCAACTGTCCCAGAAATGCAAGGCAGTGTGGTGCAGGCCGGGTCTACAAGGACACCCCCAGTACTGGGGGTCATTCCTGGGAAATGCCAGCACTCAAGCCATTCACTTTACAGGGGCAAGATGCCCCCTGGTGGACGCCGCTTGAACAACTATTTGTCATGACCATTTTAGAGCCCCTCAAACCAAGGCCTGGAGCGCCGCAGAAACTGGTTCCAAGGAGCACAGCCAGTGAAAAGCAGCCTGGGCATCTTCATTTCCTGTCTGAAACCTGGTCCTGCCCCCCCCCCCCACTTCTGGTGTTGGAAGAGTCACCCTGCTGCACACCTGTCTCCCCATCTCCACTTGCTGAATAAGCCTCCCTGCCCTGTGGCTTCCGCACAAGGGGCCAGGCCACTTTTCCCACAGCGTTTTCTGTTTTTATTTGTACCAAGAGATAAATGCTTTCCGAAAATTTTCCTTGTGGTCTCCTGGAATGAGGCAGATTAAGCCAAACCTATCACCACACTAACCCCGTCCTCCTCTCTTCCCCACGGCACTCCAAACTCCGGCCCCCGATTGGCAGCTCCCCCAGTATCTTTCTCAGACACACCCCACTTGGCAGAGGCTGTATTTACAGAAGGCAGGCTGCGGGAAATGAGATTTGGCCATTCACAAGCCAAAATTGGGATGGACTGCAAAGGAGGGGAGAGCCATCACCCACTGCAGTTCCCAAACCGGGCCACTGGGGGGCGTTGGTTGGAGACCGAAAGGTCTTGAGTGGGGGCAGCCAGAGGCAGAAAAAGGAAAAAAGCGATTTTTTTTTTTTTTTTTTTCATTTTACAAAACAGCCGGCTGGGTCTGACCTGTGATGAATTCTAAGGCCCTGCATTTTAAAACAGTGGCGACACGAGAGAATGAAATGTATTGTGTGACAGGGAGACCACAGAAAAGGTTATCTATCTTGATTCCCATTTTTAATTTAAACTTAATGGGAAACACATTCAGCGTTTTGTGGTATCCCCACCTGCAACCTCAGATGGTCGGGCAAAGGTGATGGTTCTGGGCAATTAAGCTGGTGAAGTATTATCCCTTCCAGGCCCAGGATTCTGCGGGATTCCGGCAGAACAAAAGGCCACATTTCCCTTGGTCTCAATAGTCGGCCAGGCCTGTTGTTTGAAGACTGCAGAGCCTTATTTTCCTGGGCTTCCATCCTCCCCCTCCCCAACCCCATGCACTTCAGCCTGAGCCATTGACAGCAGGAAAAGAGAGACGCAGATTCTTCAATAAACTGGCAGCGAGGGGAGGGGGCTCTGGCGAGCTCTGTGCGAACAATGAGGCAAGAGACAAAGAGCTTTGGCACTGGGACAGTTGTCTCCCTGTGCCCCAGGAGTCCCACTTAAAGAGCAGGTTAGGTTGTGGGGTGCAGCCTTGCAGAGAGCCCTATTGTTGGGCCCGTACCCTCACACCTGCAAAGCTTCGCTGTGTTCATTTCAATCTTTTTTCAGACCCCAGATATGACGTCCAGGGACGAAGGGGCTCAAACACGAGAAAATTATTTTTTCTTTTATTTTAGGAGGGCCATTCCGGCTTTGGCAGCAGTCACGTCATGGGCAGAAGGGACCCCAAATAAATAGACAAACCATCCTACGGCTTGCATGCACATGGAGACATAAATACATAAACAAATAAATAAGCAAGTGAACTTTTAAAATTGAAGTGTAATGCACAGAGCCCTGCAAAAATCTTAAGTGCACAAACTGGAGGAAATGTCACAAAGTGAATGTATAGCCTGTATAACCAACAGAAAGTTCAAGAAATCAAATAAAAGCCTCCCTTGCTCCCCTTCTCAATCGCCGGCCCCTGCTGCCTTCCCAAAGGTTACCAAGATCCTGACTTCCAACACCATGTGTAGATTTTTTGCCTCTTTCTTCAGTTCGCCCACAGGCCACATGGTCTGCTGGACTGAGAATGGGTTTTGGAGATGGACAGACCAGAGTGGGAATCTGCCTCCTGTGCTTTCTAGCTGTGTGATGCTGGGCAAATGACAGTACTTTTCTGATCATTGATTTGCTCATCTGTAAAAGGGGCCATAACGTGGCCCTGGCTTCCCATGGCTCATGTAAGGAATTAGTGAGAGAACAGATCTAAAGTGTCTGAGCATTCCAGGAGCGTTGGCTTCCCTCCTCCCCTTTAGAATCCATTTCCTCTGAGAACCTCTGGTGTTAGGGAAGGGCCAGGAGTTCTGTGGTACCTTAGTGCCCCTGGGAGTCAGTGCTGGAGGAGCTTCAAACCCGGAGGAAAAAATTGAAGTCATAGAGTCGGGGGCCAGGGCTCCAGGGAGGACCCTCCTATGCCAAAACAAGTCCCCCTATAAGGAAAGGGCGCCGTGCCACACCTGAGGAACTGGTTAGCTTGAAATTAGAGAAGAGGAGGGAATATTGGTTGGTCCCTTGTGAGAGGAACCAGTTGCCCCTCGCCAGCCCCTCCTCTGGGCGGGCAGCCTCTCCTTCTAGCACTGAAACTCGAACCAAAAACAGTCTTGAGGGCAAAATCCTTTTCCTAGGTTACCATGAAATGTATATTTCATGCAAGCACTGGAGGGGTCACACGACCCTTTCTCTCAGCTTTTGGGGAGTTTCCTACGGAATTCACGTGTGCCCAGAGAATAACGTCCACCAAGGGAAAATGTAATAAATGGGATTTATCTAAGTTTCGTGCTCTCAGCTAAATCCTCACTAATGACTCAGGCAGCCAGCTCCTCAGAGGCCATCATTTTTCTTTATTTGCTCCAGCGGTGAGGTTTTAGCCTGAGGGAGAGAATGTCGGGACCAAGAGGCAGACATTCTTGGTCTTACTCCTGAGATTTTTTTCTATTCCCTTGGAACGTTTGGTTCCCTTTCTTAACCCTCTTCCAGTCAGAAAGGATTATTTCTTATTGCAGTGGAACCCATTCATAACTCTAATTCCAGAGGACAAGAGTAATGCTCAGCAAACTCTTTTATGAAGGTCTTTTATTGTATGTAAATGTAATTCTGCGGGAGAAGGGAACACAAAAATAGTGATAGCTCTTATAGACCAGACACACATATATCTATATTTTTTTAATTCCTTTTTTGTTATTTTTACCGAACACATATTATGAGCCAGGACCTTTCACTTCACAGGCACGATTTTATTTAATCCTCACAATTGCCATGTTAGGGAGGCGTTACTATCAGCCCATTTTACAGATGAGGAGCCTGCAGCCTAGCGAGATCAGGTACACTGACCAAGGTCACCAAGCTAGGCAGTGGTGACAGGTGGGTCTATTTCCAAACTCCCATCTACATAGCAACTTATATGAAAATGAGATTTGTCCCAGCCTTACTTTGTTGTTGATGACCTTGAGAATGGAACAACCAAAAGTGGCTGGTTCTTGCATATCACCTCCCAGTGACTGTCTCCTTTCTAAAATGGTACCCACATAGCCACACTCTTGGCAGGTAGCACACATAAATCCCCACCCCGCCCTCCACCCCCTCGTTTTTGTCTGGGACTGTTTCAGAGCCACAAGTGACAGTTGCCCAAGCCAGAAATCATACACTCCTGGCAGTTATAAATTCAGTTCCTCGTTGCCTGACTCGGTGGGGCACACACTTTCTCCAGGGCATACATTTTCTCCGAGGCGTACAACCGAACGCCCACAGCTGGGTGAGGCTGCAGCTCCACTTCGGCTTCCATCCCTTGGTTTGGCTCCTAGACTGGAGACTAAAAATAAACAGGAGTGTTCTGGCAGCCAGTTCCCAGCTCCAAGCCTTGGCACCCAAGTGAGTCCACTTGGCCATGGGGAGCATGGAAAAGATGGTTTACAGAGGCATCCTTAGCCTTCAAACACATAGGTCAAGTTTGTCCGGTCCTGTGTCCAAGCAAATTCCTGCCTTGGTCTCACTGGCATTTTGGGGTCTCCCCAAGACAATCTCAGGGGGGCATCTCAAAAATGCCTAAGTTTTACAAAACAAAACTCTTGAATTCACTTTAAACAAGGGAACATTTCTAGTTGTAAGGAAAGAAGGGAGAATGTGTTTTATGTGCAACCAAAAGAAGGATGAGCCCTTCAAAGAGCCAACAGTGCCTGATACCAAGCAGTTCGGCATTAAAGCTTCATTTTACAAGATGGTATATCAGCACTCTGGAATGACCGAAAACGCAGTGCATCATGCCTTAGGTTTAGTTGAAGTCTCTTAAGGACGTATGCCAAAGGCGGCAAAGGTAGCTATTTGGAGTCTTCCCACCCTTACCTTCATCCACTTCCCAACCTCCTCCACCGATAATGGACATCCAAGTTCCTCAACCCCACCTATAAAAGAACCTGTACATAAAAATCATAGAATATCACGGCTGGAAGGAATTTCAATCTCTCCTAGTCCAGGATGTGGCAAACTATGCCCTGCCAGCCAAATCTGCCCAAAGCTGGCCCCTGGCCTGTTCTTGTCCTGACCTTGAGCTAAGAATGGTTTTTACATTTTTAAAGCAGTGTTTAAAAAAAAAAAAAAAAGGCAAAGCAAGCAAAACAGAAACAAAGAAGAATGTGCGAGTGTATGGCCCACAAAGCCTAAAATATTTACTCTCCAGTCCTTTATAGAAAAAGTTTGCCGAGCCCTGTTCTGATGAAGAAATTAAGGTCTAGACATGTAAAGTCACTCACCCAAGGTCACACAGTGAGTTAGTAGCAGAGCAGGGACGAGAACCCTGGCGGACTGATTCCCAGCCTTGTGTTCCTTCCGTGACGTGGTGTGGTCTCCTGAGAACCTCAGAGCCATAACCATGGAGGCTTAGAGTAGAGAGGCCCTTGCTCCACCTACTCTCATTCTCTCTCACTACCTCTGACCCTAGCTCCACGAAGCTGTTACAGTCCTGCACAACTGGCTCCTACAAAATGGATTACGTTAACTTTTTTTTTCCCTCAAGGAGTAATTTCTCTCTCTTTCTCTCTCTCTCTCACTCTCCCTTTTTCCCCACTCACTCTCTTCTCATGCTATCTCCCTCTCTTGATCTCAAAACATTTTTTTTTTTTTTTGTCTGTAACCTGTTTTTGCTTTGCTTTTCCAGGTTCACTGCTGGCCTATAATACAACCTCCCACACAGACCAATCGTCACGACTGAGTGTTAAAGAAGGTAAGTGTATTTCTCTCATGTACTTGGGATTTTCTTCAGGATCAGGCATGATGTCGTCCATCTTGTTAATGTTTGTCTGGAGGCGCTCAGTTCTGGGCACCAGTTCCTTTGTTCCACTCAATTTTGCCTGGTGTACTAGATAAGAAGCCATAGCGTTTCCCACTTATGCCTCTAATTGCAAAAATACAGCCAGATTTTAAAATATCTTGCGATAATATGACAAAGATATAACTTGCAGTTGTTACTCCATGAAAGAAAATGGTTTGATCTTAGAATGAAATGGATACTGCATTACTTTCAAAGCTAAAAGTTGGGAGTTTCTTCTTGAAAAAAGATCTCAAGGATTCTTGAAGTTTCTTTTCCTAACAAAATGTAGTCATGCCAATTCATTTTAAAAGTGGTGATTTGGGGGTGTTGGTATGGTTTGGTTTGGTTTGGTTTGGTTGAGAGAAAAAAAAACTGTCTCAGCAAATGATTTTTGCCAACCATTATAATAGCATTTCTCAGCATCTTCATTTATGAAATAACAATTTGAGTTTAAGGTTCAGACACTGTTAGATTCTGGGGATTTAAATGAGTGAATAATTCAAGATGTCTGACTTAAGGGAGACAAGAATGAGAACAAATTATTAGAAAACAGGGAGTGAAAAAAATCTGCCAAAGGAAAAAAGAAAAATTCCATGGAGGAGGGGACATTTGCGTGAGGTCTTGAAGAATGAATAGGAGTATGGCAGGCATTCTTCCTTGGCTCTGTCTTCCATACTTTTCCTTTAGCTGATACCTGCCATAATATAGAGTGAAAGCAGAAGTTTTCAACATCCATTGCATAGAGGGTAGCACAGCATAATGTTTCAGCCCTGGGAAGAGCCTTAGAGACCACTTGGCTCAAAATCCTCATGGGTTATAAAGGAAATGAGACCCACAGAGCACATGTGTCCTGCCCGGGATCACACCTTTGACCACTTAAGACTGTGTTTTCCCTGTTAATAACAATTCATAACCAGAACATTGGTGGAGGAACTACACAACATAATGAATCTGCTTTTAAGTTTCATGTTTTTCCTTTGCTTCCCTCTCCCCACCCTACCCAGTCCTGTTTCTGCTACTGCTTTCCTTTCCAGTCCTGTTTCTGCTACTGCTTTCCTTTCCAAATCAGAAGGATTAATAATTTTGCCATGAAAACTGAAGTTATATCAGTTCATTCTACAGCTGGGTCACATGTCACTTGATAACCTATTTTAACACCATGTTTGCCAACGACAGTTTGTAAAGAGAGAAAACTCGGTAAAGCGAAGAACACATTGGGGGAAGCAGCTGTGGCTCAATTGGTTGGGCCCCTGTTTACCATATGGAGGCCCCGGAGCCTCTTGGTGAAGGAAAGCCAGCCCGCGTGGCGCAGTGACCTGGCGCAGCAAGATGACGCAACAGAAGGAGACAAGCAGACACAGAAAGAAAAAAAAAAAAAAAAAGCAAATGGACACAGCGAGCACAAGCAGCAAGGGGGATATAAAAAAATAAATCTTAAAAAAAAAAAAACACACATTGGATGCGAGGTCACGGTCAAGCACCTTTGGTTTACTTGGGGGAAATCACTTCATCCTCTGGACCTGGGGTCCCTTGTCAGATGGAAGCGCTGAACTAAATCCGTGCGAGCCACACGTCACTCCTGCAGCCCTCCACTTCTCAGGATGGCCCAGAGACACAGGATGAGGGCTCTTCCCAGTTCAGGGCCACTGGCTGTGATCTGTTTTACATACTGAGCTTCCAGAATACTTCATTTGAAGATAGGGATCCACTTCTCAGATGGGAGGGAGAGAAAGAGGCGGTGGGTAGGGGGGAATGGAAGGAAGAAGGGGAAAAAGAAGGAAGGAAAGGAAGGAGGGAGAGAAAGAGAAAGAAAGAAAGAGAGAGAAGGAAAGAAGGAAAGAAAGGAAAAGAAAGAAGGGAGGGAGGGAAGGAAGGAAGGAAGGAGGGAGGGAGGGAGGGAGGGGAGAGAGAGAAAGAGAGAAAGAAAGAAAAAGAAAAAGAAAGAAAGAAAGAAAGGAAGGAAGGAAGGAAGGAAGGAAGGAAGGAAGGAAGGA